>VZQC01011090.1:4336618-4349658 GCA_009823505.1 Rhizomys pruinosus
AAAAAAAAAAAAAAAAAAAAAAAAAAAAAGTGTGATGGTTTCTTTATCAAAAAGAAAAGCCACAGCTTGTTCGACTTTGCCTTTGAAGCTGAGGCTTGGCAAACTCTGTTAAACACCAAGACAGTCCTAGGAGGAGCCCCTGGCTCAGAACAGGGCACCAATGAGGGGTAGAATCAGCACCTGGTTAGTGTGGGAGGTAATGGGGAGTTTTAAGACTGCCCAACGCTGATTTCCCATGAGCTTGCACTTTGAAATGCTTTGGGAAGCTCCTGGCGCACACCCCGTTCAGAGGATGAACCAATGCAGGGTGACACCAGATGCTTGGGATCAACAGGCTGTCTTCCGAGCTCCCGTAAAATTAGACTTTGTGATGGTCCAGTTTTGTCAACCTGACACAACCTAGAAGACCCGGGAAGAGAATCTCAGTGGGGATTGTCTGCCCTGGACTGGCCTGTAGGGGACTGTCTTAATTATGTTCACTGATGTGAGAAGACCCTGACCCCCCGAGGGACGGAGTCCTGAACTATACGTGTGGAGAAATGGAACTGAGCTAAGCATGCAAGCAGTATTCATTTCTCTCTGCTTTTGATTATGGATGTCTGAATGCCTGCTTCCTTGGCTTCTCTGCTGTGGTGAACTGTAATCTGGAACTATGGGCAAAAAGAAAGCCTTTCTTCCTTAAGCTGCTTTTGGTGGGGTGTTTGACCGCAGTAACAGGAAGAAACTAGAGTACACAGCCACCTTCTCGCCCGGACACTCCCCCACAGAGGGCAGTGCACTTCTGATTTGAAGGCAGGAGAGTGACGTCTTTAGCTATTCTCCATCCTTTGCATTTCCTTTAACTTACAGAATCACCTGCCTGGCATGCTTGCTTACGTGCTTGCATGTATGTGCTTGTGCATATATGCACACACAAATAGAAAACTCTCTAGGATCCTATTGAAAGTGGCCTTGAGGGATCAGGTTATGATGGCTCAGTTGCAGAGTGCTCATCTAGCATGCACAGGCCCTGGCTTCGAGTCCCAGCATCATGTAAGCCAAGTAGTGCTTCTGCCTGTCACCCAGGACTCAGGAGGTGGGGGCAGAAGGATCAGAAGTTCAAGGTCCTCCTCAGCTACCTAGAATTCGTGGCTAGGGGCTAAGAAGATGCTCATTAGGTTAAAAATAGAAGTTAAGTCCAGTGGCATAGGGTTTGTAATCCCAGCACTGGGAGGCAGAGACAAATGGATTCCAGACTCGCCGGCCAGCCAGCCTCACCCTCTTGTCCATTCCCAGGTCATAGTGAGACCCAGTGTCAAAAAACAAGGTGGGCAGCTCCTGGGGAGCAGTGCCTGGTTTGGATGTGTGGCCTCCACCTGCCCACATGGACACATGGAAACAAACAACTGTGCACACGGGCACAGGCACACACAAAGAAAAAAAAAGAAGAGTTTGAGGCTAGCGTAGGCTAGATACTCTGTAAAGAAAGAAAGAAAAAAAGAAAGGAAAGGTGTGGTTGGCTAGTAGAACACTTGCCTGACCCTTGGGTTCAATCCCTAGCACTAAAATAAATAAATAAATAAATAACTAAATAAATAAATAAATAAATAAATAGCTATGGCAGAAAGTGACATCCTTTCTAATATTGGGTGTCCCCTGAGGCTTCTAACAAGATCAAGTGGCTGGTACAGGAGTACCATGTCCCAGGGTCTCCCTGCATGCAGAGCCTCCCCCATGACCAGCATGTCCTGCACCAGTGTGATCCATCCACTTGCTGCAGCTTGCAAGCTTGGTGGACACATTAGTGTTACCCAGAAAACCTTTGCTAGGAGTGCTGGGGTTAGTGCTGGATTTGTAATGGGTGATGGGAAGTGTTCTCTCTGTCTGTCTCTGTCTCTCTCTCTCTCCCCCTCTCTCTCTCTGTTCAGTGCTGGGGATAGAGCACAAAGTTTTGTGCATACTTTGAACTCACTCTATAGCCCAGAAAGACCTTTGATTTGTAATCCTGCCTCAACCTCCAGAGTAGCTGAGATTACAGCCCTGTACCAGCAGGTTTGGTCTTGTTTCAGTCTTTTCCTCCAAAGCAGAAGGGGACATTGTGATGAATGTGGGTGTGACTATAGGGAGCCTGAGGGATTGGGGCTGAGCCACACAGCAGAACACCCCATGGGAAATGACCATAGGGTGGAACTCTGTGGGGCCAGTGGACAATGGGCTGAGCTTTCCTGGGCTGCCCTGGGTATGGTGTGCTTGCTTGCCTTGAACTGAAACACTGCTGAGCTGGTATGACCCAGTGGCCTAAGGAAGTTCAAGGCTCAGGTGGGCAGAGGCTGCAGAGCCCTGGTCCTGCTGCTGCCTGGCATCTGCAGCCAGAAGCTTAGTGCCACTGTGCTTAACTCCTAGTTTTGCAAAATGTAGGTAGGGGTGTCCTGCAACCCCAGCATTCAGGAGAGGATGACTGCTGGCCAGTGCTGGGTCTGGGAGGCTGCTGAGTCAGTGGTCTCTTGGTGACGGCACGTAGAGCTTCACCTCAGTACCTCAGGACACATTGGGGTATCTTGTTGTTCCTCACAGGATCCTGGGCAGGAAAGGAATGCCACCTAGGGTGGTAAGCAGAGGAATGCCACACCACAAGCCTAGACGCATCGCTGGGTTCATCTGCAGTGTCTCTCTCTCTCTCTCTTTCATGTGTGTGTGTGTGTGTGTGTGTGTGTGTGTGTGTGTGTATAAGAGTGTGTACCTGTTCATTAGCTGGGTGTGGTGGCATGCACGCCTTTACTCCCAGCACTCAGGAGGCAGAGGCTGGTGGATCTCTGGGAGTTCCAGGCCAGCCTGATCTAGATAGTGACTTCCAGGCAACTGGGGCTACAGGGAAACCCTGTCTCAAAAAAGACCCCCCAAAATAAAAATAAGAGTGTGCATGTTCATGTGGGTAAGGTCACATGCATGTACAGGTGGACATGTACACGTGTACACCCACATGTGCATATGGAAGCCAGAGCTCAGCATGGGTGCTGTCCCTCGGGCACCATCCACTTTGTTCTTTTGGAAAACAGGGCCTCTCCTGGCCTAGGGCTCGCTGGCTAGGCTAGGCTGGCTGGGCAGGGAGCCCCAGGGATCCTCCTGGGCACTGCCATGTCTGGCCTCTTTTCGTGGGTTCTGGAGATCAGGCCTGTATGGCTGCAAGGTGGGCACTTCACCCACTGAGCCAGCTCCCCAGCCTGAGCCACGGCTTTTCTGACGGTCCAAAATGATTCAGAAAGAAAAAAACTTCTCTACAAATAATGGAAATGAGCCACAGGGTGCAGAAGCCCTGGGAGCTGAGCAGGCTGGAGGAGAGGGTGCTGGGTGGGGGGAGACCAGCAGACCAGAGTAGAGCCTCGTGGGAGGACAGTCAGCTGCTGCCTGCTCGCTCCTGTTCCTCTGTGACGAAGATGATGATGGTAAAGATCAGCACACAGTGACCCCTCCCTGGCACTCGGCACGTGTCACCTTACTTTTCACCTTTTGTTTCCAGAACACCTGAGCAGTTTCTCACCTGTTTCTATAGACACCCAAGGGATACCAGTTAGCAGTGGCTGTGTGGGTGGCATCAGTTCCAGTGGTTCCCAGGCTTGGACTGGGGTCCTCCTCAGCCCCTGTCCCCTTCTGAGTAGGGAATGCCAGGCAGGCACCTCGGGGCTGGGATCCCCATGGACTGGAAAGAAGAGAGAGAGCCTGTGGTTCCTGTCAGGAAGAGGGGAGGGACAGCCAGCTGCCCTGTGTATCAGGGACATCGATGGCACAGTCCTCCTGCAATCCTTCAAAAACAGCACAAACTCTACTCCAAAACCCTTTTTTAAAAGCAAAGAGGAAAACGCAGCTTGCTCTACACTAAGCACAGATCAAGCGGTGAATTGGGGAAGTTGCTTTGAGATCTTCTTGCACCAACTCCTTTATAATCAGGCCTGCAGGTGAGACCTGCCCAAAGGCACCTGGAGACCAACCTCTGACTGTGACAGTGAAAGCAGCCTAAGGACAAGACAGATACATTGACAGAGCGCCCAGCACAGGCTGAGTCCTTCGGTGGTTCCTCCTGGATCACCCCCTCCCCAGGATGATGCAATACTTGCCTCCTGTGTGCCTACATGGTTCCTTAAGCCCCTTCTGCGTTTCAGGACTGACCCCTGGTGGCCGGCAAGAGTTTTGCCTGGCTCAGGCTGCTACCTAACTTCCTTACCGTGTTGCATCAGCCTTGCAGCAAGCATCTTATTATACCTAGGGAAGCAGCCTGCTTGCTCAGAGCCACGCCCAAAGGCTCTGACAGACAGAAGCCGGTGGTCAAGGAGGACCCCGTTACAGGAAGGTCACCACTGTTGCAGGACCCACGCTGTACCGACCGCTCGGCCTCAGTGCTTCCTGTCTAGTTTCTCAGCATGTCCTTGGTTTCTGTGCAGCAGCCTGAAGGCCTGGCTGGCTCCACCTGTCCAGCAAGCCTGGACCTCCAATTGAGAAGTCTGTGGCAGCTGAGAACAAACAAAAATGCCTCTTTCCTTTGAAAAATATTATCAAGAATCGAAGTCCTGCCTATAATCCCAGGTGGCACTGAACCGTAAGCCCGGCCACTCAGAAGGTTAGGGTTGGAGAATCACATGCTCACAGCCAATCTGGAGATTTTAGTGAGACCTTGTCTCAGAACAACAACAACAACAACAACAACAAAAGGGGCTGGCAAGATGGCCTATCAGGTTAAAGCCTAGCAACCTGAATTTAATACCCAGGACCAAAATGATGGAGAACTGACTTCTGAGAGTGGTCCTCTGACCTCCACTTGCATGCCATAGTAAGTGAGTACCCCCATAATAAATTAATAAAATTGTAATTTTAAAAATTAGGCCTGACTGGGGCTGAAAAGATGGCTCGACAGTTAAGAATGCTTGCCCCTCCTATAGAGGACCTGAGGTGGCTCCCAGCACCCACATGGGGTGGCCCACCACCGCCTGTAACGCTAGCCTCAGAGGACTTGATGCCTGGCCTCTGCAGGTACCATTCAAACAAGTCATGTGCACACATAGACACACACAGAGACACATAAATAAAAGATAATAAAATCTTTAAAAAAAAATAAGGCTGATAATATGGCTCAGGGGGTAAAAAGCCTGCGCCCACTGAGCTTGATCCAAACACACACACTGTGTGTGTGTGTGTGTGTGTGTGTGTGTGTGTGTCCCCATGCACATATATACAGAATAAATAAATGTAAAAAATGACAAAGTAGGGTTGTGGAGATGGTTCAGTGTGTAAAGAACTTGCCATTCAAGTATAAAAACCATAGTTTGGATTCCCAGGATCCATAGAAATTCAAAGTGGGTGATGGGGTTTGTCTAATCCCGAAGAAGCAGAGATGAGATTTCTGGGAAAAGCTGGCTAGATAGACTAGCCAAATTGGTGAGCTCCATCTGGGTTCAGTGAGAGACCCTGCTTCAACATATAAGGCAGAGAGCGACTAAAGCCACTAGCCTCCACATGTGTGAACAACCATATACCCATGCGCACCTGCACACATGTGCCACACACATGCAAACAGGAATGTATACATGCACACACCACACACAAAATAAAATAATAAAATGAAATGGCTGGCCTACAGCAGCTGAGTGGTAGAGCTCTTGCCCAGCACACATGATGCTCTGGATTTGATCCCCAGTAGACAGACAGACAGAGAATTATGATAGCCCCTCAGCAGCTTTTCTGAAGGTGATGTCAGGATGCATCAAGTGTGAGAAATGGGACAGGGTGGTGATGTTTAGCTCATATGGTACCCAGCCTTTGCTTTCTTCTTCCTTCTCCTCCTCCTCCTCCTCCTCCTCCTCCTCCTCTTCCTCCTCCTCCTCCTCTTCCTCCTCCTCCTCTTCTTCCTCCTCCTCCTCCTTCTGTCTCATTTAAAAAATTATTTTAAGCTGGGCATGGTGGCGCATGCCTTTAATCCTAGCACTTGGGAGGCAGAGGCAGGTGGATCTCTGTGAGTTCAAAGCCAACCTGGTCTATAGAGCGAGCTCCAGGCCAGCTGGGACTAAAAGGGAGACCCTGTCTCAAAAAAAGACAAAATAAAATTAAATAAATAAATAAAATTATTTTTAAAAATTATTTATTTTTATTTTACATGTATGAGCACTTTCCCTGCATGTATGTAAATGTACCTGTGTCATATAAGGCCCTTGGAGGCCAGAAGAAGGCATTGGATCCCTTGGAACTAGAGTTAAGGACTGTTGTTAGCTACCATGTAGGTGCTGGGAACTGAACCTGGGGCCTCTGGAAGAGCAACCAGTGCTCTTAACCACTGAGCCATCTCTCCAGCCCCTCCTTTTTTATTAGAAAATATATACTAATGTGAATTTTTTTCTTTTTGCAGGCTGACTTTTTTTTTTTTTTTGACAGGGTCTTCCTGCAGCCTCAGCTATCCTGGAACTCTCTAGGTAGACCAGGTTGGCCTTGAACTCACAGAGATTGGCTTGCCTCTTTCTCCCAAGTGCTGGATCCGTATGCCTGGATCTAATGTGAAAATTTCTTTTTTTTTTTTTTAATTTTATTTATTTCTATATGTGTATGAACGTACTGACTGTCTGCATGCAAGTTTGTGCACCCGTGTCGTGCAATGCTGCGGAGGTCAGAAGAGGGTGTTGGATTCCCCTGGAACTGGAGTTCTCCTGGAATTGGAGTTTCGGACGGTTCTTGCCGCCATGTGGGTGCTGGGGATCAAACCCGGGTCCTCTGCAAGAGTGGTCGGCGTTCTTAACCGCTAGGCCATATGCACCTATGGACAAAGCTAATTGTTGACCACCTGTTTGGTTGGCGCCCTCTGCTGGCCAGCTGCAGCTCTGTAACTGAAATTTCTACATCTTGAGGGAATAGTCAGTCTCCTGAAGTTCTGGGAGCCAGGGAAACAACCTTCAACCACATAGTAACAACAATTATACTGGGCACGGTGGCACATGCCTGTAATCTCAGCACTCTGGGTGGAGATATCAAGGTCGTCCTGGTCTATGTAGTGAATTGGAGACCAGCCTGGGCAGCATGAGACAAAAATCATCAAGCAGCAAATTGTGAGGAGATCATGGCCACGATGTTTTCCTCACGTGACTCTCGGGGTTGTGTTGCCTCCTGGGGAGTGCCCCCCAAGTCTCCCTCTGCAGGGTCTCAGGCAGCTTGTTCGAGGCACAGGTAGGGAGGGCACAGGCAGTACCTGAAGCAGGAAAACCTGTGGCTTGTGCTAAATTCACTTCTAAAAATGTGAAGCGCCTTGGCCAGGATGTGGAAGGTGCTGGTGGCTCTGACAATGAACTAGATTCTAAACCCTATTCACACCGCGGTTTGGAGCACCTGGCACTTCCTCCCTGCCTGACCTAAGAGCCAGCTTACTTTCCAGCCCAGCGATCTCAGTCAACCACTCTGGCTGACAGCTCCTGGCAACAGCCACTAAGCGCCAGCTGCCAGGCTATGACAATGGCTCTCCAGACTCCCAGTTCCCCCAGAGGCCTTCTTTCTGTTCATTCGGAGGTTCCGCTCAAGGCCACCAGAGGGGCCAGGTGTTTGCCCTTCACAGAAACTAGTTCTGAAACCTCCCTCCTGGGCAGGGAGCTTACCCCATCACCATCTCTTAGCCACGTGTGTGAATGATGCAATCTTAGGGGAAACAGCACAGACCTCCCTTCATCAGAACCACCACAGCATGTGGTAAGAGGCTTGGCTGGTTTCAGTACCAGGAAATTGGAGAGTTGGTGATATTTCAAAGACTTACCAGTATTCCTGTTACCTGATTTCAAGTAAGTCAAGGTTCTCTTTCTAATGACATTTCCTCTTACAGTACCAGGAATACTGAAGAAACATGCTATGTGCTGTCTCTCCCAAAAGATTCTCCTCCCATTTTCTCTTGGACAAAACTCTCCCCTGTTTGATAAGTGTTGCAAATAAACTAGGAACAGTGAACACAGGTGCCAGATAGCTCGTAAAAGTGTCCACGCAAAAGCATGACTCTCATCTGAAAGGGGTTAAGAGATAGTTTATTCCAGAGCCAAATATGAGTGACCATGGCCTGGGAATTCAGGTTAACCCCAATCCATGCCCCAGGGTGGTAACACTTGCATTAAGGTTTTATAGTAACAGAACAAAGAAAAGTCATAAATCAAGACACTTTTCAAATACATTAGTGGACACATTCAGTGGCAGTCACAGCAAAGCTGGGTGGTTTGTACTATAGATCTCAGATGCTATCTGATGACATCCTAGCCTTTTGATTGGTGGGACCAGGTGGTCTGCTAAGTTAATACGTTTTATTAGTCATAAGAATGTTATGAAAACAGAGGCAGAAACAGAGACAGGGAGGGTGTGGCTATTTGTGGGGTTAAAGATGTCCCCAGGTGGGGCCAGAGAGATGGTTCAGCGGTTAAGAGCGCTGACTGCTTTTGCAGAGGACCTGGGTTCAATTCCCAGCACCCACATGGCGGCTGAGAACCGTCTTTAACTCCAGTTCCAGGGGAATCTGACACCCTCTTCTGACCTCCGCGGCATTGTACGACATGGGTGCACCAACCCACATGCAGACAGTACACTCATACACATAAAAAATAATTAAAAAATTTAAAATTTTTTTTAAAAAAGATGTCCCCAGGTAATTTGTAAATAGGCTCTCGATCTGCAACCTTCCCAACTCTCCACAGTCACTGAAGAACTCATCGGTTGCTTAGCCTTGCAGGAAATTTAGCTCAGGATGCAGGAGTTTTTTCTGGGAACTTTCTTTCACAAAAAGATTCAGAGAATATTTACCAAGCCTGGTCACAGAATGGTAGTATGTTAGATGATCAGATATATTTTCAAATTTTATTTATTTTTTTAAACACTTTTTAAATTTTATTTATTTTTGTATGTGTATGAATGTACTGTCTGCATGTAGGCTTGTGCACCCGTGTCATGCAATGCCGCAGAGGTCAGAAGAAGGTCTCGGATTCCCCTGGAACTGGAGTTCTCCTGGAATTGGAGTTACAGAACAGTTCTCAGCCACCATGTGGGTGCTGGGGATTGAACCCGGGTCCTCTGCAAGAGCAGTCGGTGCTCTTAACTGCTAAGCTATCTCTCCAGCCCTATTTATTTATTTATTTATTTATTTATTTATTTATTTATTTGGAGACAGGGTCTCCCTTTAGTCCCAGCTAACCTGAAGCTTGCTATGTAGACCAGGCTGACCTTGAACTCACAGAGATCTGCCTGCCTCTGCCTCCCAAGTGCTGGGATGAAAGGCCTGCACCACCATGTTTAAATTATTTTTAATTTATGTATATGACTGTTTTGCCTGTATGTATACAGGAGTATCACATATGTGCAATGCCCAAGGAAGCCAAAAGAGGGCACTGGATTCCCTGGAACTGGAGTTATGATGTTAGTTGCCATGTGGGTGCTGGGAACTGAACCTGGATCATCTACAAAAGAGGCCAGTGCTTTTAACTGCTGACTTCTCTTTAGCCCCCTAGATGATCATAAGCTATGTGGGGGTCATCCATCATCAAAGACTAAAATCATATACATTTTTTTTTTGGTCTTTTCAAGACAGGGTCTCCCTGTAGCCCCAGCTGTCCTGGAACTCACTCTGCAGAACAGGCTGGCCTTGAACTCACAAAGATCTGCCTGCCTCTGCCTCCTGAGTGCTAGGATTAAAGGCATGTGCCACCATGCCCTGCTAAAGTCATATACATTTTTTATTTTGGTTTTTGAAATAGGGTCTCCTTGTGTAGCCAGAATTGGCCAGGAACTCATGGGTAGGCCTTTCCAGGCTGCCCTTTAGGTCATGGCGGTCTCCCTGAGCGCTAGCACTGAAGCTTCCCAGGCTGCCCTTTATATCATGGCGGTCTCCCTGAGCGCTAGCACTGATGGCTTGTGCCAGGACACCCAGGAGAGTCATACACATTTGATAGCAAAACTCAGGAAGGTCCAGCAGAAGCCGGAACCAGTAAACACATTCGAAACTTGTAGGGTAGGAGAGAAGATGGCCTGGCCTATGTATGGCATCAGGTGTGGTGGCGCACACCTTTAACCCCAGCACTAGGAGGCAGAGGCAGGTGGATCTCTGTGAGTTCAAGGCCAGCCTGGTCTACAGAGTGAGTTCCAGGACAGCTGGGGCTACAGGAAGACCCTGTCTCAAAAAGACCAAAAAAAAAAAAAAGTATATGACTTTTAGTCTCAAAAAGACAGAAAAATAAAAAGAAATAGAGTTCTTACTTTCTTCTGAAACTCTTTGATTATGTGGTACTTGATGAGTCTCGTTGCGAATCTGTGATTCTGACCTCTAACATCCCCTTGAAAAATTTTTGGCGTTGAGCTGGTGAGATGGTTTGATGGGTAAAGGCACTCCCTGCCAAACCTGATGGTCTAGATTGGATTCTCAGACCCATGTGGTGGAAGGAGAGAATGGGTTCCCGGAAGCTGCCCTCTGACCTCCACACACATATGCTCTGGTGTGCACATACCAACCCACACACATACAAGTAAGCAAATAAATGTAAATTTAGCATTGAAGATAATTTGGTATCGAAGGGCGTGGTGGTGCATGCCTTTAACCCAGCACTTGGGAGGCAGAGGCAGGTGGATCTCTGTCAGTTCCAGGCCAGCCTGGTCTACTAGTCAGTTCCAGGCCAGCTGGGGCTAAAAGGGAGATCATGTCTCAAAAAAGACCAAACCAATCATAATAATAATAATAATTTGGTACCAACTCTCCTGATTAGTACCTCCAATTTAAGAAAGGGAGGAAAAAAAAAAAAAAGAAAGGGAGGGGAGGGTGATTGACCATCCACATTGAGAGGAAACAGCAGATTGATCATTTCAGGGATGGGAACGGATGCCATGCAGCACCGAGGGTCAGTTTATAAATTCACTGCCCTGTGTTGGTCCCCTACTGGCCCCTCCTGTCTCACCCAAATCAGCCCAATGTCCCAGTCTCCCAAGGGGCCCTTCTACACTGACAGAAGTGACAGATGTGTTTATAAAATAAAAATAGAGCTGAGCAGGCAGTGGCTGGCTTGCTTTCCTGATATGGCTGCTGAGGCCTTCGGTAGGCCGCTGCCATGTTGCGGAGCGGGGCTTCCAGGCTGCAGGAGGAGAATCTGCAGATCTCCCTGGAGGTAACCCAGGACACAGATATTAAAAGAACAATCAGGGGCTGGAGAGATGGCCTAGCGGTTAAAAACGCCAACTGCTCTTGCAGAGGACCTGGGTTCGATCCTCATCACCCACGTGGTGGCCGAGAACCATCTTTAACTCCAGTTCCAGGGGAATCCGATGCCCTCTTCTGACCTCTGCAGCATTGCACGACACGGGTGCACAAACCTACATGCAGACAGTACATTCATACACATAAAAAATTAAAAAGAAAAATAAAAAAAGAACAATCATAGATAGACTCAAAGAAATCAAGGAATATAAAGAACAAATCAAAGAACTAAAGGGAGAGAATGACCAACTTTGGAAGGAAATGGAAAAGCTGAAGAGATCCTACACTGAAAGGAAAAAGGACAGAGACAATCATCAAAGATCTAAAAGAAGAGAATGACAAACTCTGGAAGGAAGTGGAAATACTAAAGTAATCTCAGGATGAAATGAAAAAGGGAAATCGAACACACATCCAGTCAACAGGAAAGGATGGGAGAAAGCCTCAGTAATAGAATGGATGAAGCAGAAAATAGAATATCAAGACTGGAAGATAACATGGGAGAACTTGAGAGCTCAAGCAAAGACTATGAAAAATTAAAAAAAAATACGAGTGGAATGAATGATCAGGAAATGTGGGGCCCCACGAAGAGACCGACCTCCACATTACAGGTACAGAGGAAGGAGAAGAACCCTAAGATAATGGCGTGGACCAGATCTTCAACAGAATTATACAAGAAAATTTCAAAAACCTATACTCTACTAAATTTGAAAACCCAAGAGAAATGGATGAATATCTAAAATCATGAAATTCACCAAAACTTAACCAGGAAGAGATCAACAGCTTAAACAGATCCATAATAAAGGAGGAAATTGAAACCATGATTAAAAATCTCCCAACTTATGCATGAGCTCTGGCAGGGTGGTGGGTCTAAAGTTGATAAAGAAATGCTGTATGAAAAGCTTCAATTAAAAAAGTAAAAAAATTTAATCTTAGGCAAGAGAAAGCTAGGAGGTGAGTTACTATGATATGGCTTTAGGACTAGTTCTTAGAAGAATGGTGATGTTGCAGAAATAGGATTCGATGGTATCTCCTTTTTCTTTTTCTTTTTTAATTAATTAATTAATTTCTTTATTTTTATGTGTATGAGTCTACTGTCTGCTTGTAGGTTGGTGAACCCGTGTCATACAGTGCCGCAGAGGTCAGAAGAGGGTGTCAGATTCCCCTGGAACTGGAGTTAAAGACAGTTCTCAGCTGCCATGTGGGTGCTGGGGATCGAACCCGGGTCCTCTTCAAGAGCCGTCGCACTCTTAACCACTGCTAGGCCATCTTTCCAGCCCCTGTTTTCTTTTTTTTTTGGTCTTTTTTGAGACAGGGTCTCCCTGGAGCCCCAGCTGTCATGGAACTCACTCTGTAGACAGAGTGTAGACACTCTGGCCTTGAACTCACAAAGATCGCCTGCCTCTGCCTCCCAGTGCTAGGATTAAAGGTGTGTGCCACCATGCCAGGTGCTTGTTTGTGAGACACAGACATATTCTATAGCCCAGGCTGGCCTGGGATTTGTGATCCTCTTGCCTTAGTCTCCTGAGTGGTGAGGTTATACAAGTGTGTCAGCCCATCTAGTTGAATGACTCTTAAGAGCATGAGAATTTTTTTTTAAACGTGAAAATTGGATTTTTTATTTAATTAATTAATTAATTTTTTTCACATAAATTTATTTATTTATTTTTAACAAATCTAGACCCATGTTCCCGCTCATTCCCCCACCCCACCAGAGCTCGTGCATTCTGCCAAACATGCTTTCTATCTCTTAGTCTTTCTCAATATTTTCCATGGGAAAGTTGACTGTTTTGAGCAGAAGTTCACTGTTTCAGTCAGTTCTTTGATG
>VZQC01011090.1:4352102-4464581 GCA_009823505.1 Rhizomys pruinosus
AGGAATATAGTCTGGACACCTGATTGATCAACATGCCTGTGCATACAAGCTTCTCCAACTGGACTATGGGAACCTTGGGTTGTTCAAAATTTGGACATAGATACTTGCAAAATGCACCAATTACTTAATTGTATGACATACTGAGTAACATCAATGTTATCTGCAAACAACTGTGTCATTGTATTGTAGAATCCCTTAAAAATAAAAAATCAAAAAAAGAAAAAACAAAAAAAAACCCAAATATAACATAAAGACAGGCATTATACTAGCCCCTGGCTACCTAAGCATTCTAACTATAAAAGTCACCTATGTCTGTCCTCACTGGTATTGCCCCATGAATAAAAATTTCCACCAAATACTTCTCAGTAGAATTCTAGCTTTTCCATCAAATATGTCAGCACAATTGGAACTGTTTGTTTAAGATGGGGTCTTACACCAGGCTGGCCAAAACTTGTGAACTTCTCCTCAAAACAGTAAACTTCTGCATCGAGAATTTTGAAAGAGACTGAGAAAAAGATGAAAAACATGTTTGGCAGAATTCATGAGCTCTGGTGGGGTGGGAGGACAGGGAAAAGGGCACGGGTCTAGATTTGATTTGTAATATAATTTTGTATGAAATGCACAATAAAACATGGGCTATAAAAAAAAAAAAAGAAACAGCCCAAATGCCACCAAGTGCGCATACCCTAAAGGTAGACACAGCCCAAATGCCCACCAAGTGCGCATCAAAAAATAAGACGTGATCTATCCACACAATAGAATAAAAAAAGGCTGGATTATGACTCGGTGGTACAGTGCCCTGAGTTTGATCACCAGGACCAGGGGGAAAAAAGAGAATGAACTATCAACACTGGCAATAACATTCGCGAAGAAGTTCGCAGACCTCCAAAGAATGAGGTCCAGTGAGAGAAGCCAGTCCCCAGCCACCTCCAAAAGATGCGGGGACTGGAGGATGGCTCAGTGATTAAGAGCACTGGCTGCTCTTGTAGAAAACTGGAGTTTCGTTTCCAGCAGACATGTTGGGCAGCTCACACCAGTCGGTAAGTTCAGAAAAGTGTATCTAACACCCTCATCTGGCCTTCACAGGCATTGCATGAACACGATACAGTCAGACAATTAAATATATTTTATTTATTATTTTTATTTTACATGTATGTGATTATTGTCTGCATGAATTTAGGTGCACCGTGCATTGCAATGCCCTAGGAAGACAGAAGAGGGCATCAGATTCCCTGAAACTGGAGTTACAGTTGTTAGCTGCCATGTGCTTGCTGGGATTCGAACCTGGGTCATCTCTCCAGATCCAACAAAAAAATTTTTTTTTAATTTTATTTATTTTTGTATGTGTATGAGTGTACTGTCTGCATGTAGGTTTGCCCACCTGTGCCGTGCAATGCCGAGGAGGTCAGAAGAGGGCGTCGGATTCCCCTGGAACTGGAGTTAAAGACAGTTCTCAGCCACCATGTGGGTGCTGGGGATCAAACCTGGGTCCTCTGGTTAAGCGCTCTTAACCACTAGGCCATCATCTAGCCAAAAAAAATTTTTTTTTAAAGAAAGAATGAAGAGCTAAGTATGGTGATGCACACCTGTAATTCCAGCACTTGGGAGACAGGCAGATCTCTGTGAGTTCAAGGCAAGTATGGTCTACATAGCAAGTTCCAGGACAGCTGGAGCTACAGGGAGACCCTGTCTAAAAAAGAACAAAGAAAAATAATTAAAAATGACTGAAGGAAAGAAGACAGAGAGGAAGGAAGGGGAAAAGGAGGGAGGAATGCAGAGAGAGGAAAGAAGAGACAGAGGGAAGAAGAGACAGAGAGAGAAGAGAAGAAAGAGGAAAGAAGACACACAGGGAGAAGAGAAGAGACAGAGAGAGGGAAGAAGAGAAAGAGAGATGGAAGAAGAGACAGAGAGAGGAAAGAAGAGACAGAAAGACAAGAGACAGAAGGAGGGTAGAAGAGACAGAGAGATGAAGAAAGAGATAGAGGGAAGAAGAGACAGAGACAAGAGATGGAGAGAGGGAAGAGGAGACAGAGAAGACACAGAGAGAAGGAAGAAGGGACAGAGAGAGAGAAAAGAAGAGACAGAGAGAGAAAAGAAGAGACAGAGAGAGGGAAGAAGAGAAAGAGAGAGGAAAGAAGAGACAGAGTGAGGGAAGAAGAGACAGAGAGAGTGAAGAGAGAGGGAGGAAGGGACAGAGAGAGGAAGAAGAGACAGAGAGGGAAGAGGAGACAGAGACGAGAGTTGGAGAGAGGGAAGAAGAGACAGAGAGAGGGAAGAAGAGACAGAGAGAGAAGAAGAGACAGAGAGAAGGAAGAAGAGAGAGAGATGGAAAAAGAGATGGAGAGAGGGAAGAACAGACAGAGAGAGGGAAGGAGAGACAGAGAGAGCGAAGAAGAGACAGAGAGAGCAAAGAGAGACAGAGAGAGGGAAGAAGAGACACAGAGAGGGAGGAAGAGAAAGAGAGGGAAGAAGAGACAGAGGGAAGAAAAGACAGAGAGAGGGAAGAAGAGATAGAGAGAAGAGATAAATAGAAGAAAGAAGAGACAGAGAGATGGAAAAAGAGATGGAGAGAGGGAAGAAGAGACAGAGAGAGGGAAGAAGAGACAGAGAGGGAAGAAGAGACAGAGAAGAGACAGAGAGAGGAAAGAAGAGAAGATAGAGGAAAGAAGAGACAGATGAAAGAAGAGACAGAGAGGGAAGAAGAGATAGAGGGAAGAAGAGACAGAGAGAGGGAAGAAGAGATGCAGAGAGGAAAGAAGAGACAGAGAGACGGAAGAAGAGACAGAGAGAGGGAAGAAGAGACAGAGAGAGAAGAGACAGAGAGAAGGAAGAAGAGAGAGATGGAAAAAGAGACAGAGAGAGCGAAGAGAGACAGAGAGAGGGAAGAAGAGACACAGAGGGGCTGGAGAGATGGCCTAGCGGTTAAGAGCGCCGACCGCTCTTGCAGAGGACCCGGGTTCGATCCCCAGCACCCACATGGCGGCCGAGAACGGTCTGAGACTCCAATTCCAGGAGAACTCCAGTTCCAGGGGAATCCGACACCCTCTTCTGACCTCCGCGGCATTGCACGACATGGGTGCACAGACTTGCATACAGACAGTACATTCATACACATACAGAAATAAATAAAATTAATAAAAAAAATTTAAGAAGAGACACAGAGAGGGAAGAAGAGACAGAGAGGGAAGAAGACACAGAGAGGGAAGAAGAGAGAGAGAGGAGACAGAGAGAGGGAAGAAGAGACAGAGAGATGTAGGAAGAGGGAAGAAGAGACAGAGAGAGGGAAGAAGAGACACAGAGAGGGAAGAAGAGACAGAGAGAGGGAAGAAGAGACACAGAGAGGGAAGAAGAGACAGAGAGAGGGAAGAAGAGACAGAGAGGGGGAAGAAGAGACAGAGAGGGAAGAAGAGACAGAGAGATGTAGAAAGAGAGAGAGGGGAGAAGAGACAGAGAGAGGGAAGAAGAGACAGAGAGGGAAGAAGAGACAGATGTAGAAAGAGAGAGGGAAGAAGAGACAGAGAAGGAAGAAGAGACAGAGAGAGGGAAGAAGAGATAGAGAGAGAAGAGACAGATAGAGGAAAGAAGAGACAGAGAGATGGAAAAAGAGATGGAGAGAGGGAAGAAGAGACAGAGGGAAGGAGAGACACAGAGAGAAGAGACAGATAGAGGGAAGAAGAGACAGAGAGAGGGAAGAAGAGATATAGAGAGAAGAGACAGATAGAGGAAAGAAGAGACAGAGAGATGGAAAAAGTGATGGAGAGAGGGAAGAAGAGACACAGAGAGAAAAGAAGAGATAGAGAAGAGAAAAATAGAGGAAAGAAGAGACAGAGAGAGGGAAGAATAGATAGAGAAGAGACAAATAGAGGAAAGAAGAGACAGAGAGAGGGAACAAGAGACAGAGAGAGAAGAGACAGATAGAGGAAAGAAGAGACAGAGAGAGGAAAGAAGAGATAGAGAGAAGAGACAAATAGAGGAAAGAAGAGATAGAGACAGGGAAGAAGAGACAGAGAGAGGAAAGAAGAGATAGAGAGAGAAGAGACAGATAGAGGAAAGAAGAGACAGAGAGAGGGAACAAGAGAGAGAGAAGAGACAGATAGAAGAAAGAAGAGACAGAGAGATGGAAGAAGACACAGAGACAGGAAAGAAGAGATAGAGAGGAATGAAGAGACAGAGAGAGGGAAGAAGAGATAGACAGAGAAGGGACAAATAGAGGAAAGAAGAGACAGAGAGATGGAAAAAGAGATGGAGAAAGGGAAGAAGAGACAGAGAGAGTGAAGAAGAGACAGAGAGAGGGAAGAAGAAGAGACAGAGAGGGAAGAAGAGACAGAGAGCGGGAAGAAGAGACAGAGAGAGGGAAGAAGAGACAGAGGGAGGGAAGAAGAGACAGAGAGAGGGAAGAAGAGACAGAGAGACTGAAGAAGAGACAGAGAGACTGAAGAAGAGACAGAGAGACTGAAGAAGAGACAGAGAGATGGAAAAAGAGATGGAGAGAGGGAAGAAGAGAGAGAGAGAGGGAAGAAGAGACAGAGATGGAAGAAGAGACAGAGAGAGAGGGAAGAAGAGACACAGAGAGGGAAGAAGAGACAGAGAGGAAAGAAGAGACAGAGAGACTGAAGAAGAGACAGAGAGATGGAAAAAGAGATGGAGAGAGGGAAGAAGAGAGAGAGGGAAGAAGAGACAGAGATGGAAGAAGAGACAGAGAGAGAGGGAAGAAGACACAGAGAGATGGAAGAAGAGACAGAGAGACGGAAGAAGAGACAGAGAGAGGGAAGAAGAGACAGAGATGGAAGAAGAGACAGAAGAAGAGACAGAGAGATGGAAGAAGAGACAGAGAGAGGGAAGAAGAGACAGAGAGAGGGAAGAAGAGACAGAGGGAAGAAGAGACACAGAGAGGGAAGAAGAGACAGAGAGAGGGAAGAAGAGACAGAGAGACGGAAGAAGAGACAGAGAGACGGAAGAAGAGATGGAAGAAGAGACAGAGAGAGGGAAGACGAGACAGAGAGAGGGAAGAAGAGACAGAGAGAGGGAAGAAGAGAAAGAGAGAGAAGAGACAGATAGAGGAAAGAAGAGACAGAGAGATGGAAAAAGAGATGGAGAGAGGGAAGAAGAGACAGAGAGAGAGAAAAAGAGACAGAGAGGGAAGAAGAGACAGAGAGAGGGAAGAAGAGACACAGAGAGAAGAGACACATAGAGGAAAGAAGAGACAGAGAGATGGAAAAAGAGATGGAGAGAGGGAAGAAGAGACAGAGAGAGGGAAGAAGAGACAGAAAGATGGAAGAAGAAACAGAGGGAAGAAGAGACAGAGAGGGAAGAAGAGACATAGAGAGGAAAGAAGAGACAGAGATAGGGAAGAAGAGATAGAGAGAAGAGACAAATAGAGGAAAGAAGAGACAGTGAGATGGAAAAAGAGATGGAGAAAGGGAAGAAGAGACAGAGAGGGGAAGAAGAGACAGAGAGAGGGAAGAAGAGACAGAGAGAGGGAAGAAGAGACAGAGAGAGAAGAGAAGAGACAGAGAGAAGGAAGAAGGGATAGACAGAGGGAAGAAGAGACAGAGAGAGGTAAGAAGAGACAGAGAGAGGGCAGAATAGACAGAGGGAAGAAGAGACACAGCGGGAAGAAGAGAAATAGAAGAGACAGAGAGAGGGAAGAAGAGACAGAGAGAAGAGAAGAGAGAGAGAGAGCGAAGAGAGACAGAGAGAGGGAAGAAGAGACAGAGGTAAGGATAAAATGTCAAACAAGCCCCTTATTTCAGATGATTAATCTAGTTTTCTCATTGTTTAAGGGAAAAGATGTATTCAGTCATTTTGCAGCTTAATGGTTAAAATAAGAATTTCTTTTTCTTTAGGGTTTTATTTAATTTCCTGTTATTTGGAGTTATTTTTCTTATCTTTTTTTTTTTTTTCTTCAGTGCTAGAGATCAAACTCAGGGTCTGTGCATGGGAGGCAGGTTCTCTACCAGAAACTCGTCCGCAAACCCCTTCTCATTTACCATCGTTACATATCTCTAATTGACTGGAGAACACACAGGCATCCAGTCCTTTCAAGTACACCCTGGTGTGTGTCACAGCCTGGGAGTGTGCATCGTGTGCCCCTGGCGTGACTGAGTCTCCCACATTGGTGCAGTTCTGCAGGTGTCACATGTTGTTAACTGGATTGATTGACTGCCTGAAAGTCTAGTGTTCTTGATTGAATTCTTCTACTTGGTTGACTCAAACCCACAGATAAGGGTAGGAACGACTTATTTACTTTTTTTGCTGCTGTTGTTTTTTTGATGAACTTTTTAAAAATTTCTTTTATGTGTATGAATGTACTGTCTGCATGCAGGTCTGTGCACCTGTGTCATACAATGCTACGGAGGTCAGAAGATGGTGTCAGATTCCCCCGGAACTGGAGTCAAAGATGGTTCTCAGCCACCATGTGAGTGCTGGGAATCGAACCCGGGTCCTCTGCAAGAGCAGTCGGTGCTCTTAACCACTAGGCCATCTCTCCAGCCCCTGCTGTTGTTTAGAGACAGGGTCCCACTGTAGCCTCAGCTGGCCTGGAACTCACAATGTACACCAGGCTGGCCTCAATGTCACAGAAATATACCTGTCTCTTGAGTGCTAGGATCAAAGGCCTGCCAGCACACCTAGCTATCCATGTACTCTTCTTAAAAAGATTAACTTTTATGCTAGGCATGGTGGCACACGCTTCTAATCCCAGCACTCAGGAGGCAGAGGCAGGTGGATCTCTGTGAGTTCAAGGCCAGCCTGGTCTACAGAGCAAGTTCAAGGCCAGTTGGGGCTACAGGGAGACTCTGTCTCAAAAAGACAAAAAAAGTTTACATTTATTTATTTATTTATTTATTTATTTATTTATTCTTATTTTGGTCTCTCTGTAGACCAGGCTGGCCTTGAACTCACAGAAATCCGCTTGCCTCTGGCTCCTGAGTGCTAGGATCAAAGGTGTTTGCCACCACGCCTGGCTACTTTTATTTTTTTATTTTTAAATTATTTTTATGTGTATGAGCATTTTGCCTGCATGTATGTTATGTGCACCTGGGTCATTTGATGCCTGAGGAGGCCAGAAGAGGGCATCAGATCCTTTGGAACTAGAGGTACAGAAAATGTTAGCTGCCATATGGGTGCCGGAAACCCAACCCTGGTCCTCTGGAAGGGCAGCCAGTGCTCTTAACCACTGAACAACCTTTCCGGCTCTACTTTTATTAAATTATAAGAGAGCGTGTGTGTGGGGGGGGATGTCTTCATATGTTTTCTCAATAGAACAAACCTCCTTAATGCTGGCATCTGTGCTTCTGTTTGCTGCACTTCATGTGGGCTGGTACAATGAATGTCTAACCAGGTACAGCATCCAATTAATGTTAAAGGATATGACATCTGTCAGTTCAAATCATGACTCACTTGACAGCATACAAAAATCCCTAAAAATTGTCCTTTTTTTTTTGGTCTTTTTGAGACAGGGTCTCCCTGTATCCCCAGCTGTCCTGGAACTCACTATATAGACCAGGCTGGCCTTGAACTCATAGAGATCTGCCTGCCTCTGCCTCCTGAGTGCTGGGATTAAAGGCGTGCACCACCAAGCCTGGCTGTTGTCCTTTGCTTTTTTTTGGTCTTTTTGAGACAGGGTCTTCCTGTAGTCCCAGCTGTCCTGGAACTCACTCTGTACACCAGGCTGGCCTTGAACTCACAAAGATCCACCTGCCTCTGCCTCCAGAGTGCTAGGATTAAAGGCGTGGGCCACCACCACCAGCTATGGGTTGGAGTATTTTAAGATTTTTTAATTTTTAATTATGCATATATATCTCTGTGCAGTATGGAGATATGTATGTACATGTCACACCAACTCTGGCGTCGTCTGTGTGAGCATAACAACGGATGAGGAGATAAGAACCTTGCGAGGTTAAGCTCCCTGGTGGTCAGTGACAGAGTACCCGGTCTCAGCTTCTAAGATCACGATGCATTACAAAGATGTTATGCTTCATGAGTGTTGGACTTTGTACATTGCCTTTTGACACTCCTCCTGAGCTCAGCACAACCTCAGTCCCAGACAAGGGACAGTTAAACATGTTTAAAAATAAATCAGACAAACAAAAGCCTCATGAACCTAAGTAAAATCATATGGAGATACAACATTTAAAGGCTCCTTTGCCCTAAAAATATATTGTAGACATTACACTAAGTGAGATCATAGGTTAGTTACTAATAATAAGAGTGTCCTTCCAAACTTAATAAGACAGTCCTTTAAGCAGAAAGCTACATCTAATAAAACTAGTAAGATAAAGTTTAGTTACAGTTATACATATTAAAGTGTAACACTTAGTTAGAGGCACTTGGCGGGGATTTCTCCTTTAAGAAAAACACTGTGTAATTTATGGAGAGCTGAAAGACCCCCTTTCTCAGGCTTGTAGCTTAAATCACAACCTAGAGATAACAGCCTTGAGAAAGCTCTAGCCCCTGGAAGGATGAAAGACACTAATTGGAATTTCAAAAGAGACAAAGACTGCTAATGGCTTGTGATTCTAAGACTACTGTTTTATTGCTTATCAAGACAGTGTGAGCAGTAAAAACTTTCATTGATGTACAAATTTATCTGAAAGCTGGCCTTGCAGCCCAGGTGCAAAGGCAATAGGCCCTGTGCTCCCGAGGATATGCAAATCCTGTCACCTCGACCCTTCCCCCCTCCTGCCTGTTACGCCAGCCGCTTTGCTTGCCATTTTGCCTGCCTGTATAAAACCTAACTTGATTTCAGTAAAGGTGCACTAGATCCAAAAACTCTCTCTGGTGTCAAGTCCAATTATTTCGCCTAATCTGTACCCTCCTGTGCAAGACTTTGATTCTCCCACAGGTGAAAGACATCCCGGCTGGGTGGCTTGTGGCAGTACAGGTAACTTTGGAGGCCAAAAGAGAACACTGGATCCCCTTGGAGCAGGTGAATGTGAGCTGCTGGATATGGGTCCTCTGCAAGAGCAGGATGCGTTCTTTATTTTGTATTATGTAAATTATTTATTTATTTTCACAAGAAGAAGCACTTGAATTTCACATCAGATCACAAACAAAAGGAATCAAATCCACATGCCAAAAGCACAAAGAAAAATCAACAACATAGGAAAAGCAAATAAGAAATCCCCACCAAACACTATCAGTCCCATAGAGGACTCCCACAACGAGATCTCTCTGGAGGTAACCCAGGACACAGATCTCTCTCTCTCTCTCTCTCTCTCTCTTTTCTCTTTATATACATATATATACAGATATATATAGATATTTGTTCTATTGATTCTCTCTCTCTCTCTCTCTCTCTCTCTCTCTCTCTCTCTCTCTCTCTCTCTCTGATACATCCTGGAGGCAGGTCCTTTACTCTCTGAACCGTCCTGGAGGTGGGTCCTTTGCTCTCTGATCCATCCTGGAGGTGGGTCCTTTGCTCCAGGATGTGTTCTTAACTGCTTGCTAAGTCCACTGAGGTTGGAGTATCATTATCACTTTCCAGATAGGAAATCTGTAAAAACCAGCTTCTCTGTACTACACTAGGGCAACTTCTCCACTCATGTTATTGGTGAAGGGTGATAAAAATTGGCATACTTTTGTTCAATTAATTAGTAGACTTTTTCTTTTTTTCTAAACTTCAACTTGAAGGCAGCAGAGGGTGCCTGACCCTCCCTCCCCCGCATACGCAAAATCCCAAAGCAATATTACATTTAAGACAATCCATTAAATATATAATGATGTGAATTTTTGCTGTGATGACTCTCTTAGGACACCTTTGGAATAACCATGAAAGAAAACTGTTCTGAGCTGAAAACAAAAACAAAAACAAAAACGTGAATTTCACTAAAATAGCACTGTACTTAATCTTTCCACTATTTCAGGATTCTAACCTCACTTCATGTTTTATTCCATTTGTTTCCTGGTAATGACAATTTCAGCCTCAACGTAAATCACTACAACATGGATCATCCAAGAGCCTTCCAATTTAGTTTCCAGATTCTTTCAGATAATAAAAGCATTAAACCCTGCCTCTTCCATATCCTTCTAAATCTTCCACAGGGAATATACTCTCCCTTTTGCAGCCCCAAGAGGGAACACAATTCTGAATTTCAGGCAGATGTGATGGGCACTAACTGATGTGCCAGACTTGGAGGTTTAGTGAATATGCTCAGAAAAGCACAGAAGGACTAGGGCTGCTCTTAAGGTCACAGCACACCAGGGGACATAACTAGGCAACGGGCAGGGTGTATAGTCTGTTGTAGCTCACTGGCTCAGGCCATGTTACTGTGAAATTCTCCAGGTGCTTTTCTGACCAGGTAACTGGTTTTTCTTCTCCCTGTGCCATCACACATGATCTGTAAGCAATGCTGTAGGTCACTGAACCTCCATCTGGTTTCTTCCTTGAACTCTGTCCTCAGGGCATGACATTGGCAACATCTTGCAACCAGAGTGGTAGTGATCACCTGCAGGAGACCCTCACAAAGTTGAGTCTATTAGCATTCTCTTGTAAAACAAAGGGCGACATCAGACCCTCCCCTGAGATTTCAGCCACCACTCCCTCTTGCCCCTCAGCTGCACATGGTCTGGAGGTATGCTAGTATACATAGCAGGCATAAGGCTGACTGGAGACTTATTGCCTACCCTGGCTGGATTTCTCTGTTACTACTGCCTTTCAGTCCTTCATGTACCTGTAAATAATACTCATAAACTCACTGTTCACCAGTCTGGCCTTGGATGGAATAGATTTTGTCTTTTAGTGTCCTATTTGCAGTGAATATGTGTTACTGTGCATCTCTCCAGGAAGAAACGCACATTACTATTTCTTCAAAAAAATTTTTTTTTGAGACAGGGTCTGATTATATAGCCCTGGCTGGCCTGGAACTATGTAGACCAGGTTGGGAATTCACAGAGATCCACCTGCCTCTGCCTCCTGGGTGTTGGGATTGAGGGTATGGGCCACTATGCCTGGCAATAGTACATATATATATATATATATATGTGTGTGTGTGTGTCTTTTTGAGACAGGGTCTCCCTGGAGCCCCAGCTACTCTGGAACTCTCTACATAGACCAGGCTGGCCTTGAACTCACAGAGATCCGCCTGCCTCTGCCTCCTGAGTACTGGGATTAAAGGTGGGCCTGTCTGGCGATAGTATTTTTGAAAAAATAGAAAAAAAAAAAAAAGATAGTAACAGTTCATAAGTCCAGTTCCAGGAGGATGTGAGGCCCTTTTCTGTCCTCCTTGGGCATTGCATGACACGAGTGCACTTACATACATGCAGGCAATACACTCATACACATAATATAAATTTTAAAAAATTTAAAAAAAATTAAAAATATTTTTATTATTTTTAAATTTTGAGTGTATTACCTGCATGTATGTAAGTGCACCCGTGTCCCGTAATACCTCAGAAGGTGTAGAATTCCCCTGGAACTGGAGTTAACTTGGAGTTATCCACCAAATGGGTGCTGGGAATTGAACCCAGGTCTTCTCCAAGAGCAGCCAATGCTCTTAATCGCTGAGCCAACTCTCCAGCCTCTATAAATTTTATTTTATTTTGTCTTTTCGAGACAGGGTCTCCCTGTAGCTACAGCTCTCCTGGAACTCACTCTGTGGACCAGGCTGGCGGTGAACTCACAGAGATCCGCCTGCCTCTGCCTCCCGAGTGCTGGGATTAACTGCGTGCCGCACCGCGTCCCGCTCGAAATTAATTTTTTGTTAAAAAGAAAAGGAGCTGCCTTCCCTCAGGGCGGAAGTCCGCTTAGGTGCATGAAAACTCTTTCTGAACTCTTCTTGGTGTAGGTAAACGATCCCCAAGAACTCCGGAAGTTGATTTCTAAGGCACCCGCCAGTGGTGGACCGGAAGTGACACATTATTAGTGCGTCACTCGCTTCCGGCTGGGAAGCGCGCTGCCTTGGCTTCCTGGTATCCAGGTTCTGCTTCAGACCCGGCGTGATGGGCAAGAAGGGCAAGAAAGAGAAGAAGGGCCGCGGCGCAGAGAAGACGGCCGCCAAGATGGAGAAGAAGCTGTCCAAGCGCTCGCGGAAGGAGGAGGTGAGAGGGCAGGGGCCGGCGCGGTGGGGCTGCGGGCCAGAAGGAGCCGGGTGGTAGGTCTGCACCGATCCCGCCTTTCCCCGGCTCTTCCATTTCGCCCAGCGCCTCCGCTGCTCCAGCCTCGGGCCCCTCCAAGCAGCCCTGAAGAATGAGCTACGGGGACTGGAGAGATGGCCTAGCGGTTAAGAGCGCCGACCGCTCTTACAGAGGACCCGGGTTCGATCCCCAGCACCCACATGGCGGCTGAGAACCGTCTGAGACTCCAATTCCAGGAGAGCTCCAGTTCCAGGGGAATCCGAGACCCACTTCTGAACTCCGCGGCGTTGCACGACACGGGTGCGCAGACTTGCATGCAGACAGTACATTCATGCACATACAGAAATAAATAAAATTAATAAAAAAAATTTAAAAAAAGAATGAGCTACGGTGGCACTAAGTAACCAAGCAAATCACTGGAGATGTAGGGTGTTGCAGCACAATTGGTGGCCGCCACTGTCACGTTTCCTTTCCAATCCTTCCCTCCTGGTTGTACCAGGAATGCTGAACTTGGAGCTAAGTGCTGTGCGTACTATTGACCAAGACTCATGGGCCTTCCTCACTTGGGGCGGCCGTGATGACCGGGCCAGGCACGGGGTTGTCTGGGCTCCCATCTGCACAGCCAGTGAGTCGGGTAGCGTGGCCTCGCACTGGACAGGCAGGAAGGCAGAGGACAGCAGGTTACCGGGCTCAGAGTCAAGCTCACTTGGAAGGGGTGCAGAGCTGGGAATTTGACTAGATGTCCGCATCCATAGCTCCTGGTCGCATTCCTGTGCCCGGTTATCCCTATGCCTTTCGTTTCTTTATTTCTTTTTTAAACTTATTTTTTATTTTATGTGTATTATGTACATGTGTGTAAGTACAATGTCGGCAGAGGTCAGAAGAAAGCATCGGATTCCTTTGGAACTGGAGTTAGGGAATTGTCCATGTGGGTTTGGAGAATCAAACTCCGTTCCTCTGCAAGAGCATCCAGTGCTCCTGGTTGCTGAGCCATCTCTTCAGCCCTCCATTTTTCTATCTCCTCATCTGTCAAATAGTGAGGTTGGACTTTTCCCTGGAATTTGGTCAGTTAATCCCACCAGCTCTGCAGCCACAAGGTCTGAGTTTGAATATGGCCTCAGCAACAGCTAGCTGGACCACCTCAGGAGCAGGATGTGCCTGGAGCTGTAGCGCAGGAACTCATGTCATCTGTGCAGCATCATGAGGCCAGAGCTTTCACAGAGTAAGCACCCAGAAGCTGAGTGCTGCTGTTTACCTCTCCATTTCCCAGTAGTGTGTGGTACTGAAATGCTCACAAGAGCTGTGGAGAGAAAGAGGAGAAAGTGCTTCTCTGGAGAGAGAGAGAGAGAGAGAGACAGAGAGAGAGAGAGAGAGAGAGAGAGAGAGAGAGAGAGAGAGAAACATATTCACTTATTCAGGCTGGAAACTTGCATACCAGCTTGCTTCATCCTTGAACAAGCCTTGGCTTCTGGTCCATCGCATTAGGCACAGGGAATAGTCGCTCTTTTAGAGTCAGTGGTGACACAAAGGAAAACTTGATCAACAGAGTGATGCCCCATCGTCTCACAGCTCCAGGGACTCGGAGCTGGTGGAGAATTCTGGTACTCTAGAGCTCACATGTCAGTTCAGCTGCTGGACACTTTCTCTGTCCTGGCTTCTGCTACCTCCGGCTCTCCCTGAGGCCATTGGTCAGCCACATCTGCTTTATTCTTGTAAGAGACCTTAGATGTTAGTCTTTTCTTTCAAACCCTGTAAAACTTGGAACTTGGTTTATTACAAGGAATTCTAATCTTTTGTTTTGTTTTGGTCTTTTTGAGATAGGGTCTCCCTGTAGCCCAAGCTGTCCTGGAACTCACTATGTAGACCAGGCTGGCCTTGAACTCATAGAGATCCGCCTGCCTCTGCCTCCCAAGTGCTGGAATCAAAGATGTGCACCACTGCACCCGGCAGAATTCTAGGTTGTTTTTTTTTTGTTTGTTTGTTTGAGACAAGGTCTCCCTACAGCCCTAGCTGACCTGGAACTCACTCCATAGATCAGGCTGGCCCTGAACCCACAGAGATCCGCCTGCCTCTGCCTCCCGAGTGCTAGGATCAAAGGTGTGCGCCACCACGCCTGGCAGAATTCTAATCTTTTAATCACACAACAACCTGTAAGACTTTGTTCAAGGAAAGGCCCTGATGAATTCCTGAACCTGGTGGCCTGGAGTAGTGGAGCTCTTCTCCCTTTGGGCCAGTTATTTTAGACTAGCCAACCTGGAAAGACCATGAGGTCAGACCGCAGCCAATGGGGAAAGGACACAGTTCTGCATTAGGGGTGAAAGCCCGCCAAGCTTCTGGGCCCTGTGTGTACTTGCTGGATCTTACTGACCATGCAAGTCACCATTTTGCAAAAGTAAAATCTGCCTTGCTGAGTTACTTTCACTTTGTCAGTGTGTTCTTTGTGCACATTGATGGGGTCCTTGGACCTCAGATTTTATTTCTGACATTCTTGTGTCTGTAATGCCAAGCTTTTTCTGCTATGGACTTTCCTCTGCCCAAGTCCTACTCATGACAGGCTTCTCTTCATCTTGTAGGCTCTTGTCACCTTGGAGAGGCTGCTACTGACTAGGACACCTGTGCCACCTTGCCCTCTCCTGTCTCCCTTCCTGGTGATTGTGAGGCTTGGCCAAACTTAGAAAGTGCTGCTCCTGAGAGGTAGGAGCAAGTGTCCTGTCAGCTTCGTAGACTATGGAAAGTTATGGAGGGCTACTGAGCTCACTGGGGGTGCTGGTCTCCTGGCTAGCGCCTGTGCCTCAGTTTCTCATCTGTGCTGCCCCTCCAGGAGACACAGTGGGATGACTGAGTTAATTGCAGAAGGCTTACCCTGCTGAGGGCAGTGCTAACTGCCACTGGGCCCAGAATGGCTGCTCCCCTCTCCCCTTTGCTGCCCCTCATTCCACCCTCCTCCTCTTTCTCCCAACACTTCCTTCTCTTCCCAGGTCTTTCTGTAAAGTTCCATTTGTTCAGGTCTCGAATATGGAACACAGTGTTGTGCATTAGGGACATGGTGGCCCATAGATGACTATCACATGACCATTGTGTGGAAGGAGCACGATACCAGATGCTCCTGTGCCACCTCAGATCCTCGTTGCTTCTTCTCCAGGTGAATACCACAGCCGGTGTTCACACCCAGAGCCTTCCTGGGAAGACCTCTGTCTGCACATGGAGGCAGGTACAGGGACAGCCACGCTATACTTCAGCAGTGGTTTAGTAAAAATAAAACTTCATTCATTCCTACTAGGCAAAAGAGCAAGTTGTAAGAAAATGTGCAGTATGTTACCATTTGACATTTAAGGATGTTGAACTAGGGCCTGGAGAGATGGCTTAGCAGTTAAGAGCGCTGGCTGCTCTTGCAGAGGACCCAGGTTTGATTTCCAGCACCCACATGGGGCCTAACAACCATCTGTAACTTGAGTTCCAGGGGATCCAATGCCCTCTTCTGACCTCTACGGGCATTGCATGACACTCATGCACTTGTGTACACTCATATGTATAAAATAAAAATAAGTAGGCCGGGCGTGGTGGTGCACGCCTTTAATCCTAGCACTTGGGAGGCAGAGGCAGGCGGATCTTTGTGAGTTCAAGACCAGCCTGGTCTACATAGCAAGTTCCAAGTCAGTATCTCCAGGTGTGGAGGTGACACTAGCCATCCTAGCATGCTGTGATAGTGTTGTCAATTTGACAAAATTGAGAATCACCTGGGAGATGGGCAGCTGAGCTGGTCTCCTGGGGATTACGGTACCTTGTGGGTGGTGGTGTTCCTTTGACGGGGATCTTGGACTGTTTGAGTGGAGAAAGGTAGCTGGGCGTTAGCATGCATGCATTCATTGCTCTCCTGACTGTGGGTGCAATGCGACCAGCTGCTTCGTGCTCCTGGTGCTTGGCTCCTCTGCTCTGATGGGTTTTGATCAGGAACTGTGAGCTAGAATGAACCCTGTCCCCTTAAGTTGTTTTTGTTGGGGTACTTCGTTATAGCCTCGAAGGAGAAACAGACACATGCTCTACAAAGGCCGAGATGGGAGTGTAGTTCAAAACCAGCTTGAGCTATGCGACAGCCCTGTCAAAATTTTTGTTTTTGATATTCAAAGGCACCAGTTCCAGACAATGTTTTTTCCAGAAATGTGGGGATCTGCAGTGGGTGCCTGCTTTCCAGGGTGGGGGCTTCCTTGAGCTGGTGGGTATGTATACAGGAGTGCCTTACATTTATTTTTACCTTCCTGTGTATGTTAAGTATTATGTAATCTAAAAATAACCTGCAGCATGAAGGGAAATCCCCTGGCCTGGAAGGGTTGGTGCTCATCCTGAGATCGGGTTGACGGGGAGGAAGCGCAGGGAAGGGTGCAAAGGGCCTCGTCAGCCAGGGAGCTGCGGGAGGCAGTGTCACCGGCAGACAGTGGTGGGAAAGGGAGTGTGCTCTGCAAATGTTGGCAGCTGCAAGAAAGACATTGATTGCAGGATTTCGAGAACTGTATGTGTGTGTGTGTGTGTGTGTGTGTGTGTGTGTGTGTGTGTGTGTGTGATGGGGGGAGGACGAGGAGGAAAGGAAGGCGTTAGATCCCAGGTCTCAATCTGAACAAGAGGAGAGGAGGGAAAGTTCAGAGAGCAGGGGCAGCTGGGAAAGCTGTAAGGCAGCTGTACATCTCTGGGTACAGTGGGTATTGGATTGGAGTGGGAAGGCTTGGCTCTAGTGCTCCCTAACATGCCCATGTCTGCTGCCACATCTGGAAAATGGGCTGGTGAGTGGTGGACTTCAGGTCCACATTAAGGCCAGCTCTCCTGAAGCTCCTATTTTATCATAGAAGTGGGAGCTGAAGACATCTGGTAAGCAAGAGAGATACCAGGCATGGCTGTGTAGAGAGCACAGCAGGATGGCAACACACCCAGGCCTGACTTGTCAGAAGCCATTGAAGGATTGAGCATTGTGGCCAGGGTGGGATCCCCTCCATAGAACCTCTCTGTGGCAGGAGGGATCCGAAATGGTTATGCATGCACCTACACCTATAAGAAAATTGCCTTCAGGGTCACACTGAATATTATGTTATGTTTCCGGTTCTGTGTATTTTTTAATTAATTAATTAATTAATTAATTGGTCTTTTTGAGATAGGGTCTCCCTGTAGCCCCAGCTTTCCCGGAACTCACTCTGTAGACCAGGCTGGCCTTGAACTCACAAGCCTGCCTCTGCCTCCTGAGTGCCCGGCCAATTGGTGCTTTTAACCGCTGAGCCATCTCTCCAGCCCCTCTGTGTATTTAAACTGGTGTTAGGACTCATCAGACCAGTGGGAGGAAGCTGTGCACTTTTGACTGTGGAACTGGTTTAGACCAGTTCACATGTGGCCACTTTTGTATCCTTAGGAAGATCTGGAAGCCCTCATAGCCCATTTCCAGACCCTGGATGCCAAAAAGACCCAGGTCACAGAGACCCCGTGTCCTCCACCCTCCCCGCGGTAAGTGAGCAAGCTGTTTGCTTGCTTCTGATTTTGTATCGTTTCCTTTTATCTAAGTTTGAAAATGATTTGGTATTGGCACTGTGTTTAACTGTCTGGACACTTGGGCCATTTAAGTACTGTGAGTCACTGTCCTCTGAAGAGCTGGCGCATGGCTGTCACCTCTCCTGCCCTCCAGAGACATGAAGAAGAATCTCCCAGCACACTGCAGAAAGGCCTGTGGCACAGCTGTGCTCTAGAGCTTCCCCTGGTTCTCGGTGTTCTAAGTGTGTCACAGGTGGATCACCACAGCTTTTAAGTTCTCATGTGCAGTTTCTTAAACATAAATTGTAGATGTGCCATTTTAAGTGAATTTATAGACTATGAGAAAGATCTCAAGGCTTTTGTTGGGTTTTGAACGTGGAAGAAGCTGAATGAGCAACTCAAGTCTCCATCTGAGTTCTTCCTCTCCACTTCCAGGGTGTAGTTCTTCTCTAATTTGATTCAGGGCCCTCTAATTCTCTTTGTTATTCAGCAGAGGCTCTGACTCACCAGCTCAGGCATTTGGATAGGACCAGTGCCCTCATAAGCTGTGTTGTTCAGGATAGGCAAAACGTGAAAGTGTAGAAGCCTTACCATCTGAGTCCATGCTGTCTAGTTGAAATGGCTGCTTTTTCTCAGACTGGGTTTCAGCTTGTTTGGGTAATGTGCCTGGGTGAGAGCCTAGGACTTGGCTCTTTGGGATGTGATAGTGAGGTGTGGTGATAGCCCTGAGTTCACATGTGGGCTTCAGGCATTACTTGTTCCAAGGCGTGGGAGAAACTCAGTGATGAGCCCTGGAGTGGAATACAAAGTGCCTGGAGTTGGCTTTTACTTTTCCTTGAGTTGGCATGCCATCTCTGGCCTGTCCTGCACGGTAGACAGAGAGCTCATCTGAATCATTGAAGCAAGTCTGATGTCTCTAAGGAAAGACACTTTGAATGTGGATTTTGTTTTAATGATGATTTGGAACTTTTTCTAAGGTAATGTTGCCCCCAAAGTCAAGTGTGATGTCGACATGGTTTGCAGTGCCCAGAGAGTGGCAGAGGGGAGCAGAACGTGATTGGAAGGTCTTCCGTGTAACCTGAATCTCCTCTGCCTTCCCACCTCTCCACGTCACTAGCTTTCTGTCGCTGGGACATTTTCTGAGAGTCTTGAGGGAGGAAGTTCCATTGGCTCATGATTCAGTCCTTGTTACTTGGCTCCCTTGTTTCTGGGCCATGGTGAGACAGAACATCATGGGGAGGACGGAACGATGGAACAGAGCTGTTTGCCTCTTGACAGACAGGAAGCAAAGGCAGAAGAAGGCTTTAGGGACAGGGTCCACCCAGAGGCCTGTCCCGAGTGACTTATTTCTCCAGCCAGGCCCTACCTTTTAACATCCCATTCAGTTCTGGCCTTGGCAGTGGCTAATGTGTCCATGAGGTGGACACATCTTTATCTACTCACCTCTCAGCAGCAACATTACCCGATGGGGAGCGAGCCCTTAGCTCCTGAGTCTTGGGTTTTTGTTTCATATCTAAATCATAACAAAATCCACAAGACCCAACTGTTGGCCCGGGGTGGCTTAACAGAAGGGAGAACCTGGCACAAGGCTGTGTCCACTTCGCTGCCTGGGCCTCCAGTGGTGCCTGGCTGAGGTGGGCATGGTTGGCACGCCCTGCTTCTGGACCTGACATGGTCCCTTCCTAAGATATGTTGGGTGCGTTTCCACAGGAACTTTTATTCTTCCAGCTACATATAACAAAATTTGGCATTTAACTTCTCTTCACCTTATATTTACAGCACTGAGCAACTTTCAACACTGTCTTTACCCCAAACAGAAACCTGTCAGTGTGAAGCAGTCACTCCCTGTTCATGTCATTGGGATTTGTTTATCTAGAGATTTCTCTGGTGGGAGGTTGGGTGGTTTAGGGATAGGTTTCTTCTACTCAGTTTGTCTCTGAGGCTCCACAGTGTAGTGTGGCTTGGAGCTTCATCCATTCTTGTGGCTGACTTGACTTATGTCACAATGTGCCATGCTTGGCTTGTCATTCAGCTGTGGGTCCTGGGCTGTTCTGCTCTTGGCAGCTGTGAACAGTGCTGTAGTCCAGGCCTAGAGAGATCCTGTGCTAATGCCGGATCTCCCTGTTGGAGGGCTGCCTTCCTCGGCAGCCACGCTGCTTTGGGGCTCATTTCTTCACTGCAGAATTTCTCAGCTTACAAATTATTTCTGTGTCCACTGTCCACTGTGATGGTCAGGTGTGTACACTGTCCACTGTCTACTGGGATGGTCAGGTGTGCCCACTGTCCAATGTGGTGGTCAGGCGTGTGCACTGTCCACTGTGATGGTCAGGTTGCACACTCCCCACTGTCCACTGTGATGGTCAGGTGTGTGCACTGTCCATTCTCCACTGTGATGATCAGGTGTGTGCACTGTCCATTCTCCACTGTGATGGTCAAGTTTGTGCACTGTCCACTGTGATGGTTGGGTGTGCATACTGTCCACTGTGATGGTCAAGTGTACACACTGCCCACTGTCTACCGTGATGGTTGGGTATGCACACTGTCCACTGTCCACTGTGATGGTTGCATGTGTGCACTGTCCACTGTGATGGTCACATGTACACACTGTCCACTGTGATGGTTGGGTGTACACACTGCCCACTGTCCACTGTGATGATCAGGTGTGTACACTGTCCACTGTGATGGTTGGATGTGTGCACTGTCCACTGTGATGGTTGGATATGCACACTGCCCACTGTGATGGTTGGATGTGTGCACTGTCCACTGTGATGGTCAGGTGTACACACTGCCCACCGTCCACTGTGATGGTTGGATGTGTGCACTGTCCATTGTGATGGTCAGGTGTACACACTGCCCACTGTCCACTGTGATGGTCAGGTGTGTGCACTGCTCTCAGCGGCTTGTTGTCCTGTATGTCAGTGAGGAGGTATTCCCAGTTTCTCTACTGAGATGCTTCAGTATTGGACTTGGCAAAGAGTTTTGAAATTATATTTATGTTTGTGTGTGTGTGTGTGTGTGTGTGTGTGTGTGTGTGTATGTGTATGCACATATGCCATGGTAGTCATGAGGTCAAAGGTCAGCTTATGAAGAGTTGGTTCTGTCCTTCTACGTGAGGGTTCAAGGATGGAACTCAAGAGGTACAAGCACCTCTACCCACAAGTCATCTCACTGGCCTTGGACTTGGTAGAGTTTTTATTGTGATTTAAAAACATTTTTTTTTAAAGCTAGGGTCTTACTTTGTAGCCCAGGTTGGCCTGGCCTGGAACTCATGGTGGTGCTCCTCTCTCAGCTTTCAAAGTACTGGGATTACAGTCAGGAGCCACCACACCTGGCTTTGTTTGATTGAAAGGCCAGATGAGACTTCCTGGGCAGGTCTGCAAGATGAGACCTTTCCTGGGCAGGTCTGCAAGATGAGACCCTTCCTGGGCAGGTCTGGAAGATGAGACCCTTCCTGGGCCGGTCTGGAAGATGAGACTTCCTGGGCAGGTCTGGAAGATGAGACCTTTCCTGGGCAGGTCTGGAAGATGAGACCCTTCCTGGGCAGGTCTGGAAGATGAGACTTCCTGGGCAGGTCTGGAAGATGAGACCCTTCCTGGGCAGGTCTGGAAGATGAGACCTTCCTGGGCAGGTCTGGAAGATGAGTCCCTTCCTGGGCAGGTCTGGAAGATGAGACCTTCCTGGGCAGGTCTGGAAGATGAGACCTTTCCTGGGCAGGTCTGGAAGATGAGACTTCCTGGGCAGGTCTGCAAGATGAGACCTTTCCTGGGCAGGTTTGCAAGATGAGACCCTTCCTGGGCAGGTCTGGAAGATGAGACCTTCCTGGGCAGGTCTGGAAGATGAGACCCTTCCTGGGCAGGTCTGCAAGATGAGACCCTTCCTGGGCAGGTCTGGAAGATGAGACCTTTCCTGGGCAGGTCTGGAAGATGAGACCCTTCCTGGGCAGGTCTGCAAGATGAGACCCTTCCTGGGCAGGTCTGGAAGATGAGACCTTTCCTGGGCAGGTCTGGAAGATGAGACCCTTCCTGGGCAGGTCTGCAAGATGAGACCCTTCCTGGGCAGGTCTGGAAGATGAGACCCTTCCTGGGCAGGTCTGGAAGATGAGACCCTTCCTGGGCAGGTCTGCAAGATGAGACCCTTCCTGGGCAGGTCTGGAAGATGAGACCCTTCCTGGGCAGGTCTGCAAGATGACACACGAGTCCGAGGTCTGGATTTCTTCTGCTTGCTGATGTTTTCTGCTGGTCCGGAGAAGCATTCTGGGAGTGAGAACTTGGTGCTGAGAGGCATAGTGGTTCCTGGCGCTGCTCGGAGATTGAGGAGGGAAGCTCTGGTGGAAGGTGTGCTGATGAAGTCTGTGCTCAGCCTTGTGTCACGTGCTCCAACACTGCTCTTGACACTGCTGTTCTGCTGCTTCTGTCTTGCAGATTAAATGCATCCCTGTCTGCTCACCCAGAGAAAGATGAATTAATCCTTTTCGGAGGTGAATATTTCAATGGCCAAAAAGTAAAGTATATATTTTTTCTTTTCTTCCCAGTTGTTTTGGACTTATCAGAAGTAAATTTAAAGTAGTGATGATTGTGTCTCTGTTTTTCACTTCTCATCTCCAGAGTGTCAGGCCTGGTATGTGTGTCCTTGAGTAGTTGCCAGGACCCTTGGACTGCCAGGCTCAGTGTTAGTTCTGCTGAGGCCCTGGTCTCCTCTGAGCCAGCTGAGTCTCAGCTCCACACTGGGCCATACCTTCCAAAATTAGAAAAGCTTTGTGGTATTGGGAAACAATCCCAGGGCTTTGCATGTGAGGCATGAAAACACCGGACGCTTTTTTTATTTTTTTAATTTTTTTATTTATTTCTGTACGTGTATGAATGTACTGTCTGCATGTAAGTGTATGCACCCATGTCGTGCAATGCCACGGAGGTCAGAAGAGGGTGTCGGATTCCCCTGGAACTGGAGTTCTTCTGGAATTGGAGTTTCACACCGTTCTCGGCCACCATGTGGGTGCTGGGGATGGAACCTGGGTCCTCTGTAAGAGCAGCTCTTAACCGCTAGGCCATCTCTCCAGCCTGCAAACACCGGCCTGGTGTTTAATTCTAGCCCTCAAAGTTGTTTTAATGGGGAAATGTTAATAAAAGTATTTACTTTTTTTTTTTTTTTTTTAATCTTTTTGAGACAGGGGTCTCCCTTTAGTCTCAGCTGGCCTGGAACTCACAGAGATCCACCTGACTCTGCCTCTGCCTCCCAAGTGCTAGGATTAAAGGTGTGCGCCACCACTTCTGGCTGTATGAATGTTTTGTCTGCATGTATTTAAGTGCACCACGTGCCTAATGCAGAGGCCAAAAGAGGGCATCAGGTCTCCTGGAGCTGGAGTGACAGATGGTTGTTAGCTGCATGTAGGTGCTGGGAACTGAACCCAGGTTCCCTGTAAGAGCACCCAGTGCTCTTAACCCCCCTGAGCCATCTCTTTAGCACCACCTTTTATTTTTGAGCATGCTACTGTGTTTGATGTTGTAGAAGTTGAGCAGTGGAGTGCCCCTCCCCAGCAGCTTGTGAGAGTCCAAGGCTGGCTGCACTTGCCCAGCTGCTCACTGCATTTCAAAATTGGCTTGATTCAGAGATGGTGAGTCTTTCTCTGCAGCAGAGGCTCTTGAGGACTGAGAAATATGTTGAAAACACTGCATTTTCTTTGCACAGGTAGTCCTTGATTTACAAGGGTTTGCTTGTGAGGTTTTTGACTGCAGAGTGTAGAGAGGACACCCATGCAGCTGCTGTGTCTTCATGTCAGGATGTCCTTCTGTGATGTGTCAGTGCTTTATAGAGCAGACTGTAAGCTGACAGTGTAGCCACAGGCTGAGGCCAGTGCTCAGGGTCCATGGTAGGTGCCAGTTACACAGGGAAAATATATTTCAACTCATTTTCACCTGCTTATGAATTTTTTGAAATTTAGCCCTTTGGCAAGTCGGGAACTCCTGTTTTGTCCTCAGAGGTTGTTGGGGCTACACATGGCACTTGGATCAGCATGGGGATGAGCATGCTGGGAGTTTAGTGAGCGTCCCTGCTGCTGTCGTCCTCTGCAAGCATGTCACTCCATTTCCTGTTGCAGACCTTTGTATATAACGAGCTCTACATCTACAGTATCAGGAAGGATGCCTGGACAAAAGTCGACATCCCGGGTCCACCTCCACGCCGCTGCGCACACCAGGTAATGCCAGAACTCTTCAGTGGAGTCTGTAGGTGGCAGGTGTCTCCCTCACAGAGAGTGGGAATGAGTGAATTGTGGAAAGTGGAATAGGGATGCGGGAAGGAAACATAAACGACAAAATACAAGAAAATGAAAAGACAACCCCGACAATCACCGTACAATTTCACACTGATGCACCCAATTGTTTCTTGACATTTTTTTCCCTTTTTCCCTTTCCTTTTCCTTTTCCTTTTCCTTGACTACAGCTCCTCCTCCTTTCCTTATGGGAGGAGGGTGGGTGTGGTGATAGGGACAGCCATCTATCTGTGTGGTCTGTGGAGGCTACAGTCAGAGGCCGAATGAAGCTGGAGGTCAGGAAGTGAAGGCTTTGAGTTTCTGTCTGCTCCCTGGACAGCTTATCTCCCCAAAGAAATAGCTGACAGCACACTTGAAATAAAGTGCATTCTCTTGTAATGAGTAAAAAAGACAAGTTGCAGTTGATTGACATGACAGCTGCTAGCTAGGCATGGTGGCGCACACCTTTAATCTTGGCACTCAGGAAGCAGAAGCAGGCAGATCTCTGAGATGGAGGCCAGCCTGGTCTACATAGCAAGTTCCAGGCCAGCTGGGCCTATAGAGAGACACTGTCTCAGAAAACAAAGCAAAACAACAGAGGAAAGGTGACAGTGTTTTCTTCGAGTGTAGACTGAGTGCCCCCATGCTTGGTTGTGAAGTGAGCACTGCCTCACTGACAGTGTCCGGCAGAGTCCTGGCTGCCTGACACTGAGCAGGTCTTTCAGAAATCCACATGCTGGAGAAACAGCCTTTTCTATGTGTGTGTATCAGTAAGACTTATAGATACCTGGAACCCCAGGGCACCATAGACAGGTTGTTGGGAATGACCTTGCTCTGTCTGTTAAGTGTGTGGTGGCCATTTTTGGTTCTGTTAGTCCCAGAGAATGGTGGTTGCCACCAGTTTGAATGGTTTCTTCATAACTGCCATGTATGCTGTATTTATATTTTGAAGGTTTTTTTTTTTCTGTTTCATTTCCAATCAAGTGCATCGGTGATGGAAAACATGGAGCCAGGGTACAAGATCTTAAGTGAGTTGGAGAGGAAGGGAGTGAGCAGTGGCTGGCAAAAGCCACTTGGAGCCAGTGGAGTCCATGAACTCCTGGTCTCTTGAGAGAGGGCTGGTTTATCATTTTATCGATTTATTTATTATCGTTTATTATATGTTGTGGGCATTGCGCCCAGGACCCTGCCTGCTAGGCACGTGTCTACCCCTGAGCTACACTCAGCCTCACAGCAATACTTGATGGGTTTTCTGGGATTGTGTGGCCAGTACACTATTTAGTGTCTCCCTTTCACTCTCCCTAGCCTTTTGCCTTTTTTTTTTTTTTTGGGTCTTTTCGAGACAGGGTCTCCCTGTAGCCCCCCGCTGTCCTGGAACTCGCTCTGTGGACCAGGCTGGCCTTGAACTCACAAAGATCCGCCTGCCACTGCCTCCCAAGTGCTAGGAAAGGCGTGCGCCACCATGCTCGGCCTGGCCCATCCTTTTGTCTTTTTAATGGAGTAGCTTCATAGCCCTTCTCCAGCATCAGTGGGAACCCTGTGAACTGATGGGTTTTCATTTTATATGTAGTATTAGTATATAGTGTATATAGTTCTAGTTGTTTGTTTGAGATTTCTAATTTGTTATGTCTGTGATTTGTTTGAAGAGTTCTGGCTCTGGTTACAGTTGTCCTAAAAGCTTGCCTGTGACTCTTTGTTGTCTCTGCCGCGTCTCTGCCACCTATTGGCTTTCCTTCTTGTAGCTCGAATTTCTTGTGCTGTGACTAGGAGCCAGGCTTTGTGATGGCTGCTGTGGAATGTCTGTGGGCTGTGCTAGACACCTCTCAGTGATGGCAGTTAAGTTCTTGACAGATCGTCTTGATCTTTGTGGGGTGCTCAGGGCCAGGTAAGCCCCTTTCTGGGGTCCTTGCTGAATGATTAGTGACACCTTCACTCTAGTGGCGCTTGACAGTACTGTCTGCTCAGGTCCTCTGGGTCTTGTGTTCTGATGGTGGCTTCTTGCACAACCTAGGTTAGGGGTCCTAGGAACCCATTGCAGATTTCTAGGTTTCTTTCTCTCCGTGTTTTCCCTACAAATTCAGCTGCGATGCCATGAGCAAACTCCAGCTTGCTGTGGGCAAGTAGGTTCCTGGGTGGGGCAGCCTTTCTGTGCCAATCTGGAAACACTTGTCATTAGATATATAGTGCTTAACTGCTAGGAAAGGATTAAGTAGGCTGAGACAGGCTGCAGAGATGGCTCAGTGATTAATACTTGCTGCACAAGTATGAGGAACGGAGTTCAGATCCTGGCACCCATGTAAAAAGATGGGCCTGCTCATGAATCATGGACCCCAGCACTTGGGGGCAGAATCAGAAAGATCACTGGGGACTCCTGGCTACCACCCTGGCTCCAGCTTCAGTGAGAGACCTTGTCTTAAGGGAATAAGGGGGAGAATGATAGAACACGATACCTGGTGTTCTCCTTTGAGCTCCCTACACACGTACATATATGTGCAAAGCTCACACATACATGCATACACTGCATACATATACACATAAGTAAAATAAATAAAAAAGGATTGAAATTGCTTCATTGTAGTAGCTTATAACTAATGTGTTTTGTTGTAGTTTTCATTTTATTTTTTTAAAATATTTTATTTTATGTGTGTATGTTTGCAGTGTATGTAAGTGCACCCTCGGTAAGAAGAGGGCATCCTCGGATCCCCTGGAAATGGAGTTACAGACAGTTGTTAGCCACTGTATGGGTGCTGGGATTTGAATCCAGGTCCTCTGCAAGAGCTGTCAATGCTCTTAACTGCTGAGCAACCTCTCCAGCTCTGTAATGTTCATTTTGATAGGGTATGACATTGTCTGAATATAAGTGGGTGTCTTTCTTGCAATCTAGGGAAGCATAGTATTCAGTCTTTGAATCTAGTTAGTGTGTCTAGAGGGGTTTGTTCTAGAATCTTCCCCTCAGAAGCATAAGATGATGGCTCAGGGGGTCTTGAGTGGGTAGCGCTGATGCTGCCAGTCACCCTGGGGCTGCTTGCTGCTCTGTGGCTGACCTAACCTGTCTGCTTCCTTTAATAGGCCGTGGTGGTACCGCAGGGCGGCGGGCAGCTGTGGGTCTTTGGCGGGGAGTTTGCATCTCCCGACGGAGAGCAGTTCTACCATTATAAGGATCTCTGGGTCCTGCACTTGGCTACCAAGACCTGGGAGCAGATTCGGTAAGATGCTGGACAGGACCTGAACCCTGGCTTCAGCTTGTGTGCTGATTGAGTTCTGAGTAATGGGTGGGGTAGGGAGGGCTCAGGGCATAGTCCCGTGTGTTGGGAGAGGGCTGCTGGTGACCTGGCTTTGATGAAGGCGTTGTGGGCTTGGCCAACAGTGCACAGGGTCTGTTCCCCATTCCTCTCTCATTAGTGTCTCCCTGACTTACCTCACTGTGAAGTTCCTTCAGTGCTTGTCCTCTGGAGGCAGCTCTGGGCTTCAGGCCTGTTGGAAATAGAGCTGGGACCATGGAGACCTGTCATTTGGTAAAAGGATCCTCCAGTGTCTAGCAAATGGGGAAATAAAGGGCAGAGCTTCTCAGAGGAGGAAGGAGAGCCTTCAGTGTTCTGCTCGGGGAACCAGGCTCAGTGGCTTGCGTGGCGGCTGGAAGCCTCTGTGTGAATTGCTGTAGAGAGGAGCCTGGCGGAATGGCCAGTTGCCAGCAGACCTACGGCCTTCCTCTCCCTGGTGCTCCTAGGCCTGTTGCCAGGGCTGTGTCTACCGTGCGAGGGTATCATCCTCTCTGCTGGAAAGCAGTGAGCTGGAGCTCTGCTGAGCTTCCCCATCTAGTGCTTTCACCGGGAGGGGAGTGGTTGTCACTGCAGAGTCAGGTGCCCTCCTGCAGATCACCATGAGTGAGTGGCTTAGCTGTCTTTTTTTTGGTGTTTTTGAGACACGGCCTCCTTGTAGCTAGCCCCAGCTGTCCTGGCACTCGCTGTGTAGACAAGGCTGGCCTTCTGAGTGCTTGGACTAAAGCCATGTGCCACCATGTCCGGCTTAGTTGCCGTTCTTAACCCCTCAGTTTCAGAAAGCTGCAGATTGGGGGTGTGTGCAAAAGGGTGATTATGTGCTTTATTGCTTTTCTTTTGTCCAAGTAGCTATTCGAGGGGCCCTTTGCTGACATTTCAGGCTCAGTGTGGCCTCAGTGTCAAGGGAGAGTGTGCTAATAGACCCAGCAGAGCATGTTTTGAGGTGTCTGCCTCAGTAACCAGGAGTAATGGGTATTTCATAAGCCTTCCCAGGTCCCCAGGGGACACACATGTCTGTTGGGTTAGAGGTATAGCCTTTTCAGTGCAGTGTGGAAGTTGGGAAGTTGAGGGTCTATCCTCGGTTTTGTGTGCAGATGTTAATAGGAGCGTATTGTTATACTCTTCAACAGCTTCGCTTCCTTTCCTCCTGCTTTACGCGTTTATAATTATTAGATGTCTTGTACTTATTTGACCTTTAATCAGTGTTTTTTTAATCTTTTTGGATCTGTTTTTATTTTATGTGTATGAGTGTTTTGCCTGCATGTATGTAAGTGCACCTGTATCATGGCAGTGGCTGTGGAGGGTAGACTAGGGCATCAGATCTCCTAGAATTGGGTGGTTTGGGGAACCAAACCCAGGTTTCTCACTGAGCCATCTCTCCAGCTCTGTATTTATTTGAGGTTTATTCAGTTTTTAAGGCCCCTGGTGAGATAGAAAAATGCATTGGGAATCCTTTTTTTAAAAAAAAAATTATTTATTTTTTCTGTGTATGAATGTACTGTCTGCATGTAGGTCTGTGTACCTGTGTCGTGCAATGCCAAGGAGGTCAGAAGAGGGTGTCGGATTCCCCTGGAACTGGAGTTAATGACGGTTCTCAGCCGCCGTGTGGGTGCTGGGTATCGAACCCGAGTCCTCTGCAAGAGCAGTCGGCGCTCTTAACTGCTAGGGCGTCTCTGCAGCCCAGGAATCTTTTGTTAAAGTGTCTGCTTTTCTTGTCTGCTTAAAGCACCTTGGCTCTCCTGCCTCTCCTCTACCCTTATCCCAGTGTGTACCTGCTCTGACCTCCTCTCAGGGCTGTTCTAGTCTTTCATGCTTGGGCTGTAAGCAGATCTTAGCTAAGATCTCCTGAGGCATACATTGCACTAGAAGCCAGAAAAATTTGACTTGTAGAAAACAAAGGTGTATCTGGGAGATGATGCAGTGGGAAAGGTACGAGTGTGGGGGATAAGAGAGTTCTTTCAGCACAGGGGCACAGCAGTGCCAGAAAGCCAAATGGAGGGCCAGCCAGAAAGGCCAGCAGGCCTGAGGAATCCAGGCTGGTCAGTCAGTGACGCGCATAGAGCTGGTGTCAGCGCCTGTCACTCAGGTACTGAATATGAAGCCCCTGGTTGCAAACTCCATCTTAGGAGCTGAGAAGAAGGGCTCTTGCTCATCTTCTACAGACACCCTGTATGAAGTGTTACCCCAGAAATGAGCTGCAGACCTCCCGGGCCTGGGGGGGCTCTCCTGTGTGCATCTGCAGAGCACACGTGCATGCTCGTGGGCAGGCCAGGAGACTGTCAGGTGCACACTGGCACAGAAAACAGCCTGGCTGTCCTCCGTCTTCATCTGGTCCATTGAGTGTTTTGCTTGATGCTTCTTCTGTTCACTTAAACCTTGCAGAGTTGTGCAGTTTGGTACCTAGCTTGGAGGGTTATTTTATTACTTAAAATTTTCTTTACTTTTTTGTGTACTTTTTCATAAGCTTTACCCCCAAGTTTTGGGTTTTATTTTTAATTTTTTTTCTTAGTTTTGGCTTTTAAAGCCCCAGTGGGATTTTCGTGGACTCTTTCATAAAGAGTGTCTATGGGAACAAGTCTCTGTGCGCCTTGATCTCCACAGTCAGGCACATTACACAGCTCTGTTCAGTTGAGTTTAAGATGGCCTGATGTCTAGAATTGTATACAGATGGTGTGTGTGTGTGTGTGTGTGTGTGTGTGTGTGTGAGACTATAAAGTCCTTACCTCTTGTTTAAGTGCCACCTCACTCAGTACATGGAGACCTGACTCCTGGCGCCTTGTTGGTGTTGGGTAATTTGGGGCCTGGATCTCACTGTTGTACATTAGACTAGCCTCAAACTCACAGAGATCCACCTCCCTCAGCATTCACCTTCCAAATGCTGGGGTTAAAGGTGTATACCACCACTCCTGGCTGGCTTCACTAACCATTCTCCTGGTTCCCTGGACTGCCGTCTTACTGAGCGAGGAGTTTTCTTATCTGACTCAATAGAAGGACATGGTGGCCAGCCAGTGTGTAGGACCCATGTTTCTGATTCTGGCTTTACTGTACTTGGAATAAGCCTTGAGAGTTTGTCCAGCAGGAGCAGATGTCCCTGGGGCTAGGAGGAGAGTTGGCCAGGACAGACCTGCCCTAGGTAAGTCCCAACCATCCAGGGTAGGGTCCTCCCCACCAGCTCAGGGAGAGCATGGTTCTGTGATCCTTCCAGTTGTGTTTCATGTTAACCTCCCCCTCCCTGCCAATGCCTTTTCCACAGTCTGGATTCCCACAGCCCTACTGTGGATGACATCCTTCATTTGGATCTGAGAGATTAGCCTTTGGTTTGGGTGGATGGTGTTGGTCATGGAATTTGAGGTCTGAATGGACTCTTTCTGAACATACTCATCACTGAATACTGGTTTGGGGAGACTCAACACTGTGGCAGGAGTTTGTTCGCTCATTGTGGAATATGTTATGTGGCCATTAGTGTCTGGCTCTTTTACTCAGCAGAAGTTCACCCTGCTTTAGAGTGTCCTGGGGCTTCATTCCTTGTGGCTGAAAAGCATTCCGCATGGACAATTTGGGCATGGGCATTGTTTCCACATTTTCATGTGGGTCAAAGTCCTCAGTAGATAATCTGTGAAAGTTAGTTCTAAGAATGTAAATTAGTTATAAGTATGTGTATGAGGTCTGTGTGTGCTGTGCTGTTTGTTCTCTCCTATCTGAGGAAGGAGCCAGTGGTTTTGTGTGCGTGTGTGCGCGCGTGTGTGTGTGTGTGTGTGTGTGTGTGTATGTGTGTGTGTGTGTGTGTGTGTTTTGTTTTTTAATTAAAAAAAAATTAAAATGTATATGAGTGTTGTGCCTGCATGTGTGTAAGTACACCAATGTTGTACGGTACCCTCAGAGCACAGAAGAGGGCACTGGATCCCCTGGAACTGGAGTGTAGACAGTTGTTAGCTACCATGTGGGTGTTAAGATTCGAACCTAGGTCTTCTGCAAGAACAGCCAGTGCTCTTAACCTCTGAGCCATCTCTCCAGCCCACCAGCACTTGGTCTTTAACCCTTTGGGTGCACCTGTCTCACAGCAGTGAAGGGGAGGTAGTGTCCAAGAAGGGAAATGTCCTTAGTGCAGTGTGCCTCAGGCCCTGTTGTGAAGGAGGAAGGAGCTGGTGGAAATCACACCAGAGTGATGAGAGCAAGCCTCTGAACCTCCGTGTTGCTTGACTTCCAATCACATAGATGGATATTCTAATCAAGTCTAGTGTGGCAAACCAGCGAGTTCTGGGTTATAGGAGCATGGGCAACCAGTTAGACCACCACTGACTGTCTTTCCCAGAAATGGGTAGGAATAAATATCCTTGGACCTTTTCCACTGTGGCCTGGTGGGCTGTGTGGGCTGAAGCACAGTTTTCTGAAGAGAACGTTATGAAGAGTACATTATAGTGCCTGAGACCTGACCTGGAGTGGTCATTTTGATGCATTGTGGGCTTGGAAAGAGGCATGGCCGTGTAGATAGATAGAGCGGGACTAGTGTGTAGGAAAGCTAGGACGTGATGCTGGGGATGTGCAAAACTGACAGAGTCTAGAAGGTAAGTGCTGGGTTTATGACCCTGGCTTCTGTGGGGCCAAGAGCTGGCCAGGGTTAGTATGGTGGAGTGCCTGTGTGGGATGCTGAAAGCCAGGCCTAGCTGGGTCCCAGAGGTGAGCTCTGTGAAGTGGAGAGGAGCATACTGCACACAGCTCCATTCAGACAGTGCTGTGGTCATGCTGGGAGGAGGGTTTCTGTTCTAAGGACAGGCTTCTAGACTGGAGCTCCCTGTCAGCTTGAATTCACAATTCCCATAGAATGTGCCCTTTCACTCCCTTTATACCCTTGTATAGTGCTAGTACCATGTGGTATTTACGGTGTAAACATTGAAATAACTTGAAGTGCTTGTGTGCCGAGTCCTTGGCAGTTCATACTCTAAGCCTCCAGTGGGATCTGATGCATAGACATTTTCTGTGAATATTGTGCAGTAGCCCTGTGGCAGGGCTGGTGATGCTGGCTGGCAGCATGCCCTGTGCAAATGGCATTCTGCACACAGCCCAGACAAGCTGAAAGCCTCGGCACCCACACCCTTCCATACGTGTCTTTGTGCTATGTATAGGTTTCTGGATGAGTGGGACATGGGAATTTTTAAAGACTCCATGTTTAGGATTGATGGCAATTGAAAAGCCTGTTGGAGATTCGGATATAAATGGCCTTATTTTTCTAGGGGGAATGTAAAACCTTTTTATAGATTTTTCTCCCCTTTTTAGTTATAAAACACAGCGGCACTTGGCTGCTGCTCCCACAAGTGAGTTGTGTCCTGGCATATTTGACTGAGCCAGGGGATGATGACCTGGAGAGTTTTCTGTTCAGGAAGCTGTTGGAAGCCTGTTCCAAGCCTCCAGGGTACTGGGGATCACAAGTCATCAGCTTGCCGGTGGCCTTGACTTCTGTCACTGAGTGGCACTTGGAGTGTCCAGGTTCTCCTGTGTCTGTTTCCAGAGCAAGTCTGTTTCTGCTCCAAGTAGAACTAGGCATGCACGTGTGGGTTCAATTGCAGAACAGATGCTTTCTCCTAGCTGTCACTGTGCTGCAGCTGGCCTTGTGGAGAGCTGGCCTAGGCCTCATGCTGTACTGCCTTCCCTGCTGCCCTGTGTGTAGAGGGTGGGCCCGTGTCATCTGGTCACCCTGGGATGCCACCCACTTCCCAAGAGTGCCTTTCCCACGTGCAGAATCCCAGCTGGGCCTTCCTCTCTGGCCCAGTCCAACTGGCCCTCATGGCTTCACCGAGTCAACAGTATGTCCTGTTGTGCCCTAGACCTATTCTTTTGAGCCTTAAAGGGGACATTTGGTGTTTTTGCCATGAACTTTGGCACTAGAACTTACAAAACCACAGGTAATACAAAGCTAGGAAGGAAGGCAAATAAATCAGTTGACAGATTTGGTAGCCCCAGGCCGTCATCCCGGAGGCAGTGCTGAGATGGGATGCACAGAACTGGGTTTCAAAGAAACCCAATCCAGGATCGTAAAGAAAGGGTAAAGGGACATGACCATGGAACTGGCCTTGCTGTAGAATACAGGGCGCATGGGGATGAGAGGGAAGCCTGCCAGAAAGGTGCCTGAGGTTGCGGCACTAGAACAGAGTCTAGGAGAAAGCACTGATTGCTTCTGGCTGACTTTCTGTGGATAGTTGTGATGATCATCTTGAGTGACAGTAGAGGGATGTTGGTAATGTGAAGTGTCTACTCCAGCATTGAGAACAGCCTTCCTTCTGGATTGGGCTGGGGAAGATGCTGGCAGGGACCCTCGTGGTGTGCAGCAGGTGTGCGTCGGAGCTGCCCAAATGCTCATGAAGGGTAGCTGGCGGCCAGGTGATCTTGTCCTTTTTGACAGTCTGTGGTGATTGTTGATGCCTTTGTTAGGGCTCTTACTATTTGTGGGATTTTACTTTTTTTTTTTTTTTTTTTTTTTTTGTTTTTGTCTTTTTGAACAGGGTCTCCTGATGTAGCCGCCCAACCTGGCTGAAGTTGCTATTATTGCCAGGTTTAGAGCCTTGAACTCACAAAGATCCTCCGCCTGCCTTATGGATTAAGGCCTGCACCACCATGCCCGCCAGAATTTTTTTACTTTTAAAAAAGATCCATTTGAAAAAAAAAATCCATCTGGAACCGAGGCATGGTGGCAATACCTTTTAATCCCAGCACCTCAGGAGGCTGATGCAGGCGGATCACTGTGAGTCAAGCCAGCCGGGCTACAGAGCGAGCTCCAGCGTCAGCTAGGACTAAAGGGAGGAGACCCTGTCTCAAAAATACCAAAAAAAAAAAAAAAAAAAAAGATCCATTTAGTTTCTGTTTTATGTGTGTTTTACCTGTGCACTTATGTGTGCAGTGCCCATGGAGGCCAGAAGAATTGATATGTTCACGCTCCTGTTGTGTGTGTAGCATATATGTGTGCATGTGTATGTGCAGGCACATGTGTGGGGTCCAGAGGATGACATTGGCTGTCTTCCCCAGTCTCCACCTTAGTTTTTAAGCAGAGTCCCACTGAACCTGGAACTCTCCAACTGGCAGGACTGGCTGGCCAGAAAGCCCAAAGGCACCCTCTACTGCCATGCTAGGGTTACAGGCACATGCCACTGCACTGCCTTTTATGGGTGTTGAGGATGCAAACTCAGGTCCTCATGCTTGTACAGCAGGTACTTTTTACTAACTAAGCCATTTCCCAACCCTTTACATTCTTTTTAAATTATAAAACGTGTATGTACGTGTAGGGGGGGCATACTTGTGTGTGTGGTGGATGTGAATGTTTATATATATGAAGGCCAGAGGTCAGCAGCCTTAGGGTTTAGAGTCAAGTGCCGTTCATCTTTCTTTTTGAGATAAGGTCTCTTACCCACTCCCCAAGTAGGGTAGACTGGCTGAAAGATCTTGTTATTGAGGTCTAATTATATGAAAATTCAATAAAATGTTTAAATTTTAGGTAAACCATGGGTTATCTTCCTTTTTAAAATCTTCTCAGAGCTAGGTGTGGTGGTGCACACTTGGAATTCTAGGCCTAGAGAGAGTGAGGAAGGAGGATTTTGAACTTCAGGACACCTAGGGCTGCGGAGCAAGATCCTGTCTCAAAGTGGGAATCAAAGGGTGCCTGCTTCTCTTCTGCGTGGCACTGCAAGAGCCGTCTATAACACGTGTGTCTGTGGACAGTTGTGAGAGCCGTCTGTAACATGTGTGTCTGTGGACAGTTGTGAGAGCCGTCTGTAACACGTGTGTCTGTGGACAGTTGTGAAAGCCGTCTGTAATGCGTGTGTCTGTGGACAGTTGTGAGAGCTGTCTGTAACGCGTGTATCTGTAATGCGTGTATCTGTAATGCGTGTATCTGTAATGCGTGTGTCTGTAATGCGTGTGTCTGTGGACAGTTGTGAGAGCCGTCTGTAATGCATGTATCTGTAATGTGTGTATCTGTAATGCGTGTCTGTAATGCGTGTGTCTGTAATGTGTGTGTCTGTAATGCATGTGTCTGTGGACAGTTGCTTTGGCTGCTGGGTCTCTGTTGTATGGACCACAGTTTACCCATTGTCCCCTGGAGCACGTGTGGGCTGCCTGCTGTGACAGTCACAGAGAGAGCCTCTGCAGCAAGAGCAGGTCTTTTTTGTGGACTGCTCTTTTCTCCAGTGTGGTCTGCCAGCTGGTGTGTGTGTGTGGATGAATGCTTCACACAGGCAGTGCTGCGTTCTTGACAGCCTTGCATGTGTGAGCTCCAGTGGTTCTGCTCCTTGCAGCACAGTGCTGTTTTCTGTCCCAGAGTCTGCTACATGGCAGGAACTTGTCTCCTCTGACCACTGGTGGTGCCAAGCATCATCTTTTTGTGTTTTATTGGCCAATTTTGTAACTTTCTCCTCCCATTGTTTTACTATGGGAGTTGATTATTTTACTATGAAGATAGAATCCTGGGGCCAGGTAAGTACTTGGCTTAGTTAATAAAGTGCTTGAAAGGACCTGAGTTTGATCCTCAGAACCCATGTAAAGACGTTAGGTGTGGAGGCCCATCTGTAACCCCGTGCTGGGGAGGTAAGGACAGGTGGACCCCTGCGGCCGGCCAGCTTGGTGAGCTCCAAACCAGTGAGAGACCCTGTCTCAGAAACAAGGTTAGATGGGGCCTGAAGAACAGCAGGCCTCTGTGTGCACCTTGCACACGCATGAAGATACAGGCACTAAAAGAATTCTGGGTATTCTAGTACTTAAATCCCCTACCCTTCTCTTCCCTTCCCTTCTCTTCCTGGCTCAGCATGGAACCTGTAGTCTGCCATGTTTGGGATTATAGTATGCCCCTTTGTGCCCAGTGCCTTTATAAATATAAAGTAGTGTGTTTTGAAGTTCTTTATTTGTTAAAATCCAGCTTATTATGTTCCATCTAAGAAGAATTTACTCCAGGTCAGGGATTTTCTCGAAGTCCATTCTTTTTGCCATATTTGGAACTGAAAGAATAGCTTTATAGTCTTTTTTTGTTTTTTTTTCCCTCCCCTTCGTTTTAGATCAACAGGAGGTCCTTCAGGTCGAAGTGGACATCGGATGGTGGCCTGGAAGCGACAGTTAATTCTTTTTGGTGGCTTCCATGAAAGCACAAGGTTGGTGCCCACAGCAGGAGATGGGGCCTTTTCTGGAGCATCAGGGTAGATGTTGCACAGGCCGCCCATGCTGATCACATGAGGAGCACCGTTCCGCTCCTCTCCCCTCAAGTCAGCACTGGCTTCCTGGGCACACAGCTTGGCAGCCACACAGCTTGGCAGCCACATGGAGTAGCCAGGAAATCATGGGTTTGTCCACACTCCGTGTAGGTAGTGAGACCAGTACAGCCCCTCCCTCTGACAGACCTGTAGATTCCAAATCACAGTTTTACAGTGGTTTTAACTTGGAGTCATTTAAAAATTAGAACCATTCCCAAAACTATCTGTCATCTTATTTAAAACTATTTAGGGGGTATGGGGCATAGTGGTGGACATCTTTAATCCTACCACGTGGGAGGCAGTGGATCTCTGAGTTCAAGACCAGCCTGGTCTACATAGTGAGTTCCAGGGCAGCTGGGGCTATAGGGAGACCCTGTCTCAAAAAGACCAGGGGAAAAAAAAAAAAAGAACAAAAAAAAAAATTCAGGGGGCTAGAGAGATGGCCTAGCAGGTATGATGACTTGCTGTTCTTCTAAAGGACCCACCTCAGGCAGCTCACAACTTCCTGTAACTTCAACTCCAGGGGATCCAGTGCCCTCTCTGGTTTCCATGGGTGCCTGTGTCCATGTGTGGGCACACACACACACACACACACACACACACACACACTTTTTAAAAAGTTAACTATTTAGGGGGCTGGAGAGATGGCCTAGCAGCTAAGAGCACCGACCACTCTTGCAGAGGACCCAGGTTCGATCCCCAGCACCCACATGGCGGCTGAGAACCGTCTTTAAGTCCAGTTCCAGGGGAATCCGACGCCCTCTTCTGACCTCTGAGGCACCAACCTACATGCAGACAGTCCACTCATACACATTAGGAAGAGCTTGTACACAGAAGAAATGGCAGTGCTACCGCAGATGTACACAGAAGAAATGGCAGTGCCACAGCCGATGTACACAGAAGAAATGGCAGTGCCGCAGCAGATGTACACAGAAGAAATGGCAGTGCTACCGCAGATGTACACAGAAGAAATGGCAGTGCTACCGCAGATGTACACAGAAGAAATGACAGTGCCACAGCAGATGTACACAGAAGAAATGACAGTGCCGCAGCAGATGTCGTCACCACCTGTATTAGTTTGACTTTTAATTACCACCTGTCTGAGTTTTCCTTGAGACAGTTGCTATTTATCTTAAATTCCGAGTAGAGTTTCTTTACTGAAAGTCTGCAGTTTGGTGAGGAAACTGGAGTACAGTGAGTCTTCTAAAAGCCCGGAGTCCCATCTTCAGAGTGTGTTATGCTCGCAGGCTTGTGGACCTGAGCAGGAGCCAACGGTTTCCATGCTTCTGAGCTTTTCTCCAGGGCAGGGGAGAGAGACGCCCTGGCCTGGCCCTCAGCTGCAGCCACAGCCAGTCCTGCTCCTGCAGTCTGGGGGCAGGGGGGACTGTTGTGCAGCTCTCCTGCTGCAGCCTTCATTACGCACAGTGGCTCAGAGCCTCAGTCCTGGGTCATCCAAGGCACTGTGAGGAAGAATCCTTCCCAGTCTGCACCTGCTCTTTCGAGGACGCCCTTCTTTCTGCATAGCTGGAGAGCAGTGGTCTTGTTCTGCGACGGTCATCCCACGATCACAAGTCTCTCTGTTTCCTTCTCACGGTCATCCCACGATCACAAGTCTCCCTGTTTCCTTCTCATGGTCATCCCACGATCACAAGTCTCCCTGTTTCCTTCTCATGGTCATCCCACGATCACAAGTCTCCCTGTTTCCTTCTCATGCTTCTTCCTTGTGCTGAGTGCTTTGGCACCAGAGTTTCCGGGCACCAGACTGGGTGCATATTAGCTGGTGCCTCCCTTTCCTGCTTGTGTTGTGGATGCAAAGGCTCTGGTCCTGTCCTGTGCTCTTGAGGGGTGGTCTGCCTCATCCCTGCCTCAGTCTAAGGACTTGCCACAGTTCCTGCTAAGCTGTAAATGTCTCCACTCATGATCATCTGAACTGGGTTTTGGTCTCATGGTTACATTCAGTAACACGTGCTTTTATAGGAGACAGTAACATTGTCAGTGCAGTTAGGAAACAGCACAACTTTGATCATAGATCACCTTGCATCTGTGGCTGGAGTTTCTGGTTTCCCACTGTGAACTTGGTGTTTGCAGCCTTTCATTAGGTTCAGACTTTAAGCAGATAACTGGGTAAACGCAGCAAGATTTCTTCAGTTTAAATGGTGTGCACCCTTGATGACCACCTCTCCTGTCACCTCTGGTGGCTCATGTCCTTGTCTCCACCCAGGGATTATATCTACTACAGTGACGTGTATACCTTCAGCCTGGACACCTTCCTGTGGAGCAAGCTATCCCCATCAGGCCCTGGGCCTGCACCCAGGTCTGGCTGCTTGATGGCTGTCACCCCTCAGGGTAGCATAGCCATCTATGGAGGCTACTCAAAGCAGGTAAGATCTGACATGCAGGAGATCTAGGGACTTCTGTCTGTTGCTCTTCAATGTGCCCATAATGGAAACTTTCAGAGTGATATAAACCGCTCTTTCCACTGAGCTATAAACAGGTGGCGGGGCTGGAGAGATAGCCTAGCAGTTAAGAGCACCGACTGCTCTTGCAAAGGACCCGGGTTTGATCCCCAGCACCCACATGGCAGATGAGAACCATCTGTAACTCCAGTTCCAGGAGAACTCCAGTTCCAGGGGAATCCAACACCCTCTTCTGACCTCCGTGGCATTGCACGACACGGGTGCACAAACCTACATGCAGACAGTACATTCATACACATACAAAAATTAAAAAAAAAAATTAAACAGGTGGCACGGCTCTGCTCCTCTTTAAACATTTTTTTATTTTCTGTGCATGATGGGGATCCAAACTAGGGTCCTCATGCTTGTGGAACAGGCACTTGACCACTGAGCCATTTCACAGCCCCATGAATGTACTCTTCAGTCCTGTCAGGTTCTAGTCCTCCTCTATCCCAGCACTGCGACGTGAACAGTTCTATCTCTTGTGAGTCTTCTTTTTTTTTTTTTTTTTTTTTTTTTGTCTTTTCGAGACAGGGTCTCCCTGTAGTCCCAGCCGTCCTGGAACTCACTCTGTAGACCAGGCTGGCCTTGAACTCACAAAGATCTGCCTGCCTCTGCCTCCCAAGTGCTAGGATTAAAGGCGTGCGCCACCACGCCCGGCCTCTTGTGAGTCTTCTTACATTGAGTCATTGTAACTGTCATACAGTCTTCTACTGGTGTTGTGTTCCTAGGCTGGAGTCTGTGTGCCCCCAGGTCCTACCACCCTCTTGCCCGCTGCTCAGCAGCCCCTTGGCAGCTCTGACACCATTGTGAGTCTAAGATAGGAAATGCTGTCCTGTTGGGGTTAAAATCCTTCGTGTTTTGAAAATTCTCAAACACATAGTTAGTTTGAAAGAATCTCCTGCCAGGCGTGGTGGCGCACGCCTTTAATCCTGGCACTCAGGAGGTAGAAGCAGGTGGATCTTTGTGAGTTGAAGGCCAGCCTGGTTTACATAGTTCCAGGACAGCTGGAGCTACAGGGAGATCCTGTCTCAAAAAGACCAAAAAAAGAGAGAGAGAGAGAGAGAGAGAGAGAGAGAGAGAGAGAGAGAGAGAGAGAGAGAGAAAGGATAGATCTTCTAGTAAATACCCACATGCCTCACACAGATTCTGCTATTCCTCTTGTACTGGACTTGATCATGTGTCTGTTCACACACCAGTATCCCTGTCTTGTCTGATGTCCTGTTCAAAGAACAATGCCAATGCCATCCCTGAGTGCACATGTATGTGGGCAAGCAGAGGGCTGGTGTTCACTAGGCATGGTTTACCCACAGCACAGTGCATATTGTTGTATAATCTTGGACAGTTCTGTACATGCGTACAATGTATCTTGATTATGTCCACTTAAATCCCCTCCACTCTTCCTGACCTTCCAGCACATCCCCTTCCTGCCCTCCTGTCCTCTCCTTTTCTCTTCATCACTCAGAGTCTAGACTAATCTTGTGCAGGTGACCTTAGCTATCATGAGTTAGAGTGTAGCGGCCACGTCCTGTCCAAAAGACAGCATCTCACAGCTCCCCTCCCTGTCCTCCAGCTCTTAGGTTCTTCCCACCCCTCTTCATGATAGTCCTGAGTCTTGGGGGGCTTCACATCAATGTCCCATTTTAGGCTGAGCACTCAACAGCTGCTTATTATTCTCAGTACTTTGACCAGTTATGAGTCTCTGCATGAACTGCTGCCCACAGCAGAGAGAAGCTTCTTCTCTGACCAAGGCTGAAGGTAACCTTAACCTGTGGGCATAAACATAAATATTTAGGGGCTAGAGAGATGGCTGAGCAGTTAAGAGCACCAGCTGCTCTTGAAGAGGACCTGGGTTTGCCATGTACCCACATGGCAGCTAACAGTCATCCCTAAATCCAGTTCTAGGGATTTCAGTGCTCTCTTCTGACCTCTGCGGGCACTACATAACATGGGTGCATTTATGTACATGCAGGTAATATACTTATACACATGAAGTAAAAATAAGTAATAAATTTAAAAAGATGGAATTTAGAAGGCAGTGTGAGAACATGAACATTCAGCAGAGCAACAGTGCTGGGTCCCCCAGGCCTGCCACCTCCCGGGCTGCCAGCTTTTGCCCAGGTTTATGGTACCAGGCATGAATTCCCTCTGTGGCACAGGCCTCCGTCCCTTTAGACCATGGTTGGTTGTCCTATAACCGTTATGCCGCTGTTGCGCCAGTGGGCACGTGTTGTCTGGCAGGTCAGTGCTGTGGGGACCAGGGTCCACTGCTGGACGACACCATCAATGACTTTTCTCCTGTAGTGGCCGGCCTAGCACATTCTGGCACTTTCCAGATTGGTCTCCCTGTGTCCCGTAAGCAGAGTGTGCTGTGTCCTCAGCAGTAGGTCTTACTGCCAGCTCTGGTGGGCGTCCAGCAGCAGTGGTACCAGCCTGTCGGGGGGCTTTGGGGGCTTCCCCGACCACGAACGCAAAGGGAGGTATCCTACACCTAGCACTGAGATTTTCCCAGTGCATTTTTTTTTTTTTTGGAAGGGGGGTCTTTTTCAAGACAGGGTCTCTCTGTAGCCCCAGCTGTCTTGGAACTCGCTCTGTAGTCCAGGCTGGCCTTGAACAAGAGATCTGCCTGCTTCTGCCTCCCAAGTGCTAGGATTAAAGGTGAACGCCGCCACACCTGGGTTAGCACTGAGGTTTTCATTCAGTGACCCAAGTCTTCTAGGGAACCGTTCACTCATGCGGGGTATTTATGTTTAAAATCCTGTTTCTTTCCCTTAAAAAAAGTTTTTTTTTTCTGATACTATAACCAGACTCCAGAGATTGAGTACTTGAAAAGAAAATAGGTGGTTTATTTATTTCAGCCCTACACTGTGAAAGCACACTTGGCTACAGAATGAGTTGGGGGCTGAAAGCCCAAGATTGGCTAGCCTGCTCCACTTGGCTAGCCTGCTCCACTTGGCCTCTTAGGAGGGGTCCAGGGAAGATGGCAGCACGGTGGTGGAGCTTGGGTGAGACAGGGAGACCCTGCCTCCTGGAGGGACCAGACTTGATGTTTTCATAAGCACTCATTGTCAAAATAGCACAACATAAGATTAGCATTTGGTCTCTAAGGGCCATACCCCCAGTGAGCGGGTCCCTCACAGGTTTCCTTGCAGAGTGGCCCAGGTGGTGTCTGCAGAAGCCCTGTCCTCAGGAGGAGGACCTCATCAGTCACCCTGCCACACCCTTCTGGACAGTACAGATGGAAAGGAAACTAGCCATTTTCCAGGGCAGAACTTGGCAGACATAAGCCTTGCCATCTATTATGTGGGTCTTTAATGGGATCCTGGCACAGAGAAGTGGTGAGGGGGAAACTGAGGACATGTGAGGACGGCGTCGGCCCTGGCTGGTGCCCTGGCCAGTGCTGCTCTGTAAAAGATGAGTAGCAGGGCTGCACCCCAGTGCAGAGTTCCATGCTGCACTCAGTGCTTCTGTAAATAGAAACATTCTAGAATCAGGTGCATTAAAGGTCAGAATTTAGGGGCTGAAGAGATGGCTTAGTGGCTAACAGCACTAGCTGCTCTTGCATTGGACCCAGGTTCAGTTCCTAGCACCTACGTTAGGTAGCTCGCACCTGCCTGTAACTACAGTTCCAGGGATCCAAACCCCTCTTCTGGTCGCTGGCCATTGCACACGTGTGGTGCACATACATGCATGCATGCAAACATACATAGAAAGTTTTTTTTTCTTTTTGGTCTTTTTGAGACAGGGTCTCCCTGTATGTAGCCCCAGCTGGCCTGGAACTCACAGAGCTTTGGCTGCCTCTACCTCCTGAGTGCTGGGATTAAAGGCGTGTACCACCATGCCCTGCATAAAAATATTTTTTTTTAATTGAGACTCTAAGCACAGACAAATACAAGGAAGGAACAAAGGTTGACTACTGTCATCCTCAGGTGAGCATCTGGCCAGCAGCTGTCTAGGCCCTGGGGCACTGTGTAGAGGTGAGTGCACTATGGCTGCAGTTGGCCGCAGGCCAGCCAGTGTGACTGAAGCTAAGGCCAAGGGTCAGGCTTTGTTGGTGCTCTAGTTTGCTTTCTGTTGCCAACTTGAATAGGAAACGGTTTATTTCATCTTACACCTCCAGCTAACAGTCCATCACTGAGGGAACCCAAGGCAGGAAGTTGAGGCAGGAACTAAAGCAGAGACCAAGAAGGACGCTGTTTATTGGCTTCCTCTGGCGTGCTTAGCTACCCATATAGCTCAGGACCTCCTGTCCAGGAATGGGCATAAGCCAAGTGAATGGAGGACATCCTCAGTTGAGGTTCCCTCTTCCCAGGTGACTCGGGTCTGTGTCAAGTTGACAAAAACTAGCGTGGTTGTTTAACAGCTCCTAGAGATGTGAACTGGTGGTGGCAGCTCCCTTCCACACTGCACCAGTGTGGCTGCATCATCTGGACCCAGGAACCAGGGTGAGGTGGCTGAACTGTGCCTTGTGAAGCCGCCTGCCCGCTGCAGAGCTGTGGTGCCCACAGGAGTTCTGTAGCAGAGCGTGCTCCAGCGTCCCGCCACGATTGCTTCTTGGTTAGTGGATTTGAAATTGGTCAGCCACACCTTTGATCCCAGCACTTGGGAGACAGAGGCAGGTGGATCTCTGTGAGTTAAAGGCCAGCTTGGTCTACATAGAGAGTTCTAAGACAGCTGGGGCTATAGGAAGACCGTGTCTCAAAAAGACCAAAAAAAAAAAAAGTCAACCATGTCTGTGCTCTCTGGAGCTGCAGCCCCAGAATGCAGCCGTGGTTCCCCACTGATACTCATGAATGCAGCCGTGGTTCCTCACTGATACAATGCAGCCGTGGTTCCCCATTGATACAATGCAGCCCTGGTTCCCCACTGATACTCACGAATGCAGCCCTGGTTCCCCACTGATACTCACAATGCAGCCATGGTTCCCCACTGATACTCACGAATGCAGCTGTGGTTCCCCACTGATACAATGCAGCCGTGGTTCCCCATTGATACTCACAAATGCAGCCATGGTTCCCCACTGATACTCACAATGCAGCCCTGGTTCCCCACTGATACTCACAATGCAGCCGTGGTTCCCCACTGATACAATGCAGCCGTGGTTCCCCACTGATACAATGCAGCCGTGGTTCCCCACTGATACTCATGAATGCAGCCATGGTTCCCCACTGATACTCATGAATGCAGCCATGGTTCCCCACTGATACTCACAATGCAGCCATGGTTCCCCACTGATACTCACAATGCAGCCGTGGTTCCCCACTGATACTCATGAATGCAGCCCTGGTTCCCCACTGATACTCATGAATGCAGCCATGGTTCCCCGCTGATACTCGTGAATGCAGCCGTGGTTCCCCACTGATACTCATGAATGCAGCCATGGTTCCCCGCTGATACTCGTGAATGCAGCCGTGGTTCCCCACTGATACTCATGAATGCAGCCGTGGTTCCCCACTGATATAATGCAGCCGTGGTTCCCCACTGATACAATGCAGCCCTGGTTCCCCACTGATATGAATGCAGCTGTGGTTCCCCACTGATACAATGCTTTTCTTTTGCAGAGAGTTAAGAAAGATGTGGACAAAGGTACCCAACACTCAGATATGTTTCTGCTGAAGCCTGAGGAAGGGGGAGAAGGTACTGCTCTGGCTTGGTTGTGTGGCTCTGGGGTTCTTTGTGTGGTCCTTGGTCAGGCTGTGTTTAGTCTCCATGCTCCCTCTTATAAGAATGAGGGCTGCAGCAAGCTGCCTGCAGCCTGTCCCGAGCTGAGGGCCTTAGCATGCCCTGGCACCCAGCAGGAGCCCTGAACCACTCAGCTATCTCCCTCCACAGGCCATGAGTGGGACTTTGTTATTCTTCAGTATGGACATCATGCTTAGAGATAGGACTGAGGACAGCACTTCTGGGCAGGGGCACTGTGCATTCGTTCTCAGGGTCCCAGAGTATGGAAGCATGTGTGGGTATATTTGGGGTGAGGGATGGAAAAGAAAGGGCTGTGACTGCTGTCATTTCATGATGTTGTAAAGAATGCTTGTTCTTGCTCAGGAGCAAATGAATAATACTAGGAAATGGAGTTCTGTCAGGCCTGGAGTCCCACTCCACTCCGGAACAGGACTGCCACCCAGGCTGTGACTCGGCGCTGGGAGCTCAGCCTGGGTGCTACGGCTCAGTGGTCTCTAGCTCCATGGGAGCACGCAGGACTCTGCATTGGTGGGGACTCATTTGCCACTGTGCAGAGGAGCCCTGGTTAGTGACCTCACAAGACTTCCAGTTTACACATCAGAAGCTTGAACCTGGAGGCTGGACTCTTTGGATAGTATGGCCCTGATCTGTGTGCTCAGCATCTCAACCCCAGGAAAAGGATGTCCTGTGTGCTGAACCACACTGAGCATGTGGTCACAGAGCCAAAGACCCCAGGTCTCGCCCACCCCATGCTGCATCCTGGTGTGTTTTCTTCTCTCTGGACCCTTTCCACAGCACTTGCTGTTGTGATGAGTTGACCTTGTGGCAGTTGAGTGACAGGCCCAGAGTCAGGCCTGCACTGCACAATATATGGGCTTTGTCTGCCACCATCCAGTGAATAGTCACTGTCACCTTTTAATGCTTACTGAGAACTAAGACCTTCTCCACACATCGCAGCAGGCCACATAGGCGGGGCTTCAAGCTGTCAGAGAGCACAGAGCAGCCGTCTTCAGGAGAGGATGCTGACCTGCGGGTCTAGGGCTGGGATGGGCTGCGTTGGGACTCAGTGAAGCATATTTTAGCCCAAGAGCCTCTTCCCCTGGTGAAGCTCACCTTCACAGCTGTCTTCTGCCTCTCAGGAGCTGGTGCCAGAGTCCCTTGGGAAGAGGGTCCTGGGGCACAGGCCCTGTCCTATAGCCAAACCTTGAGAAAGACCTGAGGGCTGAGGGCATCTCTTCTGCAGAGGCCTCGGAGTGAAGCCTTACTCCTCAGACATGGAGTCTCAAACATTGTCATTTTTCTTTATCCCAGGTTCCCAAGGTCCTCCGTGAGTCCTTGGTTGGTCTCAGTGTCCCTTTCTCTGTTCTTTTTTGACAGGCAAGTGGACCTGGACCCGGATTAACCCTTCAGGGGTCAAGCCCACTGCAAGGTCCGGTTTTTCTGTGGCTGTGACTCCAAATCATCAGACTCTGGTCTTTGGGGGTGTATGTGATGAGGAAGAGGAGGAGAGTCTAGAGGGCATGTTCTTCAATGATCTGTACTTCTACGATGCCACCAGGAACCGCTGGTTTGCGGGACAGCTGAAGGTAGCCTGGGCCCTTTAGGAGAGTCTTCCCTACCAGCTGCTGGGAAGGCAGCTGTGGCAGCCCAGCTTCCACCTCACCCTTACAACTTGGCACTTCCTTATGAGGCCCCTGTGTTCTGTGTTGACCCCAGGTGACTTTGCTTGGGATCCTTGGTTTGGTGTCCCCCAGCTCCTTGTGGGTGCCAGTGAACACTGCTTGGTAGTTCCTGGCCTGGGGCTGAGTGCTGAGAGCCCCCAGCTTCCTATTTGGCGGTGCGGTGGCATCGGTTCCTGTCTACATCCCTAGTTTCCTGACGCCTTTCTGCTGTCCTTGCAGTGCAGCTGCTACCTAGGACCTTCTTGGACCATAGAGAATAGAAGTGCTAGTCCCAGAGGGCCCCAGGCAGCCTGGTGTCTGTGCAGTGCATCCTCTGCTCGGGATGCCCATGATGCAGGAGGCAGCGGTGCCTGTTGGCTCAGCACCCATGGAAGGGTCTTTGGTAGAAAGGAGCTCTGGATGCACGGGCCTCCACCATGAGGAGCTAGGCGGCTACCCATGAGGCCTCACCGTGCAGCATCTGCTGTGGCAATGCTGAGAGCACAAAGCCCCAATGGATCGCTAGCGCCATGGTTTTCTGGCTGCTTGTCCTCGTGAGTGGTCCTTGGTGAAGCTCATTGTGCAGCCTCAGGATGAAGTCTGCTTAGTGTCTAGAACAGGGAGCTGACCTGGCTTGACTACAAAGTGAGAGCTGGAATATTTGACTATAACATAACAGATGCCATCTTGTGAGGATGACATATTCTGCCTGATGACGGTGGCTGTGACAGCTGCCCATCTGTACCCTGCAGAGTGGCCAAGGGGACAAAAGGATGACCTCCTGCAGGAGGGGACCCAGTGAGGGAAGGCACCTTTTAAGGGCTGGTGATTGAGGGTTTACTCCAACGTGTGGCCCAGGAGATCAGTGTAGACTGCTGACTGTCTTCTTGCTGAGGCTGGGAGTCTGCAGCCCTTTGTGGGTGGATTGGATTTCCCAAGATAAGTCTCAGGCAGTGGCTGCTGGCATGTTAGCCAGGTGGGGTCCTACTTAGGGGCTTCACAGAATGGAATACAAGGGCAACTATTCGTTCCTGCAGTGAGCAAGCTGGCTGATAACTAGGGTACATTCCTGCTGGCCTACCACCTGGGGGTCTGTACTGTCAGTCCCTCAGACCCATGGCAGGCATGTTGGAGGGATGAGGGCTGTCCCCTACCCTCTCGTGCAGCTTGAATTGTATTGATAGGGCCCTAAGTCAAAGAAGAAACGGAGGCAGGGCAGAGCAGAGCAGAGTGAAGGTCCTGCAGAACCGGAGCGTGGCAGGGCTGATGCCCTAGAGCCCCTGGAAGTCATCAAAGAGGTGGTGTCTGAAGACGGAACTGTGGTCACCATCAGACAAGTGCTTGCTCCTCCTGGGCTGTCAGGACAGCCCCCACCCGAGGAAGAGGATGGTGCTGTGGAGGCCAGTGCCCGTGGTATAGAGCCATGCCCACGCTCCAATGCCATGCTGGCCATCAAACATGGACTGCTGTATGTCTATGGTGGTATGTTTGAAGCTGGTGACCGCCAGGTGACTCTCAGTGACCTGTATTGCCTTGACCTCCACAAGATGGAAGAATGGAAGGCCTTGGTGGAAATGGATCCAAGTAAGCCGGGTCCCCAACTCCAGTCTGTCAAAAGTTTCTGCCCTGTTTTGCAGGGACCCTGCTTTTACCTCTGGGCCAGGTTTAGCTGTGCAAAGCCAGAGAAAGGCTCACCTGGCACACACCTGTGCCTCCCTGGTGCCAGCACAGATCACACCTGCTGTGTGTGCCTTATGTCTTCTTGGGTGATGGTACAACCAGTGCAGACTAGGCAGGTCTTAACTGCCCACAGCATGCAGGAGCTGGGGATGGACCCGTGGCCTAGCGCCTGTCTTTACTCCAGAATATTCATCCATTTTTACTCCAGCCTGCTGCTGGACCGAAGTCACTGCTCCCTTTTTTTGAAATCTGAGATTAAAGCCTGCACACTTAGTTTTTGAAAAGCACTAACCATAGTGCAGGATCTGTCACTGTCCTCTGGGAATTGTGGGGGGCCCCAGAAGAAGCAGTCTCCACTCAGCCACCCAAGGCCAAGGTAGCAGTGTAGCTGGAGACTGTGCCACCAGTGTCTCACCCCTAGTTTGCTCCAAGCTCTGGGAGTCAGGTGCTACTTATTGATCTCAGGCGTCAGGCTGGAGAGTTAGAGTTCCTGTTCAGTACCTGAGTGGTGCCACCTCCCACCCCTTTGTGCTAACCTTGGCCCCCAGGCTGTAGGCAAAACCTCTTGTTGGTTTTGCTTTGTCAGAAATGCAGGAGTGGCTAGCGGAGACGGACTCAGAGGAGGACAGCAGCTCAGATGAAGAGGACAGTGGAGAGGACAGTGGTGAAGAGGAAGCAGGTGAGAACCTTAGACTGAGGCTGGGTTCTCTGCAGGTGCCTGTGTGTGGCCATATTTGTGGTGTTCTGGGGGGTGTGGGCAGCTGCAGTCAGTGAAGCGTGGTCCTCTCTGGAGGCCGCTGAGCTGCTTAACTGAGCATGCTTTCTCACTCTCCTTCCCTGATTGAAAGACCCGCAGCACCCAGAGGTGGTACCTGGGGAGCTGTACACAGATTACCTACCCAGGACTGAGCAGTACTGGCTGAAGCTTGCCCGGAACCACGTGGGACCTGGTGAAAAGGAGAAGAAAGTGCGGAAGGCAGCCCAGGCCATGGCAGAAGCATTCTTTGATGATTCAGTTCAAGGGCTGCACAAGCCCAACACTCATTAGCCTGAGCCACAGCCTCCACATCTCTGTGTCCTTTAAAATAAACCAGGCAAGACGAGGCCCCCTGTTGAGATTGTGTTCTGTGTACTCCAGTGTTGGCAGTCTGACAAGGGCTTCACTACCTCCACAGTGGTTCTGCCCACACCAAGGGGAGCTTAGGGTGAGACCTCCCAGATGGGGTAAGGTGTGAATTTGTGGGACCCGCAGGACACGTTTCTGGCCTGATAAAGCTGGACTGTGTGCTCTGTGAGGTGGTTTTTCCTTCTACAAAACAAGAAGACAGATTGTCCTGAGGAACTGTGTGTCACAGATGGGAGGTCCTGAAGCAGGCGTGTGTGCCTGCACTAGTTGCTATGGCTCTAATGGTGAGATGTTCTATGTTCTGGATACTTTGGTGTGTCCATCTGTTCTGTGGCCATCTTTTTAAGATTTTTTTTTTAATTTTTTTTTTTTTTTTTTTTTTTTTTTTTTTTGTTTAATGAGAATGTGTGTGTATGCTGGTTCCCACAGAGGCCAGAAAATGGCATTGGGTCCCCCTGGAGCTGGAGTTTCAGGCACCTGACACGGGGGCTGGGAACCAAACCAGTCAGTATAGGCTCTTAACTGCAGAGCCATCTCTCCAGTCCCTCCATTACAGTCCCGCTCTGAGACAGGGTCGCTGTAGCCCCGTCTGGCCTAGAACTCATCATGTAGACCAGACTGGCCTCCATTTCACACGCAGATCTGCCTGTATCTTCCTCCTGAATGTTCAAGTTAACAGTGTGCTCCACCACATCCAGCTATCATAGTCCTTTTGAGGAGGAAGTTATGGTGCTGTCACTTTCCCTTCTTTGGGTACCTGTGAGATGACAGGAGGGCCACAGGGCAAGGAGGACCTCCTTGTGGTACCAGCCCTGTGCTGCCTGGCCCTGGAGTAGGGGAGGTCTGATCTTCCAGTCCCTGGCCGGTGCCTCCTCCACAGCTGAGGCAGGATGACAGAGTTCCAGACTAGTCTGAGCTTGATAGTAAAACCCGATTCCCAAACAAGAAACACAAAAGCAGCTGGGCATGGTGGCACACGCTTTTAATCCCAGCACTCTGGAGGCAGAGGTAGGCAGATCTCTGAGTTCAAGGCCAGCGGTCTACAGAGTGAATTCCAGGCCAGCTGGGACTAAAGGGAGATCCTGTCTCAAAAAGACCAAAATAAAATAAAATGAAAGGAAACACAAAAGCCCTAAGGAACAAGCTCCTTGTGCTAAGCTCCTCTGGTGAAGCAAGTGGCTGCTGGACTGTGGGTGCCAAGGTTGAAGCACAGGAAGACACACCTTAAAGATAGGGATGTGAGGAGGGAAGGATGCCCCTGGGTCAGGCAGACCTGAGGACTGCTGATCTGTGGGCACACCAGGACACCAGGCTTCTGGACCAGGGTCATCTGGGAGGGCTGCTCCCAGGGTGCCCTACTTCACATGGTGGCCTGCTTAGCCTCCTGGAGGCCTTTCCCTTGCTGCCCCCCACCCTGGCTGGTCCCTGGAGACTGGGCGGGGACCCAGGTGAGTTGCAGCCTGCACCCCTGCCAGCAGTCTAGCTCCCTGGTGAGTCTTGTGGGGGGTTGAGCATGGCTTCTCAGTTCCTTATTCTTCCCTTCCCCTTCTCCCCAGGAGCAGCCAAGCTGCCCACCTGAGTCACGTTAGCTGAGGTTGGGGGATTGCTTAAAGACCCAGGATCTCGGGCTTGATAAGAGTTGAATCAAAACAAAGGGAACTTGTCAAGCTGGAAACCCTTGTCCCCTAAGTGTGCAACAGTGGCCACAGTGAGGTCCCAAGCCCCTTGTTCCCCTGGTCTCAGCTGCCAGAGGTTTGGTAAGGTGCCCAGAGGAACAGCTTGGCAGGCCTGTCCCGGAGGGGCCACCAAGACGGGAGAGCTGGGCTGTGGCCTCTGATCGGAAGGACACCGCACAAAGGCTCTAACTCCCTCCTCCAAGGATGGTGTTTGTTAGGGGGACTTCCTGTGCATGCTCCTCAGTGTTGGGGGAGTGTGGGAAAGAGCGACCTGCTACCTGGCCCTGGAACAGGGAGTTGACTATAGGGGGAGTGCTGGGGCACATGTTCCCATGGGAATCCTGCACCAGGTGTGCTGGAGGTTCTGCCCACCCTGCACCTGGGGTGGTGTAGTGTCCAGGCATCCCAGTTTGCAATGAGATCAGACAAGCTTCCCGCAGTTTCAAGTGGTGTTTATTACTAAAAGGAGTAAAGGTTTTCTTGCTTCTTGGCATCCTTTGTGTTCAGGTGTGAAATATTTTAGATTTAAACAGTTACATTCATTAGAGAGGCTTGTTTCCACTTTTTGATTAACCAAGCTGCTTCCAACTAAAGGAGGACAAAGCAACGACAGCCACTGCATCAGTGAGAAACTCAGTGGACCTGTCCTCCTCATCTGTGCAAAGCAGTCAGTTGCATCACATTAATGGACAGTTTACATGCACCAAGAGAAAAAAAATTAGACAAAGAAAAAGCAAGTGAAGACTTTAGTCACAAAAAGGCATGTACACCGTGGCTCCCATCTGAAGAGGGCTGTGGCCGGGAGGCTTGCTGCACAGTCCTCAGGCCATTTGGGTGGCCTTTCTTTGGGAATGGTAAGTGGATGTTGTCAGCAGTCTCTGGCTAGAGCACTCGAAGTTGGCCTGTGCCTGTTTCAGGAGGGCAGTGGGCAACAGCAAGGTTGGGAGTGCCTGCCCAGGGCATGCTGGAAGGTCTCGAGAATAGCAGGGACTTGCCAAGCTTGGCCTCGTGGTAGAGGGATGGCTCTCTGCACACACACACCCTTCCCCAGGTCTCTTGGTCTCTCCTCTAGCCCTTGCCCACTATCTGCTTGCCTCCCTGGATAGTGGGAAACACCTGTCTGTGCTGTCTTTCTTGTGGACTTGATGGTCTGTAAGGGCCATTTTGGGGGGGTATAGCCAGTCTTCCTATTTAAAGTAGATGATGGTCTAGACAGAGAATAAGATACCTTTGGGGGATAAGGTTGAACACTGCCCCAGCGGCTGGACTTCGCAGGGCAAAGGCTGCAATGTCCTTAGGGCATTGGGGCCTCAAAAAGGCCTCAGGCCTCATCCTCTGAGAGTCAGCCCTGGCACTGGACTTCCCTTTGTCCCAGGGTGGGCAGAAAGCAGCATGCAGTCATGGAAGGGGATCAGTCTCCAGCCGAGAGTCACTGCAGCTGGATAGAGGACAGGGTGAGCCTGCACAGAACACCAGGACAGGGCACCGTCAGTGGACAAGGACACTTGGCAAAGTGCATTTGAGATGAGCCTCAAGATGGGGGTTTGATCTTTACCGGTGGTTGGGGTGGATGGGGCCAGCCAGACGTGAGGTAGATGTGAGGTTGCTGCCTTGCCTGCTCTGCCAACCGTGGAAACCTTTCATGGGTCCCCAGTAGCCCCAGCTCCTGTGGAGTGAGCTCACTCCCCCACTGTGATGTAGTTAGTGCTAGTATTGCTCTGAGGTTTGGGAACAAGCTGCCCTACTCACAGTTTCCACCTTGGCCACAGTGGGGGTTCGTGAAGAAGCAGACTCTGGGATAGCATCTGTGAGTCTGGAGAACACAGAGCCACCATCTGGGGACCCACTTCCGTCACTCAGGTCACCCTGGCTGACCTGCTGTCACTCAGACCTCGAGCTCGGGAAGGACAGGGAGGGCACCCAGCTGATCTCCGAAGGGCTTGGGTCTATAGGCCTGTTGCACCTTCCCAACAAAGGTATCTGGACTGTCCCTGCTTTTAAGGCTGAGTTACATTCAACAGCTCTTGGCACTTGGGACAGGTCATCTTGCTCTTTGCTTACTGGCTGCATTGCTTGACCTGCAGCTGGGGCCTCAGCAAGAAAGCAGAGCTTAACGACCTCCACACCCGCTTCTCTGTGCTCTCAGCCCTGTCACACAGCAATAAATGATCCCGTGTAAAAGTGACTGCTGCGTTGTCAGCCAGAATCAGGAAGTAGATTTGTTTGGCTCTGTCCGTTGTCCACGGGAATATCCATGCACCAAGCTGTAGAAGCACATTTGGAATCTAGTAGGCACTTTTATGCTGAGTTTCTAAAACCAAAGACGAGTTGGAAGACCAGGAAGAGTGAGCAAAGCCGAGCTTAGTCTGGAGAGAAAGCTGCCCCATTGGCTGTCCCCAGGGGATGTGTATCGGAGGGAGGGCTCAGCGGCCAGCAAACCTCAGAGCAGGGCTGCTGGAGGTGCCAGACAGCGGCTGGAGCAGCACTGCCCGCAAGAACCAGACACTGACTCGGGTGTTAAGTCTGAAGGGTAACTAAGACCCAAACTAGAAAGGGGCAGGAACCCAGAAACTCCTGTGCTCCCCAAGTGCTCATCATTGGTGCCCACTGCATGGGCTCTGAGGTTCCGTGGCTTTGGGAGTGTCTTCGGTCTGTCTGCAGATGACCCTGTGATCTGTCTAAACAGAACCTGTTCTGGTGAGCAGGAGCCAGCCGGAATTGGGGTATGTCTGCCCTCTGCTTGTCCCAGGCAGCAGCCTGGCCAGAGGAGGTTGTGCACTGGGTCCTTGGGCTTCATGTGGACAGGAAGAACGTGATGCTGCTCATGTGCATCTGTGCATAACTCACATTGTTCACTGCATCCGGTAGCTGTGTGGAATTTCTGATCACCATCATCGTTCTCAGTGATCTCAGGCTCTGCTGCACCACGTCTGTGTCTGTGGAAATCCTGTGTGCTGACAACAAAATTTTAATCCAAAGGAAGATGGTGCCTGGAATTCTCCAAGTGTTCCTTGTGTCCTAGCAGACTTTAAAAGGCACAAGTCTACAGTGTACAGCGGCTCTTTGAATGACAGACATTCAGTGACACTGTAGGCACCAAAAGTCTTGCCTCTATTCCACTATCTCCAGGATGGGTGCAGGTGCCAATGCAGGCCTGGGGAGAGGGGGTCCTGGACAGTGAGATGATGCGTGTGCTACAGGGCCTGAGACTGGATCTCAGTTTCCCTCCTAGCAGCTCTGAAAGAAAGTGGGTCTTCTGAGGCTGTGCTGGCTCTTAATTCAAACTCATCACATGCTGAGTGCTCTGGGAGCCAGAGTGACACACCATTAAGTCCCAACAATTAGCCACGTCCTTGGCTTGCTCAACATCCACTAGGCCTTCAGAGAGATGGCAGGCTCTACACAGGTAGGAGAGCTGTGGCCACGATGACCACCATCTGCAGCAGGGTGCCTCTTTTGTTCACTGGGTGCAAACCAGCCTAAGGTCAGCTTGCTAGAGCCCCCAAGACCAGTGTGTGTTATCTCCCCTTGAATCTGCACCAGGACCCTGGATAAGCAGCTCCCCTCTGCACAGTCTGCAGGCTTGTGCTGCCAGTGGACCTGTGGGTGATGGATTTGGTTCTTGGCACAGCGTCAGGAGCAGATGAGCCACAAGCCACCAGCTTATGCTCTGTGAGACTCTCTGGGCTGCAGGGTGTGTGTGTGGTGTGTGTATGTCAGGGTGGTGCGTGCAAGCATGCTGCTGGCGTGAGCAGGTACTGTGTGTTGTACAACTCCTAGAATGCACAGACAGAATTACACATCACACCTCAGTATGGACGATTCTCAGAGCTGCAAAGAGCAGGAATCTTTATTTGGTTCACGTCGGACCTGCAGCAACCACTTGATATTAAAAAAGAGAAACGTAAAAGTAAGCTGTACAAAAAGATGTAACCCCTTTAGAAACAATCACCAGAAATGCACCGGGTCACCTGCTGAGCCCTCCCCCCACCCCGAGACCCCCAAACCAAACCAGCCTGGGAGAAGGGACGGGCAGTGGGTGGTAACGGAAACAATAAAACTGAGTGTAGCTGGAACATGCTCTAATCTGTAGTTTATTTCTGGTTAAAAATATAGCAATCCAGTGCAGTGTAGTAAAGAAATCTGCTCGAAAGGTAGCAGAGGAACAGCTGAACATGAGCAAAGCAAGGCGGAGTCCATAAGACAGACGGGCTGCACCCAAGAAGACTGACGGAGCCACGGGAGGGCCTGCGCTGCCGGGCCCTGTGTACCAGGCGTGCTGGCCACCCTTGTTCGTTTGTTTGGATGAGGGAACAACCCTGGTAGAGAAGGCAGAGACATGAGGAACCTGTTGTTTGACTGAAACGAGTTACATTGTACATCCGGGGAGTGCTGGGTGTGCAACAGTCTCCAGGACATTCAAGTCACTGGGTTTCAACCACATTCCCGTCCTGGGACCATACTGGCTCTGGAGTAGCACTGAGGCATCTGGAGGGAATATGCATATCTGTTAGGGGAAGTCGAGGCAGGCACAGTGCAAAGATGTGAGACCCCGTGGAGGTCAGTGAGAGGCGACATCCTCCATGGGGCATCACTGCCAGGGACACAGAAGCCTGAATATACATCCTGCATACTAAGTGCAAAAACGCCACATGCTCAGAGCCCAGGTGTGCTGTCAGGCTGTCCGGGGCGTATGGGCCATGTCCCCCTCAGCATCAGGGCTCAGGTGCGCCTCGCCGGATCAGGGTCGGCCCTGGACAGCTGCAGCACAGCCTCCCTGGCTCTGGAGGGAGGATGGCTGGACAGGGCCAACAATGAGTGAACGGAGGACAGCGGGGAAAGGACTTTGCTGTGAGACTTGGTATGGGGAGGTGGCCTCCTGAGGAGGGCTGTGGGGCAGTGCCAAGATGAGGGGTCGTGGTGTGTTCCTGGGAGAAGAGCAGGGTCCCTCTCCTCCCGCAAGTACGCAGCAGATTCAGAGTAGAAAAAGGCCTGGGGTGCCCTGTCCCAGGGCCTCACGCCCACTCTACCAGCTAACAGGAAGGCAGCGCAGCCCACCTTCCAACTGCACTGCCCAGCTGCCTCCCCCTCGCCCGGCTGGCTGGACACCTTGCATGTGGCCCCCTTCCACACCCCAGCAGGAGGTGCAAAGATTCGGATCTTGTGGCCACTGGTTTACTGGGACCTCTTCTTTCACAGCGAGCTGGACGGGCGGAGTGCTGGCCGCCTTCTGCCATGCCACACAGCACTTACACAAGCAAAGAATTTTGGCTAAAATCCAAAAACATTACCCAGAAAAAAAAGGCAAACTGTGAGTGTTACCCAGTCATGTTGTTCTTCTTGGAAAGAGGGAGTCGTGGGGCTACCCGAGTCAGGATCTTCCCTTTCGTGGGGCTATCCGAGTCAGGATCTTCCCTTTTGTTGCACATTTAATGTTCCTTTTTTATACGTCATTGCTTCTGTGGTTGTGACAATCTTGTCAGATGAAAAAGTTAATAAACAAAATGGCGACTCCGATGTTGAGCAGGATCACCATGACAACCAAGATGGGAGCAGAGCCCTGGAACAGAGAGGAGAGGTGAGGGCGACACCCTGAGTCTCTACCCACGTCCAGGTGCAGACCAAGTCTACAAAGCCAGGGATGACTTGAAGGTCAGATACCAGGCCCCTCAGTCAGCACTGCAGACAGGCTGCTGGCTGTCCCCAAGGTGCCACTGGAAGTTTCCGTGGTGTGTAGCAACAGCTTGGGCTCCCTGATACCCCTCAGGACACCAGCCTCTGGACCTCATGGCCCCTGCCTCTAGCTTAGAACTGGGGCTGCAGGGCATGAGGATTGATTTACAGGACATCAGCCGTGGTCCATCCAATGGGCCTTTTTTTTTTTTTTTTTGGTCTTTTCGAGACAGGGTCTCCCTGAAGCCCCAGCTGTCCTGGAACTCACTTTGTAGACCAGGCTGGCCTTGAACTCACAAAGATCCGCCTGCCTCTGCCTCCCAAGTGCTAGGATTAAAGGCGCGCGCCACCACGCCCGGCTCCAATGGGCCTTTAAACCAAGCTGAGCCCCCCCAGTCCTGTGAACCAGGCCACCTCCAGTGGCTATCCCTGAGTGCCTACCCAGTGGCTCCCCCTTCTGGCTGCCAGTCTGTCATACCCTGGAGCCCCAAATATCAGGCTGCTTAGCCTAGGTGGAGAGCCTCATGTGCCCTCCCCTTGACCTGCACGGGTCCTGGCCCTAGCCCCTCTCTGCAGTGACCTCTGCAGACACACCTGCCCACATTGGGCTGCCCACAGGAACTACACGAGTCTCCACAAAGGATGCAGATGTCCCTGCTTCCCAGCTGACTGCCAGCTCCCACTCCAGGGGAGACTGGACGGCAGTTGAGCCATCCTCCCAGCTGTGACCCTGACAGAAACTAAATCCTGTCAACGGAGAAGTTCTCACAAGGGAGCTCACCACAGCCTGCCTCTAGCAGGGATACGGTTTCCCACCACATGTCCAGATCACATGGGGTGAAAGTCTGTGGCTTTTGCCACAAAAAGAGGTGCTGTAGGTGGATGAACCAGGACGGAGCCCAGAGGCCACTGGCATGATGCGGCTGATGTGAGATGTTGGACAGGCATAGAGCCACAGGCCTGGGTTGCCAGGGTCCTGGGTTAAGAAACAAAGACTGCTTCATGGGGCTACACCATGTCCTGGGGATGTTCTGGAATTAGATAGTGGTGACAGTTGCACAACTCAGAACCTGATAAGACCATTAGCATCCCCTGGAGACAGGGATGCTGTGATACATGAGTTATTTCAGTTTGCAGGGCAGGTGGCCAGCCAGAGGCGGAAGTCAGTCATCCCCCACTGTACCACAGGGCCAGCAGAGCAGGTAGCCTGAGGGGTCAGCTATCCCTCATTCTATCACAGGGCCAGCACAACAGAGCAAGCAGGTAGCCAGGGGTCAGCTATCCCCCACTGCAACCCAGGGCAGAGGCTAGCAGAGCCCGCTCTCCTCCCGCAGGGAGGGAGGACCCATCACCAGCTGAACCCTGGGGTATCGAGTTATAGCGATGGCCTCACCATGCACAGATGTCCAAGGTAGAGAAGTCTCACCCTCCTCCTGTTAGGCCATTCATGTCCTCGGGGTCAGGCTACCTGTATCTCAGCTCCAAACAATGGTCTTTGTAGTATATCTGGTGGTCAGACCTTCACTTGGCCACTTGGAGCCCCACACCCTCTCCTTCCTGCTTGCAGACCCACAGACTACTCTCTTGGACCAGGTCTTCCATGCACCCTGTGGCCAGCACCTTGCAGTTGTCAGCCCTGCCTTTATCAGTGTTGCTTGCTGTCACCCCATCAGAGCCACTGCCCCCCGGAGCTTAGAATACTGCCTAGCAGGCTGCCTGCACATGAGCTTTACACCATCTCAAGACAGCCGCCAACTCCACAGCCCCTTGGGCAGACCTCCTGTGCAGTGCTGAGGGAGGAAGCTCTGCACCTGCCCTGACAGACAGCAGCCCAGGGCATAGCCTGACAGCCAGACAGCAGCCCAGGGCACAGCCTGACAGACAGCAGCCCAGGGCACAGCCTGACAGCCAGACAGCAGCCCAGGGCACAGCCTGACAGCCAGATAGCAGCCCAGGGCACAGCCCGACAGCCAGCAGCCCAGGGCACGGCCTGTCAGTCAGGGCTGCAAGAAGCCTTTGCCAGGCCCCAGTGTGCAGAGTTCAGGTCTGAAGCCAGGCCCGCTCCCCAACCTACGCCCTTGCCCTGAGAGGACGAGATGCCCAACCTGCTGACCACACAAGTATCCCTTCCAGCTTACATCCTGGACCCAAGGGATTCAACATGCAAGGAGTCCGCCCCTTGCCTGCCTGACACTTTTTTTTTTTTTTTGTCTTTTTGAGACAGAGTCTCCCTGTAGCCCCAGCTGTCCTGGAACTCACTCTGTAGACCAGGCTGGCCTTGAACTCATAGAGATCTGCTGCCTCTGCCTCCCAAGTGCTAGGATTAAAGGCGTGCACCACCACGCCCAGCAACAGTTTTTTTTTTTTTTTAAGAGAGTAAGAAACCTGCTCAGCTGGCTCTGCCTTTGCCTGTTTTCCTCCTCACTACAGCCCAGGCTGACCTCGGACTTTTCATCCCCTGCTCTGCCTTTGGAATGCTGGGATTAGAGGTGTGTGCCACATGCCCAGCTAAGCAAGAGCTTTTGAAAAATATGGCTTTTAAAAATGTATTATTTTGTGTGTATTGCCTGCATGTGTGTAAATACACCTGTGTTTGTGCAATGCCCATGGAGGTCAGAGGAAGGCGATGAATCCCAGAGCCTACCATAGGGCAACCCATGCTGTACAGAGCCCTGCCCAGGAACAGAACACACAGGACTTCGACCACTGGCACCTAAATCCCCAGAGGCCATCACTGTCACCAACTGAGTGAGCACAGGCAGGGGACAGTCACCTCGCATCTGCCACAAATCCAGGCTCCATTTCAGTGCTGGAGATTAGCTGTGCCCTGCCTACCTGTCTCCCCTCAGACCTGTGGGGCAGTGTGGTGCCTAAGCAGACCCTACCTGTTTCTTCTGGAGTTTGGGGACCTGGAGTGGGGCTGGATTCTCCCTCTTCTCAGTTCCTTGCCTTGGGGTGTGGGCAGGTTCTTGGGCAGTGTGAGAGAGAGAGACCACTACCCCAACTGACCACATACTGCTACTGAACACTCAAGGCTGGCCTGTCCCTGGTCCCTGTGCTTGTACACCTGAGGGAACATTAGAATTTTATGTTGTTTTCGGGTGTGCATGCATGCACATTCATGTGGGTGTTCGTATATATGTATGCAAGTATGGGTGCCCACTGGTGCATGTGGAAGCCAAAGAACAGAAGTTCCTCAGGAGTCGTCAACACTGCTTTTTTCTGACAAGGTTTCTCATTGGCCTGGAGGTCACCAAGGCTCACTAGGTTGGCTGGCCAGTACACCCCAGAGATCTGCCTATCTGTGCCTCCCAAGTACTGGGATTATAAGCAAGCTCCACTATGGCTGGCTTTTTAAAAAATTATTAATTTCATTGAGACAGGGTCTTTCTATTGCCCCAGCTGGCCTAGACCTCACTAAATAGACCAGGCTGGCCTCCATCTCAGAGCTCCACCTGCCTCGAGTGCTGGGACCAAAGGCGTGAGCTCTGGCTTTTTTTTTTTTTTTTTGGTCTTTTTGAGACAGGGTCTCCCTGTAGCCCCAGCTGTCCTGGAACTCACTCTGTAGACCAGGCTGGTCTTGAACTCACAAAGATCCGCCTGCCTCTGCCTCCCAAGTGCTAGGATTAAAGGCGTGCGCCACTACGCCCGGCGCTTTTTTTGTTTTTAAACTCAGTTCTAGGGACCACGTCCTCAGGCATGCACACCAATCAAGTTATAGACTACACCCTACTTGTTTCTTTTCTCTGGTTTTGTTCAGACATAGAGTCTTCCAGGCTGGCTTTGACCTCATGGCCAGTCTTAGGCCTCCAAGTGCTGCGATTCTGGGTGTGGCTAAAGCTTCCTTTTCTATAGCACTGCAGATTGAACCCAAGGCCTCATGCAAGGGCTCTTCCGGCAAGCTGTATTCCCAGGCAGGACCTGCATCTTTTTTTTTTCAATTTTTATTTATTTTTGTATGTGTATGAGTGTACTGTCTGCATGTAGGTCTGTGCACCCGTGTCGTGCAGTGCCGCGGAGGTCAGAAGAGGGTCTCGAATTCCTCTAGAACTGGAGTTCTCCTGGAATTGGAGTTACAGACGGTTCTCAGCCGCTATGTGGGTGCTGGGGATCGAACCCAGGTCCTCTGCAAGAGCAGTCAGTGCTCTTACCCACTAGGCCATCTCTCCAGCCCCAGGACCTGCATCTTTTAAAATATTTTACTTATTATTTTTATTTTATGTGTATGAGTGTATTGCCTGCATGTAGTATGTAGTAGGTAGGTGCACCTGTGCCGTGCAGTGCCCCTGGAGGTCAGAAGAGGGCATCAGATCCCCTGGAACTGAAGTTACAGAGGGTTTTTAGCTGCCATGTGGGTGCTGGGATTCAACCCAGGTCCTCTGCAAGAGCAGCGAGTGCTCTCAACCACAGAGCCTTCTCTCCACCCAAGATTTGCATCCTCACTTTAGCACCCCCAAAAACCCAACACGGCTGGGTGTGGTGGCAGGCAGATCTCTGCAAGTTCAAGACCAGCCTGGTCTATATAGGCCAGCTGGGACTAAAGGGAGACCCTGTCTCAAAAAGACCAAAACCAAAACCAAAACCAAACAAAACCCAACATGGTGAAGTAGGGACAGAAAACCATCCATCGCTCACCCCTGCCCATCTGCTGCTGTTTCAGAGACACACACACTACAACCATCCAGCACACTGTGCCGAGGCCCAGCAGTGAGATGGACAGGTGATCAGTGATGTCAAGGAGAATCAGGGGCCTCAAGCATCTCATCCAGGGCACGTGACTCCTGGGGTAGTAACATGAAACCCCAGTCTCCAAGGTTCTCCTGCAATGAACAATGATCCCTACCACAGTAGACAAGAACCCTACAAAGCGTCCCTCTGTGCCTGGTACAGGTGTGTGTGGCCCTCCCCCCAAGTCATAACCCACAGAGCACTGGTGCTGAGCACCACACAACCTCCATGCCTGGACTCAGATGCCTTCAGAAGTCTTGTTTTTCACGTAAAGCCCAGCCACTAGAGGGCAGTCTGTCCCCATGGCAGGCAAGCGAGTGGACTACTAGCTGTGGTGCCCAGGGCACCAGACTTCCTTGCTGCCAGTGTCCTCCGGGCTGATTTCCATCATGGGCTAAGAGATCCCCAGAGGCCCTTTGTGTCCCCAGCCTGTCTGTTCCAGGGAAAGCTGCCCTTTCCCTGAAAACACTCACCCTCAGGTGGGGGAGAGAGAACAGAGGGGTGTCTGGCAGGCAGAGTTTCTCTTGGGAGGTGACGGACTGCCAAAGATCTGGGGTCCAAGAACCATCTTCCCAGTAACCTCCTAAGGAATTCCTATAGCAAGCTCAGGGACTGTGCTTGGAGACCTGCAGGTTCCACAGAAAAGGAGCCATGGGTGGATGGCTGCTGGCCCAGGAGCTGGGATCCCACTACCCTCATCTGCACAGCAGCAGCTGCTAGGGAGCGGGACCAACAACTAGTGTGGTGACTGGCACAAAGGGTGCTCAGATGAGAAAGGGTGCCCAGGCACAGGGTCTATGTAGCTGAGCTCTGGGTCCTCTGCCTTCTTCCGAGAACATAGGCCATTCACAGCGCCCAGGCCCTGGGGGCAGACGTGGCCCCAGGCTGTTGGTTCCCTTCCGGAGCTCACGGCCACCCAGGCTTCCTCTAAAGGACTGGGCTCTGGAGGTGCCACCCCACTGGCTGCGCCCCAATCCCTGGAGGGGATCTGCAGAGACCTCAAGGAGACTCCAGGACAGCCGTGGAATCCTGCCTCCCTGGGCAGGCAAGGGCACCACTTACCGCGCTGGACTTGAGTTCCTCCCCAGTCTCCTCATCAGACTCCAGTGAGACAGGCAGGGACTTCTGGGGCGGGGAGAAGGTCAAGTCCCAACGCAGAAGCCGGGGCTCTGGTCGGTCCCCCAGCCGCAGGCTCTCCAGTTTCTGCACCGTGGGCTCTGAAGAGGAGGCGGGCCTGAGGTTCTCCTTGTTCTGGGACTTGGACCTCAGTCTCTGCAGACCAAAGCCCCGGTCTTCAGATCGTCGGTCACCCCCTGCACCCCTGCTGTGCCGCCTCCTCTGGGGGTGCGTGTCCTGTGGGCAGGCATCCATTCTCAGCAGGGGCTTCATCTCCAGCTTGTAGTTGCTCAGCTGCTCCTCGTCCGGCTCTGGCAGCTTAGGGCCCCCGGAGCAGGGGTTGCCAGCCCGGTGATGGGAAGTCCACGCGAACGTGGTGGGGGACTCCGTCCGCCGCTCCCGGGGCTTGGGGTTCCCGGGCTGCTTGTGGCCCGAGCCCCGGGTTCGGAAGTCCTCGCTGCTGCGCAGGGCCCCACTGCGCAAGGCCCTGGAACCCCCAGCCTTCTCCTCACCCCAGCTGTTGCGGGCGTAGTCCCCTCCTCGGCCCTCCAGAAGCATTTGGATGTCACCGCCTCGCTCCTCGTCCACCGACACCTGCCGGGAGAAGTGGGCCATCTTGTTCCTGGAGGCAGGGGCTGGCGGAGGGGTGCCCGTGGGGCTGGCAGGGAAGCTCTGCAGGGGACTGTCGTCGGGGGTCAGGTCGGAAGGGGTGGTGCCCTTTCGGTACAGCTCAGGGCTCTGCTGCAGGGGTGTCCCAGTGGAGAGCACCTCGATGTCATCACAGGAAATCTGGTGCTTCGGCCTCTGGTACTCCAGCCCTTGGGAGACAAGAGCACATGGTCACATGGAACCCACTGCAAGGAGGCCTTGTGACCACTGGATCACTTGAGGATGACCAAAAACCTTCAGAGCCAGGGTACTTCTTCTTGGTAGAAGGTCACTGAGGCTGCCAGCCCCCCCCCCCCCCCACCCCCATGGGCTTAGTGGATGACTGGTCAGACCCAGGGCATGATGGCAGGGGCTGCCAGCTTCTAACCCTGGTCCCCTGGTCTCACGATAACTGACCTCCGAGGTACCAAAGCCAAGCAGCAGCAACCTCTCCCCCTGCCCAAGACTCTATACCTGGGGACTGAGAAGCAGCTTGGCTTGTGCCACCTCCAGGCTAGCAAGGCCCAGGACCGGAATCCTCATCTCCGAGAAGGCTGTTGGGGCTTCGAGGCCTTTCCCTGCAGGGGACCAAGAGGCCCCTGATACCAAGACCCGAAGAAGATTGGGGTGGGGCACAGGCAGGGAGCTCTGGGGAGAAGGGCCAACCCTGAAGCCAGCAGGCAATGTCTACGGCTAGAGGTGACTCAGTCCCAGTGACCCCTGACCCCAAGGCCTGGACAGGGAGAGACGAAAGAGCAGGGCAGCTTCTGAGAGGAGGAACTCCAGAGCTGGATGCTGTGTTTCCCAGCAGACTAGAAGGAGGGAATGCGGCATTCCTCGTCCTCTCACAGTGGCAGTTAGACAGCGTGTCAGGGCTGGAGAGATGGTCTAGTGGTTAAGAGCGCTGACTGCTCTTGCAGAGGACCCAGGTTGGATCCCCAGCACCCACATGGCAGCTGAGAACCATCTTTAACTCCAGTTCCAGGGGAATCTGACACCCTCTTCTGGTGCACAAACCTGCATGCAGACAGTATAGTCATACACATACAAAATAAATAAAAATTAAAATAAAAAAAATTAAAAAAAAAAAAGAATAGCATGTCAGAGAGTCCCAGGCTCAGCAGAGGCCCCTGTCCACACTGGTTAGCCTGAGCTCAGAGGCTGGGGCTGTTGCCTCAGGGACACACAGGAGCTGAGGTTTGGGCCAATCAGTCAGGCACCTCTGCTGCACCCCTAAAACTATGGGAGCCACTCTAGAGTCCTTGGGCCACCCTAAGATCCACACAAGTGGGGCATAAGGCAACACAGCTAGTCTCAGAATCCAGCAGTAAGAAGTCCAAAATTCAGCTGTGGGCAGGGCTGGCTTCTCAACTTCTGAAGACTTGTGCTGGACAGCTTTAGTGTCAACTTGACACACCTGGGTTGAGGGAGCCGCAATTGGAGAATTGCTTCCACTGGACTGGCCTGTGGCCGTGTCTGTGGGGTATTTTCTTGATTGTTGAGTGATGTGAGGGCCCAGCCCACTGTGGGTGGTGCAGCCCTGGGCAGGTGGTTCTGTACTGTATTAGAAAGCAGGCTGAGCATAGGCCAGGGGAACAAGCCAGTAAGCAGCACTCCTCCATGGCCTGTGCTTCAGCTCCTGCCTCCAGGTTCCTGCCCTGAGTTCCTACTTTGAACTCCCTAAGTGATGAACTGTGACCCAGGAGATGTAAGACCAATAAAGCCTTTCCTCCCCAAGTTGTTATTGGTCAGAGTGTTTTGTCACCGCAATGGAAAAGTGAACTAGAACATGATTGCAGCCAGTCCTGGGCTGTGGCTACATCAATGCCCCCTTTTGAGGGCAGTGTTCTAAGGACCCTTGTGGCAAGCCACTTCACAGAGTCACATCTTGTGACTTGATGGCTTGTGGCATATACTTCAAGAGTAACATTCAATGAAAGGACAAAAGAACTATGTGATCACTGCAAGCAGCACACCCAGAAGGCAAACCTCTGGGGCAGAACATGTGTTCTTAAGTTCTTGAAAACACTCTGGTTGTGCTGAAGCTATTCTAAACAGATGTTTCTAACACCTAAGTTTAGTTTAAAGGTCCCTTTGTCTGATAACATCTATACATTATATTCCTTAACTTGTTATTCTGTGTAACTTGTTATTGTATGTCTTATGTGTTCTTGGCACAATATTTCAACTCATCCATTATTTTAGTATTGAATAAAAACTCAGGACCAAGAAGATTCTGCACCTGCAGACCGAGTCTCAGATTCTCTACTTAACGTTTCATCTCTGTCTTCCCATCCTTTCAAGTCTCCGTCTGCACAGACCCTGATGTGGGATGCTAGGTTCAGCCTAACCCAGGGAGAGTTCATTCCGAACCCTTCTGCTGGGCCGTCTTCTGGGCAGCTGGACTCGGAGCTGCATGCTTAGTGGACAGAGCTGGTCACTAGGTAGCATATCAGCATCTCAGACAGCACTGAGTCCCCCTTTGCCTTTATAGATGGAGAACCAGAGCTCCCAGGGGCAGTGTGGTAGGACCCCAGGAGGGCATCAGTTAACCGTGTGCAGGGCTGGAACCCGGGGACCTGTGAGCATCAGCAGCATCTGCCCCACTCCCCCATCCTTCCAGCGGCTTGCCTGCCAGGAGGTTGCCATCCCGCAGGCTGACCATGGGTCAGGTGGCCTGTGTCCCTGCTCAGACAAGAGCCACCTCTGAGTCTGACCAGTAGCCCAGGACTCACCATTAAGGACCTGGGCTTTGTCTTGCTTTCCCTCTAGATTAGGAGTGGCCACCTAAGCAAGGCTCCTCTTTGGTGAGGTGTAGGTGGCCGCCAGACCCCAGAGGGAGCAGGCAGTGACTCTGATCTGCTGAGCCAGCTCGGTCCATCATCAGCTCTGAGCCTGCTTCTCAGCCCTGCTCTGGAAGCCCCTACAAGGTGGTGTTGGGAGAACCCAGACCAGACCACACACCCCAATCCCAAAGCAACTTTCCACTGGGTACTGGAGACTGTGCCACTCCCAGGACTCGGAAGCTCCCCTGGAAGGAAGGGTGCTGCCACTAGTCACGGGAGATTCTCCAATCCAGTGGCCACTGGTTACCGTGGGTGTCTATACTTCACTGTACATGTGCCAGAGGCAGGTGGATCTCTGTGAGATGAGGACAGCCTGGTCTACACAGCAAGTTCCAGGCCAGCTGGGGGCTGCAGAAACCGTAAAAACAAACAAATCTAAAGCTGGGACCCCAGCACTGGGGAGGCTGAGGCCAGCCTGGGCTACAGACTGTGATCCTGTTTCAAGAAACAGTATGAAGTCTAACTCAGAAGCCCCTGCCACTAACATCCAAGGCTGCCATGCTGGAAGAGACAACCGTTAACACCATCACAGATGGTTCTAGAACATGGGCGGAGGAGGCAGCGCCAGCACAGAGCAGGCTGACCAGACACTGAAGCCCAACTGTACCCGCACGCACCCACGCCCGCCCCACCTCTGCCCCGAGCTGGTACTTGCCCACCTCCACCCTACCTCAGCATGCATGCCCCAACGCTGTGCGGGTGTTTCCAGGAGGCACATGTGGTGGCCTGGCTCAGAGAGCTTCACAGTGGTGGCTGGTAAGGTGTCAGCTCTGGGCGACTTCCACGGGGAAAGTATAAGGGGCTAGCCCCGCCCCCAGAACCCCGCCCAGAGCCCCGCCCCTTGGAGCTGTGGCCTGCAGGACTCACCATTTTCCCTGTGCTGGAAGGAAGGTGAGAACTCTTTGGCAGTGATCCTGGCGATCCGTGCTTCCTCCTGGGCTTTCTGAGCTGCCGTGAGAGCTGCCTCGGCCTTGGCCCGAGAGTGGGAGGTCCTGCCGGGAGACAGAACGAAAGGGGGTGAGCCTGGGGCTGGGGCCCAGAGGAAACCCTCACAATGATACACTGGGTGTCTGTCGAGTTTGCTCATTTATTCATTCTGGAAACCCTGGCCGGGCGTGGTGGCGCACACCTTTAATCCTAGCACTCAGGAGGCAGAGGCAGGCGGATCTTTGTGAGTTCAAGTCCAGCCTGGTCTACAATGTGACTTCCAGGACAGCTGGGGCTACAGGGAGACCCTGTCTCGAAAAGACCAAAAAAAAAAAAAAAAAAAAGAAACCCTGGCACCAACCAACCAGCCCCACTGCATCTGCCTCTTCTGTGTGTGTGTGTGTGTGTGTGTGTGTGTGTGTGTGTGTGTGTGTGTGTTGTGTGTTTGAGACAGGGTCTCCCTGTACAGCCCCAGCTGTCCTGGAACTCACTATGTAGACCAAGCTGGTCTTGAATTTACAGAGGTCCACCTGCCTCTGCCTCCCAAGTGCTGGGATTACAGGCATGCGCCACCACACCTGGCCCAAGAACTTGTTTGTTTTTTTTTTTTAATTTTTATTTATTTATTTATTTATTTATTTATTTATTTATTTTTATGTGTATGAATGTACTGTCTGCATGTAGGTTTGTGCACCTGTGTCATGCAATGCCATGGAGGTCAGAAGAGGGTGTCAGATTCCCCTGGAACTGGAGTTCTCCTGGAATTGGAGTTACAGATGGTTCTCAGCCGCCATGTGGGTGCTGGGGATCAAACCCGGGTCCTCTGCAAGAGCAGTTGGTGCTCTTAACCACTAGGCCATCTCTCCAGCCCCGAGAACTTGTTTTTTAATATTTTATTTTTATCTCTGTGTGTGTCTGTGTATGCTACCCCTGAGTGCCCTCAGAGGCCTGAGATGCCATCAGATTGCCTGGAGCTGGAGTTAAAGGTGGTTGTAAGCTGCCTGATGTAGGTGCTGGGAACTGAACTTGTGTCCCCTGGAAGAGCAGTGAGCTCTCTTGTATCTGCTGAGCCCCAGAACATGTATACATATCAATAAACAGCCCACACATGTTCAGGAGTCCAGACTGGGTGGTCCATGCTCCAGTGTGAGCCCCCTTGCTCCAGGGTGAGCACCCTCCCTCCGGCTAGCCACCCTGCAGCTCTGAAGGCCCTGGGTGAGGAGAAGAGTGGGGGATGGACCCTGAAGAATGTGGGGGAGGGTACGATGGGATGACACAGGTCGCTGGACGGATCAGTGGGCAAGGCTGCTGCAGCCATGTGTGCATCCCCTGGACATCCCTGAACATCCCTGCACATCCCTGCACACCCCTGCACATCCCTGCACACCCCTGCACATCCCTGCACACCCCTGCACACCCCTGCACACCCCTGCACACCCCTACACACCCCTGCACACCCCTGCACACCCCTGCACATCCCTGCACACCCCTGCACATCCCTGCCTCCAGGTCTGCTCAGGCCAGGTCTCAGCTGCTGAGTCCCACAGGGGTCACTTTGCCCTTTAAGAGCAGAGGATGGGGGGTGTCCAGGACCGAATGGTAGCCCTCATCCATTCCTCCTGCATGCTGGGCCCCACTGGGCATTGACATCACTTGCCAACACTGGAAACAGCCAATCCCAGCCCCTAAGACAGCAGGCAAGCTCTCCTGCAGGCCCTGTGCCCATGATCCCAGGCAACAGGCACAGACTTTCCTTTTTTTTTTTTTTTTTGGTCTTTTTGAGACAGGGTCTCCCTGTAGCCCTGAGTTGGAACTCACTGTGTAGACAAGGCTGGCCTTGAACTCACAGAGATTCGCCTGCCTCTGCCTCCCAAGTGCTGGGATTATAGATGTGGGCCACCATGCCCAGCTCCACGGACTTCTTTCTCTCAGTTCTGAGGCTGGAAGTCCAAGGTCAGCATGCCATATGGGGAACTGCCCACTTCCTATCCACAGATGGCACCTCCTCCCAAGTTCCCAAGCAGAGGAAGTGCAGGCAGTTCCCAGGCCTCCTCAAGGGTGCTGATCCCATTCCAGAGGGCTGCACCTCATCCCCTCCCAGAGACTGACTCCCAGCAGCTAGCAGACTTAGTTTCAACATGTGTTCTCAGGAACACAGCCCTTTCTCAACAGCCTGGTTCCCATCTCCCATAGCACCTGTGACTTGGGGTTCCCAGGCTAGCCCCACAAATCCTCAAGCTGTGGCCTCTACCAGGTACAGGGTTGGAAAGCCAAGCCACACTGTGTGCCTGGGAAGGGATGCAGGCCATGGGGATCAGTCCAGCCTCCAGGTTCCTTCTAATGGCACTCCACAGGCATCCTGACCTCCCATCCTCTACCAGGTACCAGGAAGTCAGCCTCACTGAGTTAAGAAAGACCCACATGCTAAAATGTAGCATTGGGAAAATTCTATCTCCCCTTGCCCCCAGGGAAAGACAATCACCTCTCAACACAGCCGTGACCTCATGTTCATACCTTCTAGAAGATTCCCTAGGGATCTGGTGTTTGTCATTACAGCAGACTGCAAGCAGGGAAGTCAGGAAGTTGTGTACAACTTAATACAGCACTATAGATACCTGATTTATTGCTGACAGTGGACTACCTGATGAATCATGGCGACAGGCCGCAGGTCTCTACTGCAGGAGTGGCTAGCTAGGATGCCCTCCCATCCTCTGGTGAATCGTGGCGACAGGCCACAGGTCTCTACTGCAGGAGTGGCTAGCTAGGATGCCCTCCCATCCTCTGGTGAATCGTGGCGACAGGCCGCAGGTCTCTACTGCAGGAGTGGCTAGCTAGGATGCCCTCCCATCCTCTGGTGACCCCACAATGTGACCCCAGTATGAGCGAAGGCAGCAGGAGGCCCCAGTGTGGCTCACTGGCACCCCAGATGTGAGAGTTGAGTCATTCTGGGGACATTCACAGCCATTAGTTTTGAGTCAGCTGCCACCCCAGGCCTCTGCCAGCACCCCAGCCCTGGCCGCACCCCAGCCCTGGCACCCTGGCCTGCCTTGTCTTGTGCGCTCTTCTCATTCTGGACACTTCATGCCCCTGATTTTTTAAGGTTCCCGTTTTCCTTTTCCCACTGTGGTGAAATTTACACCATGCAGTTCAGCAGCATTTAGGGTATTCACATGTTGTACAAACATCACTCCCACCCCAGAGCCTCTGCTGCACTCCAGGGAGACCCTGTACCCTCAGCCACCCTCTACATCCACCTACCACTGACCCCTGGGCTCTGAGCAGCAAATCATCAGGGTCGAGTCCCTCCCCCATCACCAGATCGTACTGTACTCATCTGCTATGTGAAGTTCTAGGTCATGGGTGGGTCACAGCTGGGCCTGTCACCTGCAACCCATGCACTCTGGCACTCTGGGGCACCTCCAAGCTGCCCAGACCACAGGACCAGAGGGTGCCAGTGGTCACTGAGCACCTTATCCACCAGGCCTGAGACATTGCTCACATGGTGGTGACAAGTCCTGAGGAAGCAGGCAATGGAGTTGGGGCTCTGGGGCTGCCAGGGAGGAGGGAAGGTCCCAAACCCAGCTTGGCGACCCAGCCCCTGTCCCAAGAACAGAGCATGTTCATTCGTCATTGGGTTATCTCTTGCCCCTTTGCATCCTACACAGGAGCTGGGGTGGCTGACACATGAACCCATGGAAGTCATTCCAGGTCCCAAGGGCACCGTGGGGATTTGGGCGACTAGAGACGAGTGCCTCGAATGCCGGAGAGTCTGAGACACTGAGCTCTGAGCTCCCTGGAAGCCAAGGCAAATAGAGAAACCTCCCCAGTGGTCCATGGTGTGCTTTGGAAAAGGTGAAACCTAGGGCTCTGGAGAAGAGGGCAGCTCTGGGCCTGAAACTCAAGGAGGTCCCTCTCCATGTCCGAAGGTATCCTTGGGGGGTTCTTCTGTCCTGTAGACTATGGGGCCAAGCTTGTCTATGTGAGTGGCTAACGGGAATGAGGTCCAGTGGTGCTCAACTGAATTCAGACGGCTGAGTCGAAGAGTTCAAGGTCATCTCCCCCGGAAGGCGAGCAGATTCAGAAGTCTCCCTGCAGAGGGAGAGTCTCTATGTTCCTGACAGTCACCACTGCCAACGAGGTGTGGATAAACATTGATCCTAACCAGGACTCAAACAAAAGGGACCCCACCAATCCAAAGAGGCAGCTGGCACCAACATGGCCCAACAGACAGACAAGCAAGACCAAGGGACAGCTGCCAGGCTGAAGAAGGATGGGGTGCTATACAGTTGAGGTGCGAGCAGTGTGCCAAGGCCACAGCAGACAGAGTATACCAGAGTAGACACGGCTCCTCCTGGAGTTGTCACTGGACACAACTGTCCACGGGAGAAGTCATCAGGAAAGAAACGTGGCTGGAGGTCACGTCTCCTAGGCAACCTCCAGTGAGGGGCCCCGAGCAAAGCACCTGACCCAGTTCCCAGGGCCTAGGCCCTGCTGATGGCACAAGCTGGGTGCACCCCCCTAACAGCCACCTGACATGGGATACGACAGGGCTGTTCTGCTGCAGACCTGGTGGTCTGAGGTCGACCTCATCCCATGCACATCTCCAGACCAGATGCTGCACCTGACACCAGTGCAGGAACACCTGTCCACTATGCAAGCCCCTGGAGGGAACAAGGCCTCGTCAGCTGCCCTTCTGGGTAACCCACACGCATTCGGCAGGACAGGGCCTGATTGGTTCCCATGTCTTTGGTTAGTAAAAATACCATTAATTCACCAACATCGTGTGTGCATTTACATAAGTATGTCACACGCATATAAAGAGTATACCTTGGGGCTGGAGAGATGGCTCAGCAGTTAAGAGCTCCGACTACTCTTGCAGAGGACCCAGGTTTGATTCCCAGCACCCATGGCAGCTAAGAACTGTCTTTAAGCTGGGCATGGTGGCTCACACCTTTAAAAAAATATATTAGGGGCTGGAGGGGATGGCCTAGCGGTTAGGAGCGCTGACCGTTCTTGCAGAGGACCCGGGTTCAAACCCCAGCACCCACATGGCGGTTGAGAACTGTCTGTAACTCCAATTCCAGGAGAACTCCAGTTCCAGGGGAATCTGACACCCTCTTCTGACCTCCGTGGCATTGCAGGACACAGGTGCACAGACCTGCATGCAGATGGTACATTCATACACATAAAAAATAAAATTAAAAAATATATATTAAAAAAGAGTATACTGTACCAACCTTAAAATAAATCTCAAGATAGGAACATTGGGAAGAGAAAAGAGCTCCCCAACATACATTAAGGGTTCATTTAAACAAGACTCTGAGGACTCAGCCCTGAGCCAGTTCTCTGAGGAACAGTGGCCTCCAGAGGTTTTAGCCAGCTCCAGCTCATGCCCTCCAGGTCTGGCTTCAGTGTCGAGAGTGGGACACTCGAATTGCTGGGTACTGTGCATGGTCCCACTGCATGAGTGCTCTGCACATAGCTACTGTCCTAGTCTGGCAGGCCTGCACCTGTGGCCCTCACCCTGGCTCAGGCAGATATGGAGCCCAGGCCCTGGTTCCCCCAAAACTGACAGTTTCCTGGAAACCCTCAGTTTCCCTATAATAACTATAATAAATATAGGTTTCCTTTGTCCTTCTAGAAGGGTCTCAATGGTACAAAGGTAGTGTGTGTGTGTGTGTGTGTGTGTGTGTGTGTGTGTGTGCACGTGTGTTTGATACTGGTTGGATTGAATGTCCCTGGGTGATACATTACTGCACTGCCCCAGGTACCTGTGTCTATGACCTTGTTCGGGGTGGGTGAGGTCACCAAGGTGAGCCCTAAGACAACACAACTGCCCTATAGGTAAAACTTAACACACACATAGAGGAAAAGCCCATGAAGACACAGGGGTGGCCACTATCTTGAAGAGGACAGAGCAGCACTGAGTTCTCCCTCACAGCCTCGCAGAGTCAGGCCTGCCAACACTTTGACCCTGGACTCCTGTCTTGGCATGATGGATGAGTGAGTCCTACAGCTCGGGCCCCTGCACTTCACCGTGGCAGCCCCAGGAAACAAACAGCACATGATGGAGGTGTGCCCACACATGGTCCACCCAACACCATGGCTCGTAGTGAAGTCCTATGTGGCCCAGGTGAATCAGGGATGTTTCACAAAGAAGGGGCCTCTCCACCGTCCCTCAGGGAAGCAGGGCCTTTCGAGACGCCCAGCTCCACAGCAGGTTTCTCTCCCTGGGGCTGCCGTTGCCAAGGCAATACTGCTTCCTCCAGAGAGGCTGCTGGGGAGGGACCAGGCCCAGGCCTGGTGCCTGGAGGTCCTGCCCCACCCCCTGCCCCAGTGCAGGTGCCCACAAGGGCCCAGCTCTGGGAGCCAGAGTAAACAACTCACTGGCCAGCCCTTGGAGTCTGGACTTGGGGTCTGCCAGGGCTCTGGAGCAGGCAGCACCTCCTGGCTTTTATTCTGGTAAGTATAGAGATTCTAGGAGGCACCGTGGACCAGGAACTGTGCCTATGCATCCTACGATGAGCGATGCTGTGGTTCCTATGAAAAATCCTATGAAAAAAACTGCGGAGACTCTGGCTGTCTCTGGCCTCCCACTCCCCCCGTAATGACCCCTTCCCTGGGGCTCCTGTGGCACAGGCCTTGACATGCTTTCAAAGCCAGGCCCCTGTTCCCAGGTTCAGGTGGTGCGTCCATGGATAACTGGGCTACCTCAGATCCCAACTGCTCCTCTGTCCCTCCGCCCTAACTCTGTGCTAGTCCCTCGTCATAGTGCTTTGTTCCAAAATTTTTTTTTTTGTTTTGAGACACCGTCTTACAGAGTGGCCTAAGTAGGACTTGAACTTGTGATCATCTTGCTTCAGGAAGCATCTGAACCACAGATCTCGACAATGAATGCACTCACACAAAGCCATGCGGACCACAGCCCTGCACAGTGTGTACATTCACACAAACCACCCGGACCACTGTCTACAGTGTATACACTAACATAAAGCCACCCTGACCACTGCCCTCTACAGTGTGTACACTCACACCCAGCCACCCTGACCACTGCCCTCTACAGTGTGTACACTCACACAGAGCCACCCTGACCACTGCCCTCCACAGTGTGTACACTCACACAGAACCACCAGGACCACTGCCCTCCAGTGTGTACACTCACACAGAACCACCCAGACCACTGCCCTCTTTTTATTTTATTTTATTTTACTTTTTGCCCTCTATAGTATATACACTCACCCATAACCATCCAGACCACTGCCCTCTACAGTGTGTACACTCACACACAGCCACCTGGACCACTGCCCTCCACAGTGTGTACACTCACACACAGCCTGTGTGCTCAACTGTGGAATGGCTTGCGGTGCTTTTTCAGGCTTCTGGACACAGGCCAGCTGCTCTGTTCCAGCTCTTCTTTGCCCTGATGTCTCCTATTGAACTAGCCAGCTCAAAGGTGTCCAGTCAATCTGGGCCTGTGCAGTCCTCCCTGTAAGGATTCATGACTTGTCCATCACCACGAGAGAAGCCCAGCCCCATAAGCAGTCACATCCACCCAGCCCAGCTCCTGGCGACAGCCAGCCTGCTCTCTTTTACTGCCTTTTTTCAATTAATGTATGTTCATGCATATTTTTTTTTTTTGAGACAGGGTCTCCCTAGCCCCATTTGGCCTAGAACTCACTGTGTAAACGAGGCTGGCCTTGAACTCAGAGAGATCCACCTGCCTCTGCCTCCCAAGTGCTAGGATTGAAAGTGTACACCACCACACCCAGCTTAAAGATGGTTCTTAGCCACCATGTGGGTTCTAGGAATTGAACCTAGGTCCTCTGCAAGAGCAGTCGGTGCTCTTAATGGCTGAGCCATCTCTCTGCCCCCAATATTTTGCCCGCATGTATGCATGTGTGCTGGTGTTGTGCAACGTCTGTGGAGGCCAGAGGAGGGTGTGGGATCCCCTAGAACTGGTGTTTAGGAAATCATTAGCTCCTGTGTGGGTGTTAGAAACCGAACCCAGGTTCTCTGCAAGAGCAGACAGTGCTCTTAACCACTGAGCTCTCTCTCCAGCCCCTGTTTTGTTTTTGAAAGTTTTTTTTTTTCTGGAGAAATCACAGACCCAGTGCACAGGGGAGAGGTGTGAGCTGGCTGTGCCTGAACTAGCTGGGGTGGACTGGGGTGGGTGAGGACAGGAAGCAGAGTGCCCACAAGCTAGGGACAGACAAGCCACACGCCAGCTGCTCTTGGGTCAGCAGAGATGGGGTGTCAATGCCAGTGTGACAGCCACCTCTACCTGCTGGGGTGTCAGGGCCAGTGTGACAGCCACTTCTGCCTGCTGGGGTGTCAGGGCCAGTGTGACAGCCACTTCTACCTGCTGGGGTGTCAGGGCCAGTGTGACAGCCACCTCTACCTGTTGGGGTGTCAGGGCCAGTGTGACAGCCAGCTCTACCTGCTGGGGTGTCAGGACCAGTGTGACAGCCAGCTCTACCTGCTGGGGTGTCAGGGCCAGTGTGACAGCCAGCTCTACCTGCTGGGGTGTCAGGGCCAGTGTGACAGCCAGCTCTACCTGCTGGGGTGTCAGGACCAGTGTGACAGCCACTTCTACCTGCTGGGGTGTCAGGGCCAGTGTGACAGCCACCTCTACCTGCTGGGGTGTCAGGGCCAGTATGACAGCCACCTCTACCTGCTGGGGTGTCAGGACCAGTGTGACAGCCACCTCTACCTGCTCCCCACAGCACCAACAACCACCTTCAAGCTTTCCTCACAGAGCTCAGTCCTCTGTGAAAAGAAACTCTGCTATAAAAAGGACACAGTGTGGGGTGTGATGGTGCATGGTCGTTATTCCCAACACTCAGGAGGCAGAGACAGGTGGATCTCTGTGAGTTCAAGTCCAGCTTAGTCTACATAGTGAGTTGAGTTTCCAGCAAGCTACATAGGCTCTGAGCCTGGTCTGTGGTACTGAGGAGTGGCAATGCAAAAAGCACAGGGTCAGTGTGTCAGGGAGCGGGGGGCATGGCTCTGCCTTGGGGACAGGCTGGGGTGACCTTGCTTCTTCCCTTCAACCCTTTCCCCACTTACCCAAGGGTAAGCACTCTTTTATTTTATTATTTATTTGTCTTTTTGAGACAGGGTTTCTCTGTAGCCCCAGCTGTCCTCAAACTCACAAAGATCTGCCTATCTCTGCCTCCGAAGTGTAGGGACTAAAGATGTATACCACCACATCCAACCAAAGCACTATTTTTAAAATATATTTTATTTTTATTTTTATGTGTATGAGTGTATTGCCTACATGTGTGTAAGTTCACCCATGTCGTGCAATGCCCAAGGAGGTCAGAAGGGATTGGATATCCTGGAACTGAAGTTACAGATGGTTGTTAGCCACCATGTAGGTGCTGGGAATTGAATCCAGATCCTTTGCAAGAGCACTCAGTCCTCTTAACAACTGAGCCATCTCTCCAATCCAAACACTCGTTTAAAAAATATTTATTTTTTTATGTGTATGTGTATTGGCTGCATGTCTATAAATGCACCCATGTCCTGCAATGACCATGGAGGTCAGAAGAGGGTGTCAGAACTCTTGGAACTGGACTTACAGATGGTTGTTAGCCTGGGAACCAAACCCGGGTCTTCTCCAGGAGCAGCAGAACTCTTAATCTCTGAGCCATCTCTCTAGCCACAGGGCAAGCAGTCTTGATTTTTGTACATTCTCTTTGATTCTTTCTCTGTTTGCAGACACACACGCCCCTTAGTTCTGAGCCATGTGCAGACCTCCTTCAGTGCAACTTCTATGATGGTTCTGCCTGCTCTGCTGGGAGCTCCCTTTTGTCTTCAATTCTGTGCAGCCAAGGTGAAGATCCGGATCCTAGCCCAAAATGGTCCAAAATCTAAAAATTTTTGAGTACTTGCAGTAAGTGGAAAATTCCACACATGATCCCACAACATGTGGCATGGTGGCAGGGTAGATGCACTAGTGACAGTGTCAAATCACTTGTTAGGCCACACATAGTCCACTGAAGACAAAAGTCAACTATGTCTTGGGCTTGGCTTCCATTCCAAGAAATCTTTTTTCAATTCACTTTGATTTCTTTTTTTGTTTTTTAATTTTTATTTTATTTTATTTTATTTATTTCAGTATGTGTATCAATGTACTGTCTGCATGCAGGTTTGTGCACCCGTGTCGTGCAATGCCGCGGAGGTCAGAAGAGGGTCTCAGATTCCCCTGGAACTGGAGTTCTCCTGGAATTGGAGTTTCAGACGGCTCTCGGCCGCCATGTGGGTGCTGGGGACCGAACCCGGGTCCTCTGTAAGAGGACCTCTGTAAGCGGTCGGCGCTCTTAACCGCTAGGCCATCTCTCCAGCCCTCTTTTTTTGTTTTTTGGTTTTTTTGAGACAGGGTCTCCCTGTAGCCCCAGCTGTCCTGGAACTCACTCTGTAGACCAGGGTAGCCTTGAACTCACAAAGATCCGCCTGTCTCTGCCTCTCAAGTGCTAGGATTAAAGGCGTGCACCACCACGCCCAGCTCACTTTGATTTCTTGAGACAGGGTCTGAAGCTCACACTCCTCCTACCTCAGCCTCCTGAGTGCTGAAATCATAGGCGTGAATCAATCAACCCCAAGAAACCTCCTCATGGGTGTGCAAATACCCTGAAACCCAATAAAGTCTGAAATATGGAGCACTTCCGGTCACAGCCTCCCACTGTCCAGATCTCTGTGGTTCCCACACGGCAGCTCCCACACAGCACACAGGACACACTACATGGTCTGTCCCTCTGGCTCTCCCCCTTAAACTTGACACTGTACCTCAGAGTCTGTGCTCTATGTGTGCACACGGCCTCCTGGCTCTCCTCAAAGAATGCCCACAGTTCCTGGAGTCTCCACTGCCCTTTCGTGCAGCTCTAAACCCTTGGCCAACAATGATCTTGTATATTTGGCTTTTGCAGCACAAATCCGTCTTCAGGATAAACTTCTAGAAGTTCTCCAAGTCAAGCTGAGATACCATGTGCTGAGGTGGCAGGTGCCTCCCTGAACTGACATTCCCATGAGCCACACTCAGGAGGTCCAACCAGCCCTCCTGCCCAGTGGTCAGCAAGCTGCTTTCTGTCTCTCCCAAGCTGACAAATAGAGCAGTGTCATCTCAGTGTAGAAGATAGGCTCTCATCAGCCCAGGCTAGCCTCCAACTCAATATGTAAATGAAGAAAACCTTGAGTTTCTGATCCTCCTGTTTCTGCCTCCTGAGTACCAGGGTGACAAGTGTGTACTCCCACGGTGACAGGCGCGTACTCCCACGGTGACAGGCGTGTACTCCCACAGTGACAGGCGCATACTCTCACAGTGACAGGCGCGTACTCCCACGGTGACAGGTGCGTACTCCCACGGTGACAGGCGTGTACTCCCACGGTGATAGGCGTGTATTCCCATGGTGACAGGCGTGTACTCCCACGGAGACAGGCGTGTACTCCCACGGTGACAGGCATGTACTCCCACGGTGACAGGCGTGTATTCCCACGGTGACAGGTGTGTACTCCCACGGTGACAGGCGTGTATTCCCATGGTGACAGGTGTGTACTCCCATGGTGACAGGTGTGTACTCCCATGCCTGTTCTGGGGTTTTAGTTGCTTGTTTGCTTTATGTGTGTTTGCCCATGTGTGTGGAGGTACCCGTGGAGGCCAGAAGACGGCATCAGATCTCTTAGAGCTGAAATTATAGATAGTTGTGAGCTGCCTGATGTGGATGCCGGGAACTGAACTTGGTCCTTGATTGAGGAGTAAGTGCTCTTAGCCCCTAAGCCACCTCTCCAGCCTCTAGCCTCCAACCTCCAGCCTGGTTGTATGAGATGCTGGAAATCAAACCCAGAGCTTTGTGCAAGCTAAGCAAGCGCTGCCACTGAGCTGTATCAAAGCCCTTGGTTTTTTGAGACAGGATTTTGTTGTGTGGCCTAGGCTGACTTCAAACTAGCAATCTTCCTGCCTAGGTATCCCCAGTCCTGGGCCTAGAAGAATGCAGCGCCACAGTGGGCAGAGCTTAACTTCGCAGTAAGTGTGCCTTGTAGAAAGGAAATCAACCTTTATCAGGCAAGCATCTTGCACACCTGGAGTCTACTTCGGTGTGAGGGCTGGATGCCACTTTCCCACTCCCCAGATGGACCCCCAATGACCCAGTCAATAAACAACACCCAACCTTCATCAAGTAAAGGCTACCACCTGACCACTGTCATCCCCGGCGGCCTCTCCTGTCCTATGTCTGCTCTCAGCGAGGCTCTCCCGTGGACAGTCTCACTGAACACTGCATCCCCAGCGGCCTCTCCTGTCCTGTGTCCGCTCTCAGCGAGGCTCTCCCGTGGACAGTCTCACTGAACACTGCATCCCCAGCGGCCTCTCCTGTCCTGTGTCCGCTCTCAGCGAGGCTCTCCCGTGGACAGTCTCACTGAACACTGCATCCCCAGCGGCCTCTCCTGTCCTGTGTCCGCTCTCAGCGAGGCTCTTCCGTGGACAGTCTCACTGAACACTGCATCCCCAGCGGCCTCTCCTGTCCTGTGTCCGCTCTCAGCGAGGCTCTTCCGTGGACAGTCTCACTGAACACTGCATCCCCAGCGGCCTCTCCTGTCCTGTGTCCGCTCTCAGCGAGGCTCTTCCGTGGACAGTCTCACTGAACACTGCATCCCCAGCGGCCTCTCCTGTTCTGTGTACACTCTCAGCGAGGCTCTTCCGTGGACAGTCTCACTGAACACTGCATCCCCAGCAGCCTCTCCTGTCCTGTGTCCGCTCTCAGCGAGGCTCTCCGTGGACAGTCTCACTGAACACTGCATCCCCAGCAGCCTCTCCTGTCCTGTGTCCGCTCTCAGCGAGGCTCTTCCGTGGACAGTCTCACTGAACACTGCATCCCCAGCGGCCTCTCCTGTCCTGTGTCCGCTCTCAGCGAGGCTCTTCCGTGGACAGTCTCACTGAACACTGCATCCCCAGCGGCCTCTCCTGTCCTGTGTACACTCTCAGCGAGGCGCTCCCGTGGACAGTCTCATGCTTGAGCCTCACCAGTGCCCCATTCCTGACATGAGGAACAGCAGGGCAGGGGTTAGAGGACGATCTTGCAGAGCCGCAGTGCCCAACAAGAGAGAAGAATTTCCTGGCAGGAGAGCAGCCATGAACTCGGCAGCCCGCACTGTCTGCCAGGCTCTGCTCAGAGATACATCACCGTAACACAGGCTGCAGGGTCACCCCACGCCACAGGGAGGAAACAGACACTCAGGAGAAAGCCCCACAGACGGCTGCGCCCTCCAGTGGAGAGTTTACCTGGGGTCAGTCTGGACCGGCCAGCCATAGAGAAGACCGGGTGCTAGCCTGTTTTCGACTGTGGGAGAAGGATGAAGAGGGATGTATCCCCGTTGTCATGACAACCCCAGGGCTCCAGGAGCAAGGGAAGCAGGAGGCGCAAAGGCATCAAGCTCCCAGCTCTTCACCCCCTTCCTGCCCCCTCCTCCCACCTTCAGACCTCCCGCCTATGTTGAGACCCAGTGCCCCTCTTCTCCTTCACCCCGCAGCCCCGCCCCCGTGCCCAGGAATAGCAGAACCATGGGAACTGTGCAGGAGCAGGCTAGAGCCCGATGCACAGGGTGCTGCATCTCCATCCAGCGGACTGGGCTCAGGGCCTGTACCTCAGGGTGACTGGCTGGGTCCTGGACACGGGGTCTAGGAGGAGCCGGTTGGCCCTGGGCTGGCAGGAAAGGGGTGGCCTCCCACATGGGGACCTGAAGCCTGATTCTGCCTCTGTTTGCCTTGTCACTGCCCTGTTTGAAGTGTGAGCTTTCATCAGTTAAAAGAGGAATCGGGGCGGGTGTGGTGGCGCACGCCTTTAATCCTAGCACTTGGGAGGCAGAGGCAGGCGGATCTTTGTGAATTCAAGGCCAGCCTGGACTATAGAGTGAGTTCCAGGACAGCTGGGGCTACAGGGAGACCCTGTCTCAAAAAGACCAAAAAAAAAAAATAATAATAATAATAATAAAATAAATAAATAAAAAAGAGGAATCGGGGCCAGATGAGGTGGCGCACACCTTTAATCCTAACACTTGGGAGGCAGAGGCAGGCAAATCTCTGTGAGTTCAAGGCCAGCCTGGTCTACAGAGTGAGTTCCAGGACAGCCAGAGCTACAGGGAGACTCTGTCTCAAAAAGACCAAAAAATAAAATAAAATAAAATAAAATAGGAATCAGGAATGGTATCTAGAGCAGCCTGGGACCCCAAGAGGAGATACTTTCATAGCCAGGAACCTCAGACCTCAGATGAGGAGGCAGCATCAAGGGGTGGGGAGTCTTGGGTAGAGCTGAGCCACTGAGGCCCCAAAGGTGAGCTGAAGGGACTCTGTGACATGATCCTACTCCTCTAGGCCACTCCCCTGGGGCCCCTGGTGACAGGTAATACCAGGGCATGCCTGCTATGACCCTGCTCGGCCAAAGTCCCAGGTCCCCATGGGGTATAGGGGAAAGAGGAGATGGGCCTCCTCCACCAGCAGGACCCGGCTCCCTCCAGGGACAACGGAAGGAGAGGCCAGATAGAGCCTAAGGTCCAGGAAATGGGTCTCCTCCACCAGCAGGACCCGGCTCCCTCCAGGGACAATGGAAGGAGAGGCCAGATAGAGCCTAAGGTCCAGGGTCAGGGAGTGGGTGGTGGAGAGCCTGTCCATGAGGCATAAGTTGATAGAGAGGTCTTGGGTGAGCCATACTCAAGACTTCTCCTCACATTGCTGTCCTGGTGAGCTCCCTTACTCAGGGAAAGCTACTGAGAACTTCAAGTAGTGACCCTGAGTGCTCAGGTGAGTCAAGTGTAGGCCTAGGTGACCACAGTATGCAGGCCCAGCACCAGCCGAGCTGCCACCCCACAGGCTGCTGACAGGCCTTGCTGCCTCCTGATACCCCAAACTCCTGAGTGATATCACCTCTGCAAATGTTTCCTGATGGCCCTTGCCTGCCCTCCACTGGACCAGCCATGGAGTCCTTGGATTCTACCAGAATTTGTGTTCCCACGTTGACGGTTCTCAGCCACCACGTGGGTGTTGGGAACCGAACCTGGGTCCTCTGCAAGAACAGTTGGTATTCTTAACCACTGAGCCATCTCTCCGGCCCCAGGGTACTTTTCACCGATGCTGTCCATAGCTGGGAAGGCAGCAACTGAGGATGGGCCAGGTGAAACTGAGTCCTGTCAGCAGCATTTCACGCAGTGGGTGGGGCCAGAGAGCTCAGTCTGATGACAGAGAGGGTAGGAGGGAAGGGGGGAGGGAAGAGAGTTAGAAGAGGGGGAGAGAGGAGAGAAAGGGGATGAACTAGGGAGGAGGGGGAAGGGAGATTGAGGCTAGGCAGGGATAGGATGGCCAGTCCACTGCCCTAAGAACCACCACATGGATCCTGGCGTACAACGCAGATGCCGACAGGCTTGACCTCTGAGGACCTCTGGTTGCAGCAGGGACACTGGTCAAGGCCTACATAGGCTTATCAGGAGAACCTACATGTCCTTTCTGTCCTAACCAGGGCCTGTCCCACTTGTCAGGGTGCTGAGTCCTGTGAGCCATCTGCCACCCAGGCCTCCCACCACAGCAGCAGCATGGGGCAGGGACAGAGCTCTCCCTGAAAGCTGTGCACCATGCTTAGGTCACCCAGAGGGCCAGAGGAGACTGGCTGGGCCCCAGGCAGACAAGTGGTCAGGAGGGACAGGGACTGAGTACAGTCTCCGAGCACTGTTCCTCCCTGTTACAAACACACGGGTGTGAGCCTGGTTTGCAGCTCAACTGTGACCAAGGCCCCTTCCTCAGCCACCCTCCCAAGCTGGCATGAAGAGCAGCATCCCTCCTGTGCAGGCCCTCGGCTATCGCCTGCCCTGCCCAACATGCAGCCCTCAAATCCCAAGCTCTGCTATGTGGAGCTTCCTGCAGGAGTAAACTAGGGGCTTGAGAGCACTTAGCCCTACGCAGCCAATCGCTTTCTGATCTTCCTGCACCAGGGATGTGGTCTTGCCAGGGCCCAGGGTCCAGTCTGGCACAAGACAAAGCCGGCCAGCCAGTCGAGCTCCCCCGCCCATCCGGATCAGCCGGGAGCGATTTCCTAGCGAATTTTCAGTTCTCCGAAGGCAAAGCTATAGCAAGCCAGCCTCCTGGGGCTTCAGAGAGGACTAATGAGGTGTTTGTAACTTGTCGCCAGTTCTCTGGGGACAGACTGCAGTGCGCTCTGTAGCTAGCTAAGGAGTTCTGCTGAGCTTGGCCTCTGAGGCTGTGCAGGGACTAGATGCAGGGCTAGAAGGGCATAGCCTCTTCTCAGTCCACCATGTGGAAGACAGAGGAGTTGGAGCCTGGGGACCAGGCCTTTGGTCTTAACATTGTGATCCCTGGAGAGAGCCTGATATCATCAGTTAATCCAGTCATAGTCCCGAGCTATTCCAGAAAGGGACAGGAGTTACCATCTACTAAGTGTCACTGAGTGTCAATCTTACCCTGGACAGGGAAGCCCCCCTAAAGACATGCCCTCCCCCCTCCCCCAGAAACCTGAAATAAGATACTCAGAACAAGAGATTTCACACATATGGTTAAAATGTGGACCTTGAGGGGCTAATGGATGACTCAGTCAAGAAAGCAACTTGCTGCCAAGACTGATGATCTGAGTTCAATCCCCAGGACCCACAATGTAGAAAGAGGACAACTCAGCAGGTTGTCCTCCCACCTCCACTCTCATAGCATGTGCCTCAGCACCACTTGGGCCCCAACATAGACTCAGAAAATAAATAAATATAAAAAAGTAAAGGACCTTGAGATAGAGCCAGGTAACCATGCTGACACGTGTCTGTAATCACAGAATTTGGCAGAAGGATTAGGAGTTCAAGGTCATCCTCCACCATATGAGCAAGTTCCAGGCTAGCCTAGTCTACATGAGACTCTGTCTCAAAACAGCAACAAAAAACAGGAAGAGAAGGAAGAGGAAGGACTGGGTCTTTCAGAGAGAATTCACGTAGAGATGAAGGTGGAGACTGAAGCCTGGGCTCTGGACTGGAAGGGGTAGGAAGGAGGTCCCTCTGGAACCTTGGGTAAGCATGACCCTCTGCGGGTCTACATCTCTCACTCGGGGCCTCTACACTGTGAGAGCACAGCTCATACCTGTAATGAGTCTTCAGTCTGTGGCCCTCCAATACAACGCCCTAGGTGACTTCAGACACAGCTGCCAAGGGGGCTTATGGGCACCAGCTGGTTCACACTGGCCCTGCTAGGTTGCAGAAGGGTGACCAGGCAGATGGCTCAACCCTCTAGCTGACATAAGAGGTGGATGGTGATACTGCCCACTTTTCAGGACTATGTGCACAGTTAAATTAAGGGTTATTATGGGATGAGCTTACCCACATTCATCAGAAATCAAATCATCTGCATCCCATGATTCCTTGCCTGCATCTATTGGCTGTCCTTGAGGACCCGAATTCAGCACCAGTGAACCACATGCACTGAGGGGTCCAGAGAGCCCAGCCAAGCCAGCAGCAAGGTGTCATTCCAAAGCTGAGGACTGCCTTGTAACAATGAATGCCCACTGACACAGGCTTGCAGTTCACTAGGCGTGGGAACAGGAGAGGACTCAGGGCAACAAGAAGGGCCTGGACCTCCTGTGTCACTGCATGAAGTCTTCCTAAGATGTCTGTCCCTATGCGTGAAGTCCAGGCTGGGGGACAAGGGCAGGGTCTGCCTCTCTGGCTCTGCCTTGGCATCTGTAATGTGGGGTCACCCACCATGTCAGAGGCTTGGGAAGCTCAACAGAGGCGTTTCAGAGTCCAATGACACGATGCTGCCTATTGGGCAATATATCAGGGGGCAGGAAAGGGTCTCCATGAAGCCTTGGAGCTAGCCCTGCCCTGGGACCTTGTGTGAGGGAGAAACCACAGCTTCGCTGACGCTGTGGGGTCACCAGCTGAGGCTGGCTTTGGCCAAGCAGACTTACAGAGCACATGGCAGGCCCTGGGCTGCCAGCTGACTCAGGGTCCTGGCTGAGCCCCTAAGAATGCCCCTGAGGAAGCAGCTTCTAGTCTGTCCACTCGTTAGGGGCTGGGCAAGGGAGGGGAGCGGCAGTGAGGTCTGGGTGTCTCCCTGGAAGGAAGAGTCCGCAAGTGTTGCCTGCCTGCCTGCCTGCCTGGGCCAGTGAGACACAGCTGCTCAGAGCTGTTGGTGACCTATGCACAGGTGACACCTGGAGCTCTGTACAGTTCAGGCCTAGGGTGGGACTTGCCCTGGATGTGCAGCATGGATCTAGGCCACAGAGGGCTTCATGTCTCCATCCAGGAACTGAGAGCCTGGGCAAGTCACACACACCTCTACAACTCAACTTCCCCACATGTGACCAGGGGAAGAAATGGGAGAGACCAAAGCCCAGGGGGTCACACCAGACTCCCATCTCCCTGCTGGCCCACCAGACAGACACCATGACTGTCCAGTGATCCCAGTGATTGAGACACTCAGCATTGCCAGCCAGGCTCCACCCCTGCCTTCAGGAATGGAGTTGTTAGTGCCACCTGGCCAGTCTGCAGGTGCACATCAAGACACACACCTGGGGATGTAGAGAAGGTGAAGGGGACGCAGCTGTGGCCTTGAGCAACCAAGACTCAAGCCACCTCACTGCACCAGCTGGGTGGCCTCCTTCATCTCATCCACACAGGTCAGATGACATCACACAGGGAACAGCCAACAAAGAGCAAGCACTTGCCTGAGACATACCTCACAGACCCTCCAAGGACACAGAGAGAAGGCGGGGTGCCAGAGGACACATAGGGGTCACTGTGCCGGAGCCTGGGGTTCCCACTAAGCTCTGGGCACTGTGCAGGAGACATGTGTCTACGTGGGGCCATCTCCATCTCCGAGGGCCAACCCTGAGCATTAACTGCAAGGACTCCATAAAGAAGGGCTCACTAGGTGAGGGCACCACTCGGGCAGAGGCAGAGGCAGGGAGGCTGGGTTTGCTCTTGTTGGTTTGCTTCTGAGAGACTTTAAAACTGTATTACATAAAAGAGCAAGGTTTGGGAGAAAGAAGAAAAAACATCAAAAAGATCAATTTCAAGAACCAGACATAGTGGCACACACTTATAATTCCAGTACTGAGGAAGCTGAGGCAGGAGGATCACTGTGAGTTTGAGGCTGGCCAGGGCTAAAAGGCAAGACTCTGTCTCAAAAACCTAATTAACTAAAAAAATACTTCCAATGAGCCCCACGGGGAGGGTGGGTGGTGTGGGGAGACCTCCTGCAGACACTGAGCAGGCCTGGCTCTTCACCTCAGGAGGCCCGAGCTTGGGCTCCACTGACCACACTATGGAGCACACTGGCCTCCCCGGGGGGAGCCAACTGCAGGCAACGGCTCTGGCTCCCTGCTGGCCAGCACGTCTCCACCTGCCCACGCCTCCACCTGCCCACGCCTCCACCTGCCAGCAAGCCTCCACCTGCCCACGCCTCCACCTGCCCACGCCTCCACCTGCCCACGCCTCCACCTGCCAGCATGCCTCCACCTGCCAGCATGCCTCCACCTGCCCACGCCTCCACCTGCCCACGCCTCCACCTGCCCATGCCTCCACCTGCCCACGCCTCCCCTTGGACACGCCTCCCCTTGGACACGGTGGGTAGAGCTCAGGTCTGGCCCATACCCACAGGTCAGGTCCCTGCAGGAGGCATATCCACCCAACCTCCCAGTACAAGGCCATTCCTGCACACAGCACAGCACCCATGTTGGGTGCCGCTGCTGAAACAGGACACCTACGTTTCTGGAAATCACCACACTGGCAAACTGCACCATCAACTCAGAGGGCTGAGGGGAAACAGCCTGGGGTGGTGGGGAGACACAGGAAATGTGAGAAACTGCCAGGAACAGTGTGGTCAAGAGACAGACAGACACACCCACAAACGCAGCACTTAACTTGGAAATGACATCAGTTCACTGGGGCTGCTGCGGAGTCGTTGTGAAGGGGCCAGGGGGCAGGTGGAGCTGCTAGCCCGCCCTGACCCCACAAGAACAGGGTGCAGGGAGCCGGAGGGTGCTAGGTGCACTGTGCGCTGTGTTGTGTGTTCTGACATGGGCAGCACAGGCAGTCACTGCATGGATGGGATTGTACAGAGGAAAACACAGACCTCTACTATACTCAGACAAGTTCCAAACCTAATAATTGTTTGGGAGAAAATTCTCATATTTATTTATTTATTCATTATTTTTTATTTATTTATTTATTTATTTATTTATTTATTTATTTATTGGTCTTTTCGAGACATGGTCTCCCTGTAGCCCCAGCTGTCCTAGAACTCACTCTGTAGACCAGGCTGGCCTTGAACTCACAAAGATCCACCTGCCTCCGCCTCCCAAGTGCTACTAGGATTAAAGGCATGCGCCAGCACACCCAGCTTTATTTATTTTTATTTTATGTAAGTGTACTGCCTGCATGTGTGCAAGGGCACCTGTGTAGTGAAGTGCCCACGGAGGAGAAAAGAGGGCGCTGGATACCCTGGAACTGGAGTTATAGCTGGCTGTTAGCCACCATATAGGTGCTGGGACTAAACCCAAGTACTCTGTAAGAGCAGCCAGTGCTCTTAACCACTGAGCCATCTTTCTAGACCCCTGAAAATTCTAATTTTTAAACAAAGATTGTATCAAAACTGACTGTAAACTGTCTCTTTTTTTTTTTTTTTTGTCTTTTCCAGACAAGGTCTCCCTGTGGTCCCAGTTGTTCTGGAACTCACTCTGTAGACCAGGCTGGCCTTGAACTCACAAAGATCCGCCTGCCTCTGCCTCCTGAGTGCTAGGATTAAAGGCGTACGCCACCACACCCAGCTTGTGTAAACTGTCTTTAACAAGTAAGCTCTGTGCTAGAATACCTTGTGTAGAAGACCTGGGCTCAACCCAGTACCCCCAAGAAAATAAACAAGAAATTAACCTTGACATTTCAATACTGTCCCTGAATCAGACCTGCCCTGCCAGGCTGGCATCTTTATGTCACAGCACAGTGGGGTGTCCCATGTTGTTGAAGCAGGTGAGAGTCGTGGTACCAGGCCTCGTATGTCCTTGTGTCTGTGGAAGGTGCTGTGCCACTCTGTACATCAGTGGTACCTCTGAGGAATTTGAGCAAGAAGGCCACCCTAGGCCACCAGCTGGAGGGGAGGGAGTGGTGTTAATGAAGACTCAGAGGAAAACGGCCAGCCCTGAGGCTGAGGTAGGAGGGTCATAAGTCAGGGTCCACCTTGGATACATAGGGAAGCCTTATCTCAAAACAAGAAAGAAAAAATAAATAAATAAATAAAAAAAGAAAAGAAAAAGAAACTAGCCTGGCACAGTGGGGCATGCCTTTAATCCCAGGATTCGAGAGGCAGAGGCAGAGACAGGCAGATCTCTGTGATACTGAGGCCAGCCTGGTCTACATAGCAAGCTCCAGGCCAGCTGGGGTTACAGGGAGAGCCTGTCTCGAAAATGCTAAAAAAAAAAAAAAATCAACCAAACCCTTGGAACTCAAAGTTAATATTCATTCCATCAGAGTTCAGCATAGCCCCACCTCAGGCCAGGCCTGTCTGAACTCTCCAAGGCACTGACCTGCTCCGGCAGGTCCTGGCTCTTCCCTGTCTGAGCAGGCACCTAGCCTGCCAGAAGGACAGGACTGAGGAGGCCCATTTTCCTCAGCCCTCCTGTTCCTCAGACTAGATTTTACAGCAGCCACCAGGCTCCAAAGGAAGCAGGGACCCATGCTTAACGGGGACCGAGGTTCTGCTCTAAAGATGGATGCTGCCAATGAACCACCAGGAGCTTAAAAATGGTTAAGATGGCCGGGTGTGGTGGTGCACTCCTTTAACCAGCACTCAGGAGGCAGAGGCAGGCGGATCTTTGTGAGTTCAAGGCCTGGTCTACACAGTGAGTTCCAGGATAGCTGGGGCTACAGGGAGACGTGTCTCAAAAAGACAACAAAAAAAAAATGGTTAAGACAGTTCTTAGCCACCATGTGGGTGCTGGGAATCGAACCCCAGTCCTCTGCAAGAGCAGTTGGTGCTCTTAACCATTGAGCCATCTCTCCAGCCCAAGATAATAACTTTATTAGGTGGTTTTTTTTTAAACAACTTTTGTGTCTGTGTGTTAGTGTGTGTGCACACTGCATGCTTATACACATGTGTGTGAAGGCCAGAGGGCAACCGCTGGCCTTCTCCTCAGTTACTGTCCACTTTGCTGTGTTGGACCAGGTCTCTTACTGGCCTGGCACTTGCTGACTCAGCCAGGTTACTGTTCAGAAAGCCCCAGGTCCTTGTCACCTCCCAGCACTAGGGTCATAGGAACATGCCACCCACACAGCTTTTTTGCATGGTTTCTAGGGATCAAACTCAAGGCCTTGTGCTTGCAAGGACAGTACTTTCACAACTGAACCATCTCAATTTTTAAAAATTGAAAACAAAACATTATAAGAATAGGGATGGCTGGGGGTGGTGGTAAAAAGTACCAGCTGGAGAGATGGCTCAGCCATTAAGAGCACTGGCTGCTCTTGCAGAGGACCCAGGTTTGATTCCCAGCACCCACATGGTAGCTAAGAACTGTCCATGACTCCAGTTCCAGGGGAAACTGATGCACTCTTCTGACCTCAACAGGCATTGCATGACATAGGGGCACTTACATGTATGCAGGCAAAATACTCATATACATAAAATCAAAATAATAAATAAAATATTTTAAAAAGAGTGAAAAGGGAGACACCTGCCATCTATGGCCTGCACATGCACATAGGCATGGAGTGTGTGCAACATGCACATGTGTGAGTGTGCCTGCACATGCACATAGGCATGGAGTGTGTGCAACATGCACATGTGTGCGTGTGCCTGCACATGCACATAGGCATGGAGTGTGTGCACATGCACACATGTGCGCGTGTACACAGACACATGATATCACACACAATATGCTGGGGGCACCTGCAGCGACAGACAGTACTAATCCATACAGGCCCACCCTCTACCTGGATCTGGCCTCAGACTTCTCAACACAATGTCCTAGGTCAGCAGCTACCAATCAATCAATGATGGCCTCAAGCTGTCACCCTGGCTGCTCCAGCAGCTGGTCTCCACAGCAGCAGGCTATGACGCCAGGGCGGGGTGTCTGGGCCTGCTGTGGGTGCTCCAGCTGGGCACAGCTAAGTGGTAACTGAGGTCACGGTGACTGTGGTGCCCTGCCGGTAATAGCTCCCTTGCTCAGCCACTTCAAGTAATTGCTTCTTGAGGCACCAGCCTTCAAGCTGCCCTGCTGGGAAAATCACTAACAGAGTCCTGGGGCTGGAAAGGGGAGGCCTCAGGGCTGTGGCAAACGGCAGCCCCTGCCGCAGCCCAGACTCCCCAGATCCTGTCATCAGGACCCCAGCAATGGGGGGCTGGGGAAGTGAGGCTGTTCCTCCCTGGCCAGGGGGGACCCTGCCCTCCACCTTGCAGGAGCCGGTTAGCTGGATAGCAAGGGCTCAACCGAACTCACCAAAGCTATCCATGCTGCATGCCAGGAATCCACAGGTAGAGAAAAAGGGAGAGGTGGGGAGGGAGAATGAAGGGAAGAGATAGAGAAAGCCAATGAAGGAGGGAGGGAGGGAGGGACAGAGGGAGGGAGGGGAAGAGAGAGGTAGGGACAGACGGGGAGAAAGCGGGAAGGAGCAGTGTCCCCCAGCATGGCTAGCCTGTCCCCCATGGGGCAGAGCAGAGCCTAGCCTGACTGCCTCTTAGCTCTGTGATCCCAAGCATTCCAACACAGCAGTCCACGCTCTCCTCACTGTGGCATGCCAACCCTGACCAATTCTGGTGTATGGTCCCAGAGTCCCAAGGTGACACACAGGCAGAATCCCTGTGCTCAAAGAATGAGCAGCCTGGGCAGGGACAGCTGCCTCACAGAGCAGGGCAGCCAGGGGCCTCAGAAAGACTGTGGAGGAGGGACACGGAGGTCCTTACAGCCATGGTCTGTCCCTGCAGCTGCTGGCCCCTGTGGCCTAGGTCAGGTCCATATTTCCCAGCCACTTTTGCAACTGGGTATCCCAATGTCTCCCAGCATGCTTAGCCTTCTTTCCCCTCCTTCCTGAGGACATGGCCTGAGCTGTGGTCACACTCCAGTGATGGGGGTGCTATAGACAGAGGCTCAGAGGCAGTGACCAGCTCCGCCTAGTATGGACAGGTCCTCAGGGAGCAGCTCTAGGCCTGCTTTGGCCTTCCTAGGTAAGGAGGTGCTCTGCCCCTGGGCCACCCGCCTCATTCTCCCTGTCTCTTGCCTCAGAAGCTACCCAAGACAAGCCTGCAGTGAGGGCTCAGGGTGAGATGGACCAAGAGCAAAGACTAGCCACACAGCCCCACTCCTGGAAGGGATGCTGGTGTGTACTTGGTAGGATGCAGGGACATAGATCAGGTAGTGTCCCCTCTTCATGGGGACACAGGATCAGGCAGTGTCCTGTCCTCATAATCACAGGGACACAGGATCATGCAATGTCCTGTCCCCTTGGAGTCACAGGGACACAGGATCAATGATACTCAAATACTTACTGAAAAGCCAACTCGAACACATTTCCTCAGAGAACAGACAATAAAAAACACCTTTAGCCATCACAGAAACGGGGATCAAGGCTGGCAGGAGCCAGGCCTGGTATCACAGCCCTGCAATCCCAGTATGCAAGAGGTGGAGGCTAGAGGATCACGCATTCAAGGCCATACAGAGCAAGATCCTGTCCCCGAAACCCGAAGACGGGGCAAAAAAACCCTCTGGTGAGAAACCACTCTCTATACTGGCACGGCTGAATGGGAAGACAGATGACATGCAGCAGACCAAGGACACAGAGCGAACAGAGACCAGACCACCACAGCTGCTGTGGAAACAGCCCAGCAGGGCCACCCATAGGACCCAGCCAGCTTTCCCACTCAGGAAAACTGGATGGGTGTCCACAGAAATATGTGTGCATGAACATCCAAGTAAGTGATGTCCACAGTAGTCAAAGGTGGGAAGGAGCCAAGTGTCCATGGAATTATCAATGGTAAGGAGACACAATGGAACACTACCCAGCCATCCACAGAAATCCACTGAAAACAGAGACGAAAGGCTCCATGGGGCAGGATGCTCTGCCGAAGAGAGGTCCAGACACAGGAAGGAAGCAGACTAGTTCCGGAGGCGGGGCAGGGAGAACAGGAAGGGTAATGTATCTGAGATGTCAGGGCTCTGGATGGGCAGTGGGGACTGGACATGCTATGCAGAGACGCTAAGGATGTGTGTGGATGGAGTGTGGCCCTGTCTCTGTAAGGACGACTAAGACTGTAACTTCCTTCAGGAATGGGCAGGGTATTTCCCAAGGTCCTCTGTTGTGGCTTGAAATGTCTTACTTGGTCCCCAGCTAGTGGCGCTGTTTTGGAAGGTTGTGACACCTTTAGAGGCAGGGCCTTGCTGGAGGAAGTGAGTCATGGGTGATCCTGAAGTTTGACAGCCCGCTCCAATTCCTGTCTGTTTTTAGCTTCCTGATTAAGGACACTGTGACAGCACCCTCAGGATCCTGCTCCATGCCTTCCCCACAAGATGGACTGTACCCCCATGAAGGACTGTACTATGCCATGACTGATTGCACTCTGCCATGCTTGACTGTACCCCATGACTCACTGTACCCCACCATGACTGACTACTCCCGTGACTGAGTGTATCCAGGCATGACTGAGTGTACACCACCATATCTGACTCCACCATAACTAACTGTACCCCACCATGCCTGACTGCACCCCATCATCACTGACTGTACCCTGCCATGACTAACTGTACCCTATGATGGACTGTACCCCTTCTTAAACTGTGAGCCAAAATCAACCCTTCTTCCCTCCAGCCATGTGGTGAGAGTGATGAGAAAACTGCACAGAAACTTGTAGGGACCCCCCATCCTAGTGGGGCTGTCAGTCAGGGCGTCCTTCCCACAGTGACTTCTAGGGACCCCCCATCCTAGTGGGGTTGTCAGTCAGGGCATCCTTCCCACAGTGACTTCTAGGGACCCCCCATCCTAGTGGGGCTGTCAGTCAGGGCGTCCTTCCCACAGTGACTTCTAGGGACCCCCCCCATCCTAGTGGGGCTGTCAGTCAGGGCGTCCTTCCCACAGTGACTTCTAGGGACCCCCAATCCTAGTGGGGCTGTCAGTCAGGGTGTCCTTCCCACAGTGACTTCTAGGGACCCTCCTCATCCTAGTGGGGCTGCCAGTCAGGGCATCCTTCCCACAGTGACTTGAATGAGAAGTGACAACATGACCACCCAGCCTAGCAAGGATTGGTCACATGACTCCAGCAGAGCCAAGCAGAACTTCTAGAGCATTTCTTTATTTTAATTAATTTTAATTAATTAATTTTTATGTGTATGAGTGTACTGTCTGCATGTAGGTTGGTGCACCCATGTCCTGCAATGCAACAGAGGTCAGAAGAGGGAGGGAGATTCCCCCGGAACTGGATGGTTCTTAGCCGCCATGTGGGTGCTGGGAATCGAACCCGGGTCCTCTGCAGGAGCAGTCAGTGCTCTTAACCGCTGAGCCATCTCTCTAGCCCCCCAGAGCATTTCTCTAAGAGCACTGGGAGCCACTGATGTCTCTTTACTGAAAAGGCTGAGAACTATCAGGTACGTGAGCAAACCTGCCTGTCAGTCTTCCCTACCTCATGCTGAGAATTCCCCACATGAATGCAACACAGGACTGGGAAACACAGAGGGTGGGGCTGATACTGTCTGCAGCCCTGGATCCCGCTGCACCTGTAGCCCACTCAAGGAATAGGAGCCAAACAACGGCCTTTTGACTTGATTAACCAAACTGTGACTCTGTCACAACTGAGGTACTGTGAATATGGCCAACTTGCACTTTACACACATAGACAGGAGACACCGCAAGTGCCAGTTATGCTTTAAAATCTAAAATTGTGCATTTAGGAGCTAAGTTATGCAAAATACCATTCTGTGAACCTCAGAGTCTAAGGTTAGGGGACGTTTCCATCCTCCTCGGAGTCTAAGGTCAGGGGACGTTCCCATCCTCCATGGAGTCTAAGGTCCGGGGACATTTCCATCCTCCTCGGAGTCTAAGGTCAGGGGACGTTTCCATCCTCTATGGAGTCTAAGGTCAGGGGACGTTTCCATCCTCCTCAGAGTCTAAGGTCAGGGGACGTTTCCATCCTCCATGGAGTCTAAAGTCAGGGGACGTTCCCATCCTCCTCGGAGTCTAAGGTCAGGGGACGTTTCCATCCTCCTCAGAGTCTAAGGTCAGGGGACGTTACCATCCTCCTCGGAGTCTAAGGTCAGGGGACGTTCCCATCCTCCATGGAGTCTAAGGTCAGGGGACGTTTCCATCCTCCATGGAGTCTAAGGCCCATCCTCCTCGGAGTCTAAGGTCAGGGGACGTTTCCATCCTCCTCGGAGTCTAAGGTCAGGGGACGTTTCCATCCTCCTCGGAGTCTAAGGTCAGGGGATGTTTCCATCCTCCATGGAGTCTAAGGTCTGGGGACGTTTCCATCCTCCATGGAGTCTAAGGTCAGGGGACGTTTCCATCCTCCTCGGAGTCCAAGGTCAGGGGACGTTTCCATTCTCCTCGGAGTCTAAGGTCAGGGGACGTTCCTATCCTCCGTGGAGTCTAAGGTCAGGGGACCTTTCCATCCTCCATGGAGTCTAAGGTCCGGGGACGTTTCCATCCTCCATGGAGTCTAAGGTCAGGGGACGTTTCCATCCTCCTCGGAGTTCAAGGTCAGGGGACGTTTCCATCCTCCTCGGAGTCTAAGGTCAGGGGACGTTCCCATCCTCCTCGGAGTCCAAGGTCAGGGGACGTTCCCATCCTCCTCAGAGTCCAAGGTCAGGGGACGTTTCCATCCTCCTCGGAGTGTAAGGTCAGGGGAGGTTACCATCCTCCTCGGAGTCTAAGGTCAGGGGACGTTTCCATCCTCCTCGGAGTCCAAGGTCAGGGGACGTTCCCATCCTCCACTTCTTTCATCTTGGCCCCAGCATCCCCCTCCAAGCTGGGAGGAGGCAAATGTTCCATTCAAAGCCGAGCCCACACCTCTAGGAATGACAGCAGCTCCATGGCTGAGCCTGGAAGGGAGTGCAGGGACAACGGAGGGTGGCCCTGGGAAAGGCCAGGCCAGGAGGCCTTGGGGTGCAAGTTCAGTGGCTGACTGGAATCTGTCTCTCACCCGACTGAGCCATCTGTATAGTTGCACACATATACGCTTATACACTAGCATGTACATGAACACACACACACACACACACACACACACACACACACACACACTTGTCTTCTGAATGTGAATCTTCAGGAAACTGTCAGCAAAAAGCCAAAAACATTGAAGGAGCCCCACATTCTGGGGACTCAGCTCAGAACACAAACCCATGGTTGCATGTGAGGTAAAGGGCAAGAGAGTTGAGAGTCCTAGAGGATACACTGCGCAGGCGCTGTGCTTCCAGGATGTGCAGAAAGGAGCAACCCAGGCTGTGGCAGCAGGCTGGATCCAACAGTGTCCCCTGCACCTGTCCTGTCCCCTGCTCCTGTCCACCTCAGCCTCAGTACAGCCTTCCTGGGATACAGGTCACTGCAGAGGTCACTAGGTTGAGATGAAACCACCCTGAACTTTGGTGGGCCCTGATCCAACGACTGGTATCTTTTTTTTTTTTTTTTTGGTGTTTTCGAGAAAGGGTCTCCCTGTAGCCCCAGCTGTCCTGGAACTCACTCTGTAGACCAGGCTGGCCTTGAACTCACAAAGATCTGCCTGCCTCTGCCTCCCAAGTGCTAGGATTATAGGCATGTGCCACCACGCCCAGCTTATGACTGATATCTTGAGAAGAGAAAGGATGCAGGGTTGGCGAGATGGTAGGTGGACCAAGTGCTTGTCATGCAGGCCTGGTGACCGAGTTTGATCTCCAGAACCCATGTGAAGAGGGAACCAACTCCACAAAGTTGTCCTTTGACCTACACACCTACACGCACACACACACACACACACACACACACACAGAGTAATAACACCAAGGGGCAGAGGCAGAGCCTAGAGAGATGGGGCCGAGCCATGGATCCCTACAACCTGAAGAAGCCCCAGCACACCAAACAAGGGCAGAAACCCCCTCCCTAGGGCCCGCCCACCTGCAGCATCCAGAATCCACAGAGGACATGCTCCTGCTTCTATGGCTCCCAGGCCTATGGTCTTTGCCACACTGAAAATGCCTGTGCCAAGTCCACTGGGGTGGGCTTCACCTCAAAGATGTCCATACTGTCAGGCTGCCAGAGCTGGCATGCCATGATGTGCTGCTTGTGCACCCCCTGAAAGACTCTGGCTACCCACAGAGTGGAGACGACCAACAGCAGAGCCACTCAGCACTTCTTAGAGACAGGCACAAAAAGAGAACCTGATGTAATGGGGGCTTGGGCTGGATTCAGAGAAAGATACCCAGGGTGTTAACAAAGCCTGGACAGGTCACCAAGTTCCTATAGCATCCCATTCCTGGGGCCTTTAATTGGCAGTGGGCTCTTTTGGGAAGAAGGGAGTCCCATGGATCAGGACCCCACAGCCCCTTCGCCTGCCCTGGGTTCCAGGCCCCCGGGCCAGTGTGCCTGTGGACACAGCAGACTCTGGCTGCTTCCCTCCCCTGTGGCTCTTGCTGTCCCTCTCTACGTCCAGGTGGGAACTGCTGGGAGATGGCTCACAGGTCCCAGGCTACTGTGCGACAAGCAGGTGTCATAAGAAGGGGACATGACAGCCATCTTATTCATGCCCCTAACAGCAGCATCTCCTGACTGCTTACACCCAGGCGACAGCCTTCAGGGCTGGGACCAGGAGGCATGCAGGTATGGGCAGAAGCTACCATGCTCCCAAGTTTAGGAGCCTCTGAAAAGTACTACAGAAAGGTGCCGGACATAGCCAAGGTCAAAATCTTCTGGTTTGTTGAGAAGAGGGTTAGGAGGCACAAGCAGGGTACATACTAGCCCAGTGTCCCCTCAGCTGGCCCTGAAAATCTGGTCACTTCCCAGAATGCTAAGACCTGTCCCCACCCTCCTGTTCAGTTGCAAGTTGCAAGGCCAAAGTCAGAACAGATGGGCCTTCACCCACCACAGGCTCTGTAGGCCTGACCTGCCTCCCAAGGTGGCAGGGAGCCCAAGCCTGGCTCAGGAAGCACTGCCGTGGGGCATGGCAGCCAGTAGGAACGGGAGGGGCCTTGAGTATTCTCAAGGGTTCAGAGGCAGGGCTACAGTCAGGATGCCAGGAGTGTGTATCTATGGCAGGCACTCTAACCAAACTCCACTTATGATGTGGCTTAAAAGGTGCATCCAGAATCCAGAAGAGCCTGGGGGCTAGAATCAAAGCGTGGGTGACCCTGGCTCCTTGCAGAGGCTCAGGTAGAATCAGAGCGTGGGTGACCCTGGCTCCTTGCAGAGGCTCAGGAAGAATCCCTTTCCCTTAACTGTTCCAACGATAGAAGCCATTTGCTTTCCTTGACGCCTGGTCTCTCTGTTCATCACATATGGCCGTAGCCTCTACTTCCACCACCATACTCCCTGCCTCTATCTCCCAATGACCCTGTGGTCTAGAAATCACCCATTCCCATACCCTCAACTACATCTGCAGGGTCACTGTGACTCAAGAGGTGACAGTCACAGATTCCAGGGCTTCAGTGTGAATATGCTTCAGAACTTCTACTCAGCCCACTGTGGAAGAAGACCCTTATGACACAGCCATCAACCAGGACCCCATCACCCCAGCACAGGGCAGGCAGATGTGTCCACCCCAGCACAGGGCAGGCAGATGTGTCCACCCCAGCACAGGGCAGGCAGATGTGTCTACCCCAGCACAGGGCAGGCAGATGTGTCCACCCCAGCACAGGGCAGGCAGATGTGTCCACCCCAGCACAGGGCAGGCAGATGTGTCCACCCAGCACAGGGCAGGCAGATGTGTCCACCCAGCACAGGGCAGGCAGATGTGTCCACCCAGCATAGGGCAGGCAGATGTGTCCACCCCAGCACAGGGCAGGCAGATGTGTCTACCCCATCACAGGGCAGGCAGATGTGTCCACCCAGCACAGGGCAGGCAGATGCGTCCACCCCAGCACAGGGCAGGCAGATGCGTCCACCCAGCACAGGGCAGGCAGATGTGTCCACCGCACAGGGCAGGCAGAGGTGTCCACCCCAGCACAGGGCAGGCAGATGTGTCCACCCAGCACAGGGCAGGCAGATGTGTCCACCCCAGCACAGGGCAGGCAGATGTGTCCACCCCAGCACAGGGCAGGCAGATGAGTCCACCCAGCACAGGGCAGGCAGATGAGTCCACCCAGCACAGGGCAGGCAGATGTGTCCACCCAAGCACAGGGCAGGCAGATGCACAGGGCAGGTGGACGTGTCCGCCCCGGCACAGGACAGGCAGATGTGTCCACTCAGCACAGGGCAGGCGGAGCACAGGGCAGGCGGATATGTCCACCCAGCACAGGGCAGGCAGACGTTTCCACCCCAACGGGGCAGGCGAATGTGTCCACCCCAGCACAGGGCAGGCGGACGTGTCCACCCCAGCACGGGGCAGGCGGACGTGTCCACCCAGCACATGGTAGGGGAGAACAGCAGCTTCCACAGTCTCACTCATAAGGCCACAAGATCAGAAATGCTCCAAACATTGTTACATTGGTAACAAGAAGGGCTCTGGCCACAGAAGCACTCACATCTCAAGGCCCAGTGGTCTAGCACCAAACCCCAACATGTACTGCTCTTCCTCACCACAGGTGCCTATTTATACACTGACCACAGTAAGGGCTCAGCAATAACCATTAGTAACAGAGAACAGTTCCTAAGTCAAAGAAGGGTCCCTTAAAGACACAGCAACTTGCTGCTGGAGAGGTTGTGGGGAAAGGGGAACACTAATCCACCGCTGGTGGGAATGTAAACTTGTACAGCCACTGTGGAAAACAGTGTGGAGAACCCTTGGAAGACTTGGAATGAACTTGCCACCTGACCCAGCCATACCACTCCTGGGCATGTACCCTCAAGACTCACCCCACCGCAGAGATACATGCACGGCCATGTTTATTGCAGCTCTCTTCACAATAGCAAGGAGCTGGAACCAACCCAAATGCCCCTCAACTGACGAGTGGATAGAGAAAATGTGGTACATCTACACAATGGAGTTCTATGCAGCAGTAAAGAAAGACGACATCGGGGCTGGAGAGATAGCCTAGCGGTTAAGAGCTCCGACTGCTCTTGCAGAGGACCCGGGTTCGATCCCCAGCACCCACATGGCGGCTAAGAACCGTCTGTAACTCCAATTCCAGGAGAACTCCAGTTCCAGGGGAATCCGAGACCCTCTTCTGACCTCCGCAGTATTGCACGACACGGGTGCACAGACCTGCATGCAGACACTACACTCATACACATACAAAAATAAATAAAATTAAAAAAAAAAAAAAAAGAAAGACGACATTATGAGCTTTGCAGGAAAATGGCTGGAGCTAGAGGACATCATGCTGAGTGAAGTAACACAGTCCCAGAAAAACAAACGACGAATGGTATCCCTCATCTGTGGATGCTAGTGCCAATTACCTATTGTAAGTATTTCTTGTGCAGGGCCTCTTGAGCTTTTGTCCAAGCAGTTGGGAGTGATGCATATTGGAAATGACAACAACAACAACAACAACAACAGAAAGGACTGCATCAAAGAACTGACTGAAACAGTGAACAATCAACTTCCAAACAATCAACTTCCTCATGGAGAATATTGAGAAAGACTGAGAAAGAGATGAAAAGCATGTTTGACAGAATGCATGAGCTCTGGAGGGGTGGGGGATGGGGGGGACATGGGTCTAGATTTGATAAAAAAAAAAAAAAAAATATATATTAAATAAATTAAAAAAAAAAAGACATAGCAACTTGCTGGGCGTGGTAGAACCTTTAATCCCAGCACTCAGGAGGCAGAAACAGGTGGAGCTCTGTGAGTTCAAGGCCAGCCTAGTCTACATAGTGAGTTCCAGGACAGCTGGGGCTAAAGGGAGACTCTGTGTCAAAAAAATTAAACAACAAAACAAAAAAAGACATAGCAACTTGGTGACTAACAGGTGGGTATCATATACAGTGGACAAAGAATGAGTCAGCCTGTGTGGGACAGAGCAGGACTGTGTCAGAGGCCACTATACTCACAACAGTGCCCAACTTAAAACTTAGGCTTAAGTAGAGAGATCCCAAAGGTGGGGGAGGGACTCATGAATGATTTCTGTCTGGAATTTTCTTTAAGATCATTTCAGATCACAGTTGACCATGAGAAGGAGGCACCCTGAGGAGGAGCACAGAATTTGTGGGTAGTGGCAACTGTGTCTGAAGAACCCGTTACTGCTGAAGTGATAAACAGCCTGAGATTACAGGGCCACTTCATACAGATCTCCCTTCTTTAGACATTTTTTGGAGACAGGTAGCTTTTAACTTGCTATGTAGACCAAGCTGGCCTCAATCTCATACAACTCCCCGCCTCTCCCAGTGCGGGATTAGGGGTGAGCCACCACATCAGCCACCTTGCGACTTTTTTTTTTTTTTTTGGGTCTTTTTGAGACAGGGTCTCCCTGTAGCCTCAGCTGACCTGGAACTCACTCTGTAGACCAGGGTGGCCTTGAACTCACAAAGATCCACCTGCCTCTGCCTCCCAAGTGCTAGGATTAAAGGCATGCGCCACCATGCCCTGCTAGACTTTTAAGGGCATGCTATTTTCTGATCGTAATGGGAAATACCAGGGGTTGGAAACTCTTCCTGGGCAGGACTCTTCCTGGCTCATGCACCCGTTTTTACCATCTCTTCCCAAAAGTAGTGCTATGGATTTAAAGGGAACCTCGAGACATCCAGTGCCATTCTTGTCTCTAACAGGGGCCTCCGAAAGGAGCTCCCTTGGGGGTCTACAGCTTGAAAGGCAAGCTTCCATCCTCCCCACCCTTAGAACACCCATGTGCCTGTCCCTGACTTTGCTGCAGCCACTGCCACAGAGCTGCCCCAGCACCACCTGCTCATCTGATGAGGACACCACAGACGGTTTCTCCCTCTACTCCTCTGGACAAGTCCTGACCAGCAGGCCAAGCACTGAGCACCATGGCACCACAGCTCCCAGGAGTAGAGGCTAGGCCATCTCCTGACTGGACACTGTGGGGCCACATAGCTGCTCACATAGCATGTGGCTCTGCCGGCCATCAGCTGACTCAGCCCTTCTCACTCTGGCCTCTGCTCCCCTACACGGGTGTCCACATTCTAAGCCCCCTGGGAAGACACAGCTCAGCACCTGGGGATGGCAGCCTGTCCTCTAGGTGACCAGAGGCCTTTTGCTGCCTCTCAACCTTCAATGTGAGACTCCGGGTACCAGGCAGGAGTCAGGCCTCCACCTGTAAGATGACACTACTGGTGATGACAATGCCGACCACAAGGCAGGCCCCACTGTGGGCCCCACCATCCCCCAGTGGGAACCCTGCTTAGAGAGGGCTAAGCCACCTGCCCTAGTGATCGACACCAAAGCCGTTAGACACAGTCTCCTGTTGCCTTTGAGGCCAGAGTTGGAGACGCTGGGTGCTGGTGGCTGGCCAGTGAGGGTCTGATGCCTGCTGTCTCCTGTCTCTCCTGTCAGCTACGCTCAGGCCAGACCCTGTAACTTGGCACACACCAGTGCCCTAAGACTTCCCAGGAGGGGGTGGGAGGCATGCCATCCTCGTGCTTATTACCCACCACAGGCACCACACTGTGTGTGTGTGGTTCCATTGGCCAGTCCCTTTCTCAAAAGGCTCCAAAGCCCCAGTTGTGCAATGCAAAACAAGGGTCCATCTTGTTCCGTGGCAGCTGCCACATGGTGTTAGGATTAAGTTCCTCTGGCCCTTGTCTATGTGGAAGGCAAGCCTAAGGTCAGACAGCCAGTGGGGTCCTTACCCCACAGTGGTGGCCTTCAGGGGTTCAACAGACTAGGTTGAACGGGGGTTTCTGAGGTCTGCTGGTTTGCTCCCAGCTGCACACGGCACAGACACCAGCCCCGTCCCTGCCTCCTCCCTTCCCCTGGCCTTTCATCCACTAGGGAAAACACAACGGAGGCACCCTGGAGACAGGTGCACGGCCCCAAGGGAGCAGTGCACTCTTTCCTGGGCCCACCCCAGCTTTGCCGAGTCGCGCTGTCCTCTGCCCTGCCTCTTGTGTGCTGACCTTACTCAGCCCTGCACGCTCACCCTTCAGGGAAGGCAGGGCCAGGAGCCGTACAGCTCTGCTGTAGATGGGGAAACTGAGGCTCAGAGTCTCCCTCTTGTGCTGGACTGAGATTGAATGCAACCCCTCCTGCCTGCTCCACAGAGGCCATCTTCCCTCAGCATCCCATGGGAGTCTATCTAGAAACTACCTCGAGTCCCGTGTTCTCACTCCTAATACTGGGGATCTGGTAACAGGGTACACATGATGTTGGGTCTGTGGAAGGTCTTGTGTCTGCTTCCCAAACCCTCCACTAAGAACTTATGTGGGGCATAATGGGGCTTTCACAAGCACCCTCAGCCCCAGCTGCCCCTCATCCGCCAGAGGACGGCAAAGTGAAGGAACTAGAAGGAAGTTCATTGGATGCAGGAGCGGGGGGTGGGGTGGGGGGTGGGAGGGTCTGAATGCACATCAGCCCACTGCTCACGCCAGGCTTCTGGCTTCAACTTTGACTTCCCAGCTTTCCTTGAAGCAAGCATTGTATCTATGACAAGAGCTTAACAGGTCCCTAAAATACTAAGCAAAGAGCCACACCCAGCACTCCAGTCCCAGTGATTTTCTAGAGTTGGGAAGGGCAGTTTCCGAGCTCAACACTGAGTAGACATTCCATCCCATCAGCCCTTGAAGAGCCATCTTGTTTCCCTCCAGACCCCAGATGCTGTGGTGACAGGTATCCCATCAACGGACTCGGTTGACACCTGTGCACTGTGCTGTGATGAAAGGGTGCCAAAAACCAAGCACGTGGACAAACCTTCCATCACAAGAAGGTTGGAGGACTGAGGTACCTGACCCAGAGCTGACCTGGGAACTCAGGCAATCCACCATAACCTAGGCATCTTCTGGTTGGCGGCAAATATCCTCCCAAGGTCACTGGCCCAGAAGCCCGAGGCCTGTACAGTAGCTTCCCAGACCAGGACCCTCAGGACCCTCAGGGAGAGACAGCACAGGTTGGACATATGCTGCCATGCCCTCTGACACACTGTCAAAGTCATCTAACAGCAGAGGCACAGGCCTCTACAGGGCAGCACCCTCTAGCCCGGGCCCGTGGATCCTGTAGCCCGCATGTGCGGCCTCCTGACTCCTACAGCCTCACTGGAACCAGCCCAAGCTCCCTGGCTTTGCCTCTGTGGTTTCTAGGGAGCCATGCCTGGGCCCCTCATCCAACCCTGAGTGTCACACACAGCACTGACACCTAGAGGCACCTAGAAATCTACCTAGTGCTCACCCACAGCCACGAGGTCATTTCCAGCTGGCTCCCCATTCCCATACCGAGGGCACTAACCAGCATGTGTGCCATACATCATGCCAATGGATCGGCAGATTTCTCTACCCAGCTGTAGCCACACAAAACAGACAGGAGGCACTCACTCCCTTCACCGTGACCTCCCTCTTGCCCTGCTTGAGTGGAGGCAGCAGGTTCTAAACCCCCTTAGATCGTTTCTTTGTGCCATCTCTGCCCATGGCCACCTTCTGAGGACCTCCTAGGAACCCACAGGCTCCATGGGAAATATTCCAAGGAACACACGCAAACCTCAAACTGGGCGGTGCACAGCTCGCCAGAGCAGGCCATGAACACCCACTGGGTGACTGACGGCAGCTCCTGCAGGATGGCCTGCGGGCCCGGGCACCTACCTGGACGCAGCGATCTCGGCCTTCTGCTTGGCGATGGTGGCTGCCCGCTCGGCCGCCTCCACGGCGCGGTCCACCTTCTCCCGGATCTTGCTGGCACGCAGCGGGATGAGGTTCTTGCGCTTGCCGCTCACAAGCACATTCTGCTTGTACTTGCCCTCTTCCTTGGTCCCATCGGGGAAGGTCATGCACCCGTAGCCATGGCGCCGGTTGCTCACCCACTCGCCCTCGTACTTGAGTCCGTCCGAGCGCTGGCTCACCCCGAAGCCCGAGCGCTTGTCACTCTTCCACTCGCCCACGTAGGTCTCAGTGGTGGTGGCGTCAATGTCGTCCTCGATGACGGCCAGCTCGGCCTCGGCCTCCCCCAGGCTGATGGTGGAGTGGATGTCGCTGGCCGTGGAGCTCACGGTGCTCATGCCCGCCTCGCTGCGGAAGGAGCTCTGCTTGCTGCGCTGGCTAGCCAGGCTGCTCTTGGACTCCGACTTGCGCAGCTTCAGCCCGCTCAGCAGCGAGCGCCGGAACAGCCCTTTCTTCTTGCTCTTAAGGATCTCCGAGTCGCTGTGAGCCACCAGCACGAAGCCACCCCGGGACACGGCCGGACTGCCGGCCGCAGCAGGAGAGGCGTCGGGGTGCAGCGCAGCGCCGTTGGTGTGCTCGCTGCGCAGGGAGTTGATGGACGTCCTCAGGGGTGAGCGGATAACCGCGGCCATGCCGTAGGGGACGCTCTGCCGCACACCGTAGCCCTGGCGCATGCCGCCAACCCACTGGCCCTGGTAGGTCCCTGTGGAGACAAGGGAGAGAGGGGTGAACTCACTGGGTGGAGTAGGGGCTACGGGCTGCATGGAGCAGCTGACCGTCCACCTATACCTCTCAGGACCTCAGTGAAACCCGGCCGGGTTGACCTGGGGGCAGAGTTGACCTCACTCATTTTCTTTTATTTTTTAATTTTTATTTATTTTGTATGTGTATGAATGTACTGTCTGCATGCAGGTTTGTGCACCCATTGTCATGCAATGCCCTGGTTACTCACCCATTTTCAAAGACACTTTTGTCCTGCTGCCCTCGGCTATTCTGAGACTGGAGAGGTCTGCACACAGTGCAGAGTAGAGCCCAGAATGGCCCAGGGAGCCCTTTCAGAGGGAGCCAGGGGAGGGGGGTAAGGGTGGCCTGTGGAATGATCTAGACTCAGGTCAAGGTCAGGAGGCCCTTAAGGACAACTTTGCCTTGGGGGGAAGTGAGGCCCCCAATGCCAGAGGCATCCCAGAAGGTCTGCCAGCCTACTCAGTGGGGACACCTCAAAAGAGCTTAAAGTGGATGGGGAAGAGCATTAAAATGAGCAGACCAGGGCTGGAGAGATGGCTCAGCACCGACTACTCTTGCAGAGGACCTGGGTTTGGTCCCCATTATCCACATGGCGGCTAACAACCATCCATAACTCTAGTTCCAGGGGATCTGACACCCTCTTCTGACCTCTGAAGGCATTTGGAAACAGGAATGCACTTACATACATGCAGGCAATATACTCACACACATAAAATAAAAAATAATAAGCTGGGCATGGTGGCGCACGCCTTTAATCCTAGCACTTGGGAGGCAGAGGCAGGCGGATCTTTGTGAGTTCAAAGCCAGCCTGGTCTACAGAGTGAGTTCCAGGATAGCTGGGGCTACAGGGAGACCCTGTCTCAAAAAAACCAAATAATAATAATAATAATAATAATAATAATAATAAATACTCATGGGTACTTGTCCAATGTATGTGCACATGCGTGTGGAGGCCAGAGGTGCACCTGAAGTGGCTTCCCCCTTGGTGTTTTCCACCTTAATTCCTAAGATCTTTTTAAATTTTTATGTGTATGTGTCGGTGGGGGTTTGTGTAGACGAGTGCAGGTGTCCATGGAGGCCAGGGGCATCAGGGCCCCTGGAGGTGGAGTGACAGGCAGTTGTGACTTGCCGAAATGGTGCTGGGAACTGAACTCAGGTCCCCTGCAAGACAGCATGCACTCTTAGCCAGGGAGTCATCTCTCCAGACCCTGCATATTTTTGTTGTTTGCTTTTGATTTTTTGAGACAGGGTCTCCCTGTAGTCCCAGCTGTCCTGGAACTCACTATTATAGACCAGGCTGGCCTTGAACTCACAGAGATCCTCCTGCTTCTGCCTCCCAAGTGCTGGGATTAAAGGTGTGTGCCACCATGCCCAGCTTCCACCTTGGTTTTTGAGACAGGCTCTCTTACTGACCCTGGAGCTCAACAACTCGCCTAAGCTGGCTGGGAGCTAGCTCCAGGCGCTCCGGGCCCCGCTCCTCACTGCCGGGATTGCAGGCATGTTGCCAGTGCTCCTGGCGTTTTTGATTGTGTGGCAAGCACTTGACCACCAGGGCCAATTCCCCAGCCCCAAAATGTTACCAAGGCACAATAAAATAGCAAGAGAAACAATCAGGTCTGGGCCTCATCCGGCTCCTTATTACTGTGTGACTTTAGGCACGTTTCTGGATCTTTCTGATCCAATCTACAGACCATATACACAAGTCCCCACTGTGAGGGCCAACGGGACACATGGGCTCCGCTGCCTGGGGGAGAGCTCTCCAACCCACTACAGAAGAATTCCCTCCCCCACCCCCAGGTCCATATCTATAGACAGTTCTATGGCTCAGACTGTCAAAGATTTCAGTACCTGTTCAGGTATCTTGTGTGTCCTAAAGACAAGCAGCCCAGGACCTCTCCTTTCAACTGTGAAATGGCCTGCAGTCTGCAGCAGCTGCCTCCTCTGGCCATCCTCCCCAACAGCCTCCCATACTACCCTCTGGGTTTGTGTGTCTGAGATGGGTTCACTCATGCAGCACAGCACATGTAGGTACACTATGTGCATGGCTCCTGGAAGAAGACAGATATGCTCAGAGCTTCAGACAGAGATACTAAGAGATAGCTATTGGTGCAACTCAGATAGAGCACTTGCCCAGCATACGCAAGGCCCTGGGTTCCATCTCTAGTACATGAAAGAAAAATTGGTCGGTGATGGCTCACACCTGCAATCCTAGTACTTGTGTGACTGAGGCTGACTCAGCTACAGGTTGAAACCCTATTGTAAAAACAAACAACAGTAGAAAGGAAAAGAACAGAGAGTGCTCAGCAGCTTGGCAAGGTCTGCTTCTCCATCTGCTAACCAAGACGGGGCTAAGAAGGAAGGGTCAGCTGTAGGGCAGGGCCAGGGATGAGAGGCAGAGAGGACGGGATGCAGAAGATCCCATAGGAAGTACCATGAATTCCATCCCACCCAGAGGCAGGGGTAGACATCCATATCCCCACACTAGTCATTTTGTATTCACAAATTGGGTTGGAACGGCAGCCTGGTGGGGCGGCATCTGATCCAGAGACCAGCCCATTCAGAATGCTGGTTCACTGGTCTGAGGGCAGGGGCTCTGAAGGCAGGGCTGCAGGCACATCCCTCCTGCGCTCAGCTTCCCAGGGCCTCCAGCCTGATCTGTGGCCACCCGTGTCAGCAGAGGAGAGGTGGCCTGCTGCCCGGGAGCCCTCCCTTCATGGTGGGCCAAGGGCACACTCCAGGAGGCCAGGAGGGCAGGGTGGACGGCTGTCTCCGCCAGCACATACACAGCACTGAGGCTCAAACTGAGCTTTGTGGGCGTCTGCCAAGAGGTGATTCTGCCAACCATTTTGGGAAAATGGCTGTATCCCTGTCACCTAGAGTAAAGAAGACACCAGAACACTGTCACAGTACGGGACCATGCCAGGCAAACCTCTCAAGTGGCCACATGGATGGAGTGAGTGCTGCTCACACCTCCCTGAAGCTGGAAATCGCCTGGTGTGCTTGGAAAAGAAGCCAACACCCTCAGGCCCAATTCTGACCACTAAGGGGGGGAGGTTACCAGGTGATTCTTGTTACCAGAGACAAATAAATGTCCCACTGTCTCAAGGAATGAAGGCAGTCCAGGAAGCTGGGGCAACTTGATGAAGCAGGCAGCACAGCACATGTAGGTACACTATGTCTAGAACCTTCTTTCCTTTACAGTAGATCACAGACCCCTTCCTACCAGTAATGATGCTCATGTAACATTATAACTGTCCACTATTCAAATGTCTCATAATCTCAGAAGTTACCACTGGGCCTGAGGTTGTGGCCCTTCCAAATATTTTTGTTGTGTTATTTTTAGTTATTTTTGGTGCTGACAATTGAATCCAGGACTCTGACACTAAGTTAAACCCTCAGCCCCTTGTTGCTTTTTTAAATAGCTAATATTCATACAGAATGCCAAACTTTATCCTGAAGACACACTCCTGGAATGAAACTCTGGATCCCAAGGAAGATTTCCTTTTTAAATATTTTATTATTTTTATTTTATGAGTGTTTTGCCTGCACGTATGCAAGCATACCTCTATCGTGCAATGCCCACAGAGGTCAGAAGAGGGTGTCAGATGCCTTGGAAGTGGAGTTACTGATGGTTGTTACCCACGATGTGGGTGCTGGGAACTGAACCCAGGTCCTCTGAAAGAGCAGCCAGTGCTCTAAACCACTGGGCCCCAAGGAAGGTTTTCTTATTGGAGGTATTTGATGAGTTATCTCAGAAAAGATCATGAGAAAGACCAGGCCCCCGTATCATCACCAACCATTTTAAGGATCATTTTAAAGTCCTTCTTATCTAGCTCTTAAGAGTTGTGGCACAATGGGAAGGAAAACCCCAGTGTGGGGCACAAGGGCAGAACTGACGGTGGTTTGGGCTTGCCAAGGAGGAGACTTCAAACATGACATTTTTTCAGCCTAATAAAGAAAAAAAAATCATAAGCTGAAGATGCTAAAATCTATGATATATGTGGCATGCATATATGCATATTTTGGAGTGATGCATATTGGAAGGACAACAAGAAGACTGGGTCAAAGAACTGACTGAAACAGTGAACTTCTGCTGGAAACAGTAAACTTCTGCATTGAGAATTTTTGAGAGAGACAGAAAAAGATGAAAAACATGTTTGGCAGAATGCATGAGCTCTGGTGGGGTGAGGGGAAGGGAGGGGAACACGGGTCTAGATTTGATTTGAAATTTTGTATGAAATTCACAGAGCTTCAATAAAAATTGGCTTTGAAAAAATAAATTAATTAATTTAAAAAAAAGAGTGTGGCATCTAGAATTAGCTATGAGTGGAGTTGCAATGTGTTCACCCAATTCATAGGTGAAGCCCCAACTTCCTACCTTGGAACGGAACTGTGTGGACACACATTCTTTAAAAAGGTAACTGAGCTAGAAAGAAAAAAAAAAGAAGAGGTGGCCAGGCAGTGAGGAAGAATTCATGATTCATCCAGGAAGGCCCAAGATTAAGAGTTGCAGCAAGCAAGGGAGATACATGATCAAAGGCAGTCTCCCAAAACGTGAAGGGCCTGGGGTCCAGACTGAGGCCCATGGACACGCTGTCCAGTGGAGGGAAAAACAGGGAGTGCCAAGCTCTAAGTGCTTCCAGAAAAAAAACCCAAAGCAGGCCGCAACAGACTAGCATGGGACAGCACAGCACAGCAACAATGTGGAATCTAGACACTTCCTGTGGAGCTGCCCTCCTGCCGCATGCCACAAATGCTGAACAGAAACAATGTCCAACCAGCAGTCTAAACCAATCTATCCATCAAATGATTAAACCACAGAAATCTGATCTTCTAAGGCGTTCTTTTCTCAGCTATGGCAGGATGTGCTTCACTGAAATGAGGAAGCAATCCAGGGCAGAGGAAGACACAGGTGATCAGACAGACAGTGAAGGGGACCTCCAGGATGAGGAGACTGGGAAGAGGAGGCAATCCATAAACAGACTTGAAGTCATGTGACTGATGAGACTCTGGGGGAGCTGAGAGAAAACCTGCATTGAGAGATATTTTTGTTGAGTATGCGGGGGGCGGGGGACACTGACCAGTGATTTAAAAGAAAATTATACAATCAGAAAAAAAAATCAATTACAAACTCAAATTGTGTCTGGAAAGTGTACACTGGGGCACACTGCTTGGCTCAGCAGTAACCATGACTTGCATAGTCACAAGAATGAAAAACATTGAGTATGGATTTAATTTTTTAAAGTTGTGACATAATGTTGAGACAGCTAGGGAAGGAGAAGTGACCAAGAGCCTGAAGCTGTCCACCTACCACCGCAGGAAGTTGAAGACAATGGCTCCAACCAACCACAGAAATAGTGGGGACGCGTGCTTGGAAGGGCAGCAATCAGTCTCAGAAATGTGGGTGGTGTTGCAGCTGTGGTAAGATGATGTACCTGGGTGTCGAGGCCACCTGAGCACCCCGCTATCCGGGTCCACCACTTACTGTCTTAAACTGTGGTCACACTTGACCTCAAGAATTAAAAGACTTTGACCAGGGAACCCCGCAGTGGTGACAGTCTTTCTTCTCCACCTGCAGAAACAAGGCTCAGACAGAACTGTTCCTTGTAGAGAGGGCTGGGGACCTGAGCCCAGTCAGTCTTCCTCGATCCAGGGGACACTGGCGACACTGAGGACCTGAGCCCAGTCAGTCTTCCTCGATCCAGGGGACACAGCATGTTTAGAAGGCTGGGGAAGGGTGAATCAGACATCAGAGACCGAGAGGCAAGTCCAAGGTCTATGGAGCACTGAGAAAAAGGAGCCATCAGAGCAGAGTCACAGCATCTAGGCAGGCTTGAAGGCGACAAGAGGGTGGACATTCAAGGACACATGCATTGTGTCTTGATAACACAAGCACAGGGTCAGGAGGGGTCATGGGCAAAGCCAAATTCCAGAGTGGCTTAGAGTATGACCCACATCCATCCTCAGGCTGCCTGGACAAGAGACTTCCCCTTTGAGGAGCCATGTGTGGCCGACCTCAACTGGGAAGACAAGCCTGGGATGTGTATGAATGAGTCAGCTGTGTGAGAGACAGCTGCATTCCAGGGACCCAGAGGTGGACTTCACAGAACAAGCTCAACACAGGAACACCATGGAAGCTGCTCACTGCTCTTATCAAAATGATCACACTTCATCTCACAGGGCAGTTTCAAGGTTAGAGAAACATCAAGTGACCCTCGGAGGTCCCGAGTCTGTGTCTCTATGGAGGTGGTGGCTCTCTGCATGTCCCAGAGCCTCTATGCACTCACACGAGTCTGCAGGTCTCTGTGTCCACGTGTCCTGGTTGCCATGTCTCAGACCTCCTCCATTTGATGGACAGGAAGGAGAGTGGGTGATTGGCAGTTCACAGCCTTGGGGTGGAGGCTTGATTTTTGGAGACCCTGGGTTCTGCTCACAGTGCTCATGGTGAGCTACCTAAGCACTGGTCTGTGATCCTTAGTGTCCAAGAACTTTGCATGAGGAGCTGGGTACTGACTGCAGGGCTGGCTTGGAATGTGGGTTGGGCACAGAGGGAGGACAGTGGTCAGGAGCATTGGCAGAGGGGCACACTGACCAAGGGCACTGAGCGTTCACAGTGGGCTTCTTGCCCTGCAGGGACAGGACCACGTGCTGGGTAACCCCAGTTCCCTCTCTCCTTACGACCTTCCTCTAAATATAGGTGGCCCTGGAAAGGACTTGGCTTCTAGAAGTCTCTTCTAAGAAGCTGAGAGGTGACTGAGGGGCAGTTCCTCAAGCAGTTCAACCTCAGGTCACCTTGTGACCCAGCAGTTCCACTGTGGTGCCACCATCTAGAATCAAACTGTCCCCCAGAGCCAGGTGAAAAGGCCAAGCCCTAGCAGGGTGCTAGTTGGAAGTGGTAGAGCCTTCAAAGCACTGGGGTGTGCCCTTGAAGGGTACAATGGGACCAGGCCACCTCTTCCTCTCATCTCTCCACTAGGAGGGAAGTGGGATTCCCACCATGGTGTGCCACCTCCCCACATAGCTGTACAACATCGATGGGCCAGTCATGGATTCAGATTTCCAAAACGATAAGTTAAGACATACCTTTTCTTTCTATACCTTGATTAATTTCATGTTATTTGTTACAGTCACAAGAATTTAACTATCACACTTCGGGGTTTGCCCAAGAAGAAAGAAAGCACAAAGGTACACACATCTGGTACACGAATGTCCACAGCAATACTGTCCTCCAAAGCCCAGAGACAGAACCAACCTAAACATCTACCTACTGAAGGATGGACAAAGAAAGTGTGGTCCACCTAGGAAGTGGAATATTACTCAGCTATGAAAAGCTGACACATGCTACCATGTGAGTGAATCTTGCAAACATGGAGCCGGCCACACATGGCCCCATCTGATTTAAAAAACAAAAACAAAAACAAAAACGAAACCCTGGAATGGGCAGACCCACACGACATGGAGCAGGCTGGTAGTGGCCAGGAGCTGTGTGACATAGCGGGAAGCGATCCTGAGATGCAGGGCTTCTTCCTGAGGTGGTCAGAGTGGTCAGCAATCGCCTGTGCTGGTGGGTCATGATTCATCCAGACACCACCAAGCCCACACTTTAAATGGATGAACTGCATACTGTATTATGTCAACAAAGCTTTGTATTTTTTTCTTTTGTCTGTTTGAGACAGGATCTCCCTGTAGCCCCAGCTGTCCTGGAACTTGCTATGTAGATCAAGCTGGCCTTGAACTCACAGAGCTCCACCTGCCTCTGCCTTCCATGCCCGCCACCACACCCAGCAAAGTCTTTTATTTTTAAAACTATGTGTCAGTGGAACCTCTGCCCCTCTGTGATCAGAGAAGTTCCTAGGCCGGTATGTGGGTGGATCTGCAAGTTTCCAGAGCCCACCTTCTCCTGCCCTCCTGACAGCCACTGAAGTCCCCGTCTACTCCAGCAGAGGGAAACATATGGCCCTCCCCTTACTGCCAAGCCCTTGTTTAATAACCTCCATCTCTGCTCTGGGGGCTCTTGGGGAACCACCCAGGATAAGGACTTCCTTGAAAGCTGTGCCCAGGGCATGCCACAGCTGGGATTCCTAGCCCCCCCACAGAACACCAAAAATCTGCCCAGAGGGTCTGTGTGGTCCGTGCAGAGAGGAGGGGGCCCAAGCTAGTGCCAGTCTCTGATTTCAAATGTGGCATTTTTCTCAGAAAGGGGTAGGGAGAGCGGGGCCCCAATGTAGGGTTTCCAAAGAGAGCACCGGGGGTGGAGGGGAGACCGCAGGGGGTGGTGGGGGAGACC
>VZQC01011090.1:4464770-4489918 GCA_009823505.1 Rhizomys pruinosus
ACGGGGAGCGGTGGGGGAGACCGCGGGGGGCGGTGGGTAACCGAGGGGGGGTGGGGATACCTCCTGGGCACGGGGTGGTGGGGGAGACCGGGGTGGTGGGGAGACCGCAGGGGGTGGTGGGGGAGACCGCGGGGAGCGGTGGGGGAGACCGGCTGGTGGGCTGGGGGGGTGGGGTGGAGACCGCATGGGTGGGGTGGTGGGGGAGGACCGCAGGGTAGCGGGTGGGTGGGAGACCGCAGGGTTGTGGTGGTGGGGAGACTGCAGGGGTGGTTGGGAGACCGCGGGGAGCGGTGGGGGAGACTTCCGGGGTGGGGTGGTGGGGAGACCGCAGGGGAGACCGCAGGGGGTGGTGGGGGAGACCGCGGGGAGCGGTGGGGGAGACCTCCGGGGGCACGGGGTGGTGGGGGAGACCGCAGGGGGTGGTGGGGGAGACCTCCGGGGGTGGGGTGGTGGGGAGACCGCAGGGGGTGGTGGGGGAGACCACATTCTGTTTTCACAGGCCTCCACTTGAACTTTAGCATGTCCTTAAGCTAGAACAGGGTTAAGCCACAATGACATCGTCAGACTTGTTACTGTCCCCATGGAAATGGCAGGTCCCATCCCAGTGAGCATAAACATCCTGGAAGAACACTTCAGAGCTGGCTGCCCTGGCTGAGGAGTCTGGGATCAGCCTCACGCCCACCCCACCGGACATTACAGTAGCCAAAGAGGCCTGGGGTCAAGGCCAGCGTGGGCCATATCCCACACCTGTCCCCAGAGCTCCAAAGATACCAGGCTGGGACAGGAACACCCCCAGAAGCTGAGGGATGAGTGACAGGGCAATTCTGATGAGGGAGGTCAGGAAGAAGACCTGGTTCTCAGGCAGACCAACCTGGCAGGGTCCCCAGAGGTACCAAGGATCCCCAGAGGTCCTTCGGTACCTATTCCCTCTGCCCACTGCCTATCCCCATGAATGGAGACTTGGGTACCCCTGCACAGCTAAACTCAGAGGAAAGAAGGAAACAGCTGGACTTTCTGGAAACTTCCCTCAGTTATCACCCTGGAACACAGAGACACTAAGAACCACAGAAGAGGGCTGGGAGGGCAGCCACAATGGCTGGCTGGGCAGAGTTCAGGCCTGAGGCAGAAGGAGGCAGGCTGCCCGAGAGATCGCAGCACTCCACTGTCCTGCTGGATGTGAACTACCTCCCAAAGAGCCAGCTACAGACAAGGTCACCCAGAGATCAGGAGAGCAAGACAAAAAAGCAGGTCAATGTGCTGCCCACAAAACACTGACCAGTCCTCTCTGAGCCAAACAGGGATGGCTGCTTCCCAACTGATCCCAGCCTGTTCCCTGAGGTATGTCTACTCAGTGCTAGAGACCCCACTGAAGAACTGCTTCTCTCTTAGACAGCACCACTAAAGTGAACACCCCCCAACAGCTTTGACTTGCAGAAGAACTCATCTCAGTTCAGGCTTGAAAGGCTGCCCCAGTTCCCCTATCTCCTGCAGGTCTGCAGGGGAGTCATCTCACCTGGGCAACCAGCTACACCCAGGCCCTAGCAGACGAAAGCCACTCAGAGACTCTGAGCCAAATGGAAGGCCTCGAAGCCATGGCCAGCGATCTCCTGTAGGGAATTGTGCCATGCACTGGCACTACAGTTCTGATGGGCTCACCCTGGGGCAAGCAAAGGGCACCCTGAAGCCACAGGGCACCAAGCTCACAGCCTGGGGGTCTTAGGGATCCACGCCTGGGCTGGGCCTGCACCCTGTGGCACTGCAGGCTGTAACTACATCTCTGGGCCTTAGGCTCCTCCACAACAGGCTGCAACTTCCCAGGCACAGTGACCACCATGGCACAGATGGATCAGAAAACAAAGCAGGTTAGAGTGAGATCTACAGAATGAGACCGAATGAAACAGGACCGACTGGCCCCTTCCCAGGACCCGCCTCTACCTTGTCCCCCCTCCCCATCTCTGGCTCGGTCCTACCTGCCCCCCCAACCCCACCCACCAGGGTTCACCCCAGCCGCCTCCAGCCCAAGAAGCCCCTGATGATGGCATTTTTTCCCACTGTCTCTCAGATATACAAGTTAGGTTGCTTCAGAGCCCCAAACCTGGTGCAAGTCCCTCAAGCACAGGACTGCCCAGGTAGAGGCCATGGTGACTGACAGGGCTCCCTTAACAATCTGGCCCTTCCTGAGGGGAAGTGGATGGAGGTGCTGAGGGTCTGGCTCAGGTTCCTTCTCTAGGCTGGAAGGCCCGCCCACCCTGGGTCTCCATCCAAATGTCAGTCCAGCAGATGATTGTCTCCAGGCCACAGACACGGCCTCCTAACCACTCGGCTCCTTGAGCATCAAGTAACGAACCAAGAAGACTGGCCGACATGGGCTCCAGAAGCATCACCCTAGGTCTGCCACTTAAAACCTTTACTGAGCACCTACTTTGTGCCTGGCAGATGCCAGGGGGAACAAAAGAAGGACTTTGAGAATATGATTGTGGCAGTCTACCTCCCTCCCAACTAGCTCTCACAGGGACTCATGACAGAAAGATCCCAGAAGCCAGTAAGACAAATAATGGTGGTGTAAAGATGGGCAAGGAGCTGGAGACACTGCTGGCAGCAGACACCCAGTCAGAACACTCGTGAGGAGAGAACAACACCTAGCACTGCAGGAGGCACAGACAAAGCCACAGTGAGACGAGCTCACACCCACTGGGCTGGGACAGCTGAAGTCAGGATAGACAGTAACAGGCGCTCCAGAGGCTGGGGATGAAAACGGGGTAACTGAAGTCCTCACATTCTGGAGGATGGAAAGCGGAGCAGTTGCTATAGAAACAGTCTATAAGGTGAGACCCTGTCACCCCACAGGGCCCTGCGAGTCCATTCCTGGTTTCCCCAAGAAAGATGAAACTATATACCCCTCCTGCTCATACATGTGTTCATAACAGCACAATTCACTACAGGTGGGAACAGTCCACAGGCCTCACTGACGAAGGGTCCAACAGAGCGTGTTCAACGCAAAGGAATACGACCCAGAAAAAAGAAAGGAGCACTGATGTTACCATGGGCACAGGGAGTAAGAACATGTTCAATGAAGAGGCCAGTCATACAAAGACACACGTGTGTGATTTCACATGTGTGAAACATCCAGAACAGGGAAACCTGGGGAAGAAGCAGGTTAGTGGTCATGAAGGGAAGGGGATAGAGATGACTGGACCTTACCAGTGTTCCAGCCAGGACTCAGGAGGCTGAGGCAGGAGGATTGCCATAAGTTTAAGGCCTAGGCTGCAATAAGACTGTGACTCAAAACAAAACAACATGGGCGCTGGAGAGATGGCTCAGCAGTTAAAAGCACTGACTGCTCTTACAAAGGACCTGGGTTTGAGTCTCGCCACCTACATGGCCACTAACAACCATCCTTAACTGGAGTTAAGGGGATCTGACACTCTCTTCTGACCCTGGGAGGCACTGCACAACATGGGTACACTTACATAATGCAGGCATTCATACAATAAAATAAAAATAACAAATAAGTCTGGCATGGTGACACACCCCTTTAATCCCAGCACTTGGGAGGTGTAGGTAGGCGGATCTCTGTGAGTTCAAGACCAGCCTGTTCTACATACCAAGTTCCAGGACAGCTGGGGCTACAGGGAGACCCTGTCTCAAAACGATAAAGAAAAAAAATAAGTAATAATAATGTTTTTTAAAATATTTTATATTTAAAGATATAAAGATATTTAAAGATTTTTATATTAAAGATGGCTCACCTTACATAAGGGCCTGAGTTGAACCCCAGAAGGTACATAAAAAGTCAGCGGTGGTGCCGGGTGTGGTGGCGCACGCCTTTAATCCTAGCACTTGGGAGGCAGAGGCAGGTGGATCTCTGTGAGTTCAAGACCCGCCTGGTCTACAGAGTGAGTTCCAGGCCAGCTGGGACTAAAGGGAGACCCTGTCTCAAAAATACAAAAAAAAAAAAAAGTCAGCGGTGGTAACACCCACGTGTAACCTCACCCTCAGGAGGCAGGCAGATCCCTGGGGCTCAGTGGCCATCCAGCCTCACCAGCAAGTGCAGGCCAGCGAGAGACCCTGTCTCACAGAAAACAAGGATGGCTCTTGAGGAAGGACGTCTGGGGGGAACCCTGACTCCCATACTCATGCCCCGCGCACAGACACAAATACATACATACACGGATACAAAAAGAAAAAAAGCTCTCAGACTAGTGCGAAGTGCCCAACTCATGAAGAGTCTAAAAAAAGACCAAATTGTACATTTTAAAAGATGGATTTTTGCCGGGCGTGGTGGCACACACCTTTAATCCTAGCACTTGGGAGGCAGAGGCACACGGATCATTGTGAGTTCAAGGCCAGCCTGGTCTACAGAGTGAGTTCCAGGACAGCTGGGGCTACAGAGAGACCCTGTCTCGAAAAGACCAAAAATAAATAAAATAGATAAATAAATAAATAAATAAATAAATAAATAAATAAAGGATTTTTATGTGGATTATATTTCAATAATAATATTGTCACTTTTTTTTTTGTTTGTTTGTCTTTTTGAGACAGGGTCTCCCTGGAACTCTGGCTGTCCTGGGACTCACTCTGTAGACCAGGCTGGCCTTGAACTCACAGAGATCCGCCTGCCTCTGCCTCCGAAGTGCTAGGATTAAAGGCGTGCGCCACCACGCCCAGCAATATTATCACATATTGTAACAAAATACCCAGCAGCTAGGAGGCAGGTGGATCTCTGTGAGTTTGAGCCCAGCCTGGTCAACATAGTGAGTTCCAGGCCAGCCAGGGCTAAATAGTATGACCCTGTTTGAAAAACAAACAAAAGGGGCTGGAGAGATGGTTCAGCTTCAGTTCTAAGCACCTACATGGTAACTAACAACCATCTGTAACTCCAGTTCCAGGAGATCCAACACCTCTATGGGCTTGCACACATATGGTGCACTTACATACATGCAGGTAAAACACTCATACAGATAAAATATAAATAAATAAATAAACTAAAATACCATTTTGCCCCTCTCAGTGCAGCCAGTGAACTTGCCAGGGCTGAGATACCTGCCCATGAGGGTCCCTGGCCTCCCTCAGAGCTGGAAGCCCTGCCTGAGGAAGCCCGCCACCCTTTCTCCTGAAATATCCATTTCTCCTTCCCAGGGGCAATGGAGAGGAAACAACAGCTTCTGGGGGGCGGGGGTGGTTACCACAGGCGTGGCAGCAGCAGAGAGGCACCACTGCCTGACCCTGCATGCAGTGAGTCGCAGCAGACCTGTCCAGATTCCTCCCAGGCAGCTAGGACCAGGTGACTCATGAGTGCACACTGCTACGTCCCCGGACCAGCACTTCATACTTGCTTCAGCGGCCTGAGAAACATGGAAAGCCTTGCTTTCCTTGCTGGGAGACCACACAGAGGAGTCTGGGAAGCTCCCAGCACACTCCCGATACATCCCAGATTGGGAGCACTGGAGTCCACGTGAGGCTGAGGACTGACTGGAAGCCCAAGCAAGGTGCTGAGTACCCTGTGCTGCCCAGAGGAAGTCGGGTGCCTGCTGGACACACAGGATGAAGACCCTACCAGAGACCAGCTGCCACCGCTTCTGACACCACAGACGCCTCTCTGGTTCCTTATTGATAAAGCCAGAGTGACCTCCATCAGGAGGTGGCCCTCATCAGGAAATGGATAGGGTGTGGGAACCAGTCAGGTCCAGCTGTCCACCAGCCATGTGACCTCAGCAAGCCACCCAACTTCCATGACCCTCACTTTTCTCGTCTCTTAGATGGGTGTGGTATGCTCCAAGTTCTGACTCATTGTTCTGGGAGGCTCCAGGCTGTGGTCATCACCTCTGCCTCGAGTCAGGCAGTGCATGTGGCAGAACTGTGAGCTGGAGGTCATGGCTGTGGCAGTGGGAAAGGGAGGCTGCTTGCTCACAGTCCAGCGGACCAGGAAGCAGAGGTAAAGGCCTATGCTCAGCTCACTTTCTCCTCATTATTCAGTCTGGGGTCTACTTCCCACATTCATGGTGAGTCTTCTGTCCTCAGTTCATCCTCTGTGGAGACACACCTGAAGGTGGCTTCCCCTGCACCCTATGCAGTTCTTTATTTAATCAAGTTGATAATTAAAACTGGCCATCATAGCCCCAGAGAAGGCCACCTGAAGACAGAGGCAGAGACGAATGCCTGGAAATCTCATCCACTTCCTGTACCTTAAAGAAGTGCTACTGCACTGTGCAGCAGTGGCAGCCATATGCCTGTATATCCCAAGTCTAACTGGCTATTAGCTCTCTCCTTGGAGGAATAATTCATGGCTGATGCCACAAGCTTATATCCTCTAATGGTTAGGAGATGTTATAAGCCACAGTAAGACCTTGTCATCTTTTACAGAAAAAAATGTAATTCACGGATTAGCATACCATCCAAACATCTGTGTCTATACCAAAGTAACCTACCATAACAATTAGTACTGTTTAAATACCTATATATCTAATTGTTTGTGCTTCATTAGTAGGATTGAAAGGTTATTCCTGGACAAACTGTCAGCCCATGAAAGGAAACAGCCAGAACTGATCAAAGTCCAAAACGACATCTCCAAAATAGACTGTTCTGCTTCTCGTCCACCTGAGCCCCTTTTCTAAGCCTAGGGAACAATCTGCAGAAGAGGGGGCATGGTAGAATGTAAGGGCTATGATTGGGGTGAATGGTGAAATTACAACAATATAGACTGGACACTTATTTGATCAACTTGATACAAGCCCCTCCAGCTGGATGGTGGGAACCTTGGGTTGTGTGGGTTTGGGCACATCTGCTTGCAAATTGGTTTTACATGAAGGATGCTTGTACTCATTAAAAAAAAAAAAGGATCTAGATATTGAAAAGTTTTCTTTTAAATATATTTTTTAATTTTATTTATTTTTGTATGTGTATGAGTGTACTGTCTGCATGTAGATTTGTGCGCCCGTGTCGTGCAGTGCCACGGAGGTCAGAAGAGGGTCTCAGATTCCCCTGGAACTGGAGTTCTCCTGGAATTGGAGTTACAGATGGTTTTTAGCCGCCATGTGGGTGCTGGGGATCGAACCCAGGTCCTCTGCAAGAACAGTCGGTGCTCTTAACCACTAGGCTAGCTCTCCAGCCCCTTGAAAAGTCTTTAAAGCATGTTTTCATGCCAGGCCTGAAAAAGGCCAAGAGCTTGGAGGAAGATAGTCATTAAAATCCACTCTGGGGGCTGGAGAGATGGCCTAGCGGTTAAGAGCACCGACTGCTCTTACAGAGGACCTGGGTTCGATCCCCAGCACCCACATGGTGGCCGAGACCCATCTGAAACTCCAATTCCAGGAGAACTCCAGTTCCAGAGAAATATCCAACACCCTCTTCTGACCTCCACGGCATTGCACGACATGGTGCACAAACCTGCATGCAGACAGTACATTCATACACATAAAGAAAAAAAAAAATCCACTCTGGCCAGGCACGCCTTTAATCCTAGCACTTGGGAGGCAGAGACAGGCGGATCTTTGTGAGTTCAAGGCCAGCCTGGTCTACAGAGCAAGTTCCAGGACAGCTGGGGCTACAAGGAGACCCTGTCTCGAAAAGAAAAAAAAAAAAAAAATCCACTCTGTAAGGTTTGCAGTTTAAAATGATATACTTAAAAATAACATATATTTATGTAAAGAGGTATTTCAGTAGAGATTTACACAGAAATACAAAATAAACCACATAAGTTAAAGGACTTGATTTCTCTGAAGTCATAGTCTAGTCATATAGCTTCATAGAGCAAAGTGAATATTGGGTAAAATTTATTTGGCAGGTACTCAACTCTGCCCAAGCTTTGTCCACATATGATAGGATATTTTAAGACTTAGTAAAATGTTTAGATTAGTTAAATTTGGTTGTAGGTTTTGGTGAAAATGGTAATACATTTTCACCAAATGGACTCCTAATTGATCAACATGCTTGTGCATAGAAACTTCTCCAACTGGACTATGGGAACCTTGGGTTGTTCAAAATTTGGACATAGATACTTGCAAATTGTTTTACATGAATGTTATATTCATTGCTTATGCTTAATAATTTGGCTCACTTCAAAAAAAATGCACCAATTACCTAATTGTATGGCAAACTGAGCAATGTCAATGTTATCTGAAAACAACTGTGCTATTATATTGTAGAATCCCTTAAAAAATAAACAAATAAAGGGAAAAATAAAAAAAAAGAAGTGCTCCTGCAACTCCCTGGGTCATTTGTCCCAGAGTTTGAAAACTCCCTCTGCCACAGCCATCCTTAGGCCACCTGCTTTCCTCAGACAGGCGCCTGGAATGCCACACTCCGAGTGTCTGGTTTCCACAGCCTTGGATGAAAGCTCGCTAAGGCTTCTGATGAAAGCTGAGGTGTTCTGGACCAGCATCAGCCTCATCCAGGTTCACAGAGAATCCCAGGGTCCAGCTGCCCCTCTGCCAACACCTCCGGTGGGCCCAGGCAACGTCACTCCTAAGCACTCTAGACAGACAAACCAGCAAGCTACAGCAGCACCCATGTATGGTGATATGGGTTACACATAGGTCCTGTCCCCTCAGGTCTTCAGTGAGGCCTGAGACCTGCACCTCTACCAGTTGACCAGGAGCCTGCACACAATGATTCTAATACGCATCAAGGCTGGGAGGTACCTGCCAAGCCCTGGTTCTCAGAGTGGTCCCCTGGGAGAGCAGCAGCCTTGCCTGAACCTGGTAAGATAGATACATTCCTGCATGACATCCCAGGCCCAGAAATTTTCAAAGGTTGACAATCTGTGTTCTCACATTCCTTTCCGGTGGTTCTGACACCCAGACTGGCCCAGATTCACAGAGCCGGCCCATTCTCTGCTGGCAGAAGCTATCAGCTCTTGCTTCCTGGAGAGTGTCTGCAGCTGGGAGTCCATTCTGGATCCAGGCTAGGATCTGACATTCCTGGGAAGGATGTAGACTGTACCTGCTGAGGACAAGTGTCGTGGCTCCACTGCAGAGACTGAGAAAGCAAGGCAGAGGGAGGAGGTGAGGCTGCCAACAGAGCCAGGGACTCCAGCATTGAGTGACCACTGCACTGTGAGGCCTTCCAGACCCAGCTTCGGATGCACATGGAATTCTGACCTGTGGGACTTCCCTTCAGTGTCCCTAAAGTGTGGCAAGACAGACCCCTTCTAATCATCTCACATATTCTTGCATCTGTATCCAGACTGCTCATTCCTTTGAGAGGCCAGATCAGCAGTTCACCTTCTTTCCTTCCTTCCTTCCTTCCTTCCTTCCTTCCTTCCTTCCTTCCTTCCTTCCTTCCTTCCTTCCCTCCCTCCCTCCCTCCTTCCTTTCTTCCTCTCCTTCCTCCCTTCTTCTCTTCCTCCCTTCCTTTTATCCAGTCTCCTCTGCTCATAGCCAGGCTCAGCCAATGAGTGTAGCCAATTCCAAGGCTGTGTCCTGAACACAGCAGGGCCCCAGTGAGCCGTTCTCTGATTCCAAATGCCTCCAGCCAGGCAGGGGCACCCACAGAGGAACATTCACCTTCCCAGCCCCAGCACCCTGCAAGGAATGTGCTTGCTCAAAAGAGGTCCTGAACTGTCTCTGGCTCCAAGTTCATCTCAGAGTTTCGCTCTTAAGCGATCATCACCACTACATACTCATCCAGTGCCACTGTCCTTCATCACACGCTAGCAGTCTACACCAGTAACAAAACACTATAACAGGGGAAGTCTAAGGTGAGGCTGACCTGTGGACAACACTTTGGGGGGACACTGAGCATCCATGCACATCTAAGTTGTCTTGAGGACACAGAGAAGAACACTGGTGAATGGAGTTAACCTCACTGCTATGCTATTTCCAAGCCCATCACTGTACAAATATTCACTGAGGGACCACCACGTTGGCAGTCTCTTGGTTCTGGCTGCATAGCAGTGACCAGCACTGTCACACATCCCCTCTCTGCATGAGGGGTACACTCCAGGCCACCAAGTCTTGACAGGCCTTCTGCAATGACAATAACCATCCTTCTCTGGCATCCACAGAGGTGACCACCACCCCACCCACCCCAGAGCACTTGAACTGTGGCTGGTGCTCCAAGGAGGTGACCTCTTATATTGTGTTGCATTTAATTAATTAAATTTAAATGAAAATAGCCACACGTGGCTAGTGGCCTGTAGGATGGGCAGGACTGGTCTAGGTGATTAGTCCACTAACACTGATTTAAAGAGAAGGCTGAAATGCTCTCTCATCAGCCACCACAGAGAAAAATCATGCCTTCACTGCCTTTATCTGTGTGTCAGTCACACTCCATGAGAACCCTGCACACGACCTGAGGCAGTGGTAAACCTTGGGCCGAGTGCAGGTCAGCAATCTTCCTGAAACCTTACCCCAAACCAGCTTCCACCTGTTAGAGGAGGTCTGTGGGTGAGCAGTGCCCAGCACAGCACCTGCAGGGCACCCTACACCTTTTCGTAAGACACAGTTGGGTGAGACAAGCCAGCATTCAGACTGGTACTGTTTCCTGGAGCATGGACCATGGACAGGGGTGAAGACACAACAGCAAGGCCCGGCATGCAAGAAAGCTCAAGGCCTGGGGTTCCATTCGCTTGTGAGTCCACCCTGTTTTTTTGCTTGTGGAAGCCCTCTGCTGGGTATGTATTGGGAGCGCTGTCCAGGGTGCTGAAGAGTAAGGCCATCAACCCGCAGGAGCCGCAAGCTCAAATCAAAACCCAGGCCAGTGAGGTGGTTGAGCAGGTAAAATCATTTGCTTCCAAGCCAACCGACCTGAGTTCAATCCCCAAGATCCACAGGGCAGGAGAGAACCAATTCCCACAAATTGTACTGTGTCTTCCAGTTGTGTCCCATAGCGCACAAGGAATCGCAATCAACCAATCAAATAAGGAAAGTAAATAACTTTTTTGTGTGTGTGTTTTTGAGACAGGGTCTCCCTGTAACTCCAGCTGGCCTGGAACTCTCTTTGTAGACCAGGCTGGCCTTGAACTCACAGAGATTCACCTGCTTAAAGGTGTGCACAACCAGGCCTGGCACAGTGACTTTTTAAAACTAGGACTTCAAGACTGGGGGTGTAGCTCAGTTGGTAGCGTACTCGCCTACAATGCAGGAAGTACTGAGTTCAATTCTCAAAAACTGGGTGTGGTGAAGCACACCTGTAATCCCAGCACTCTGGAGGTGGAGGCCAGAGTATTACACATTAAAGGTCATCTTGAGCTACACGGAGAGTTCAAGGCCACCTTTGGCTACAGAGTGAGTACTGGGCCACCCAGGTCCCCAGAAAGACCCTATCTGCAAAGAACCCAAAACAAAACCCCAGGACCCAACACAGCGCTATTTCTACAGTGGCTGGGGAAGCAGCTGGCATGGAGAATGCTGCAGAGAGCATGTGTGAACATGGCTCATGGTAGATAGCTAGTCAGAGCTATAGCACCCCAGGGAGGCTAAGGAAGAAAGGAATCCTGAAGGAAACACAGAGGTCCCCACTTTGGCACCCTAATACCCAGCATCTGCACCATCTCTTCCACAGTCATCTTCTCTCCAGTCCAGGTTCTCAGAGAGGGTGGGGCTGCGCCCTGTACCTCAGCTGTGACGTTAACACTCGGGACTCCAGGCTAGACGCTCCCTAACGCTGCTCTCAAACGCTGCGACCCTCTTGGCTCACACTAGGTCCCCAATGTCAGTAGCTGGGGCTGAGGATGGGGAGGGAAGCTTCTCACCAACTCTTCTTTCTCAGCTATAATTGGCAACAAAGAATCAGTCATTTGTTTTCACCTTCTCCTTTCACCTTATGGAGGAACTGCTCAACCTCCCCCTCCCCAGGTGGTGCAAAGAGACTCTGGGAAAACACCTTTAATCTCCAAAGACTTGCCATGCATTTCCTTTTGTTTCTGAACCAAGTTTCTACTGGTGGCATACCTGTGTAGATGGGCTGATGGGTCTCCTTACCCCAGGCACCTGGGTTTTTCAAAGAATGATTTTTCACCTCCATACCAAGCATGAAAAACAGTTTAAAATAACTGGGCACGGTGGTACAGGTCTAGTATCCCAGCTCTCAAGAGGCTGAGGCAGGAATATCACTAGTTCAAGGCCAAGCTGGACAACTTAGCAAGACCCTACCAACATAAAAGGAAATGGGCTGGCAATGCAGTTCAGTGGTAGGCCCTGGCTTTGATCCCTGGTACTGACAAAAAGAAAAGCACAGTTTGTGTTGTTTGGTGACAGTTTTTCCCCTCACAAGGGGCAGTAACAGCAGATGTATTTAAAATGGAAACGGCTGCATGGCTTTCTCTCCTGACTCCCTATTTACAGGGTGGCAGGAACTCCCTTGGCGATGGGGGAGCAAACAAAGCCAAGAGATACACGTGGCTGCGTTGGGGGACGGGGTAGAAGATCTGAGGGTGGCAGGTGTATTGTGCGCCTGTGTGCGCGCAGGCGCCTGGGTGGATCTGAGTCCTGACTGTGGGTGTGTGTGATGTGTGTAGGCTGCAGAATCTGGGCCGGTGAACGGGACCTGCCCAGTATGGGGAGGGGGGAGGCCGGGGCGTGCAATGACTCATCTCTTGGGGTGTGGGAGGGTTTATCTGGGGGGGGGGTGGCTTTTTGGTTAATGTTTACCTGCAGGAAAGCTCTGAGGTCGGCGTTGGGGGGGGCATCTCAGTGGGATGGCAGTGCGGCTGCTGGGATAGGCATTGCCTGTACCTCAGGGTACTGCACCCAGAGTGCTGAGAATGGATGTGGAAGGAGAGAAGACAGCAAGCAGTTACAGAGGGCGTTTACAGGGAGGCCCAGTGAGCAAAGCCAACCTAAAGTCAGCAGCCTGCACCTGGCTCCACCCAAGACTTCCAGACTGGAAGGCTGGGCCCAGTGTGTGACTCCTGAATAAAGAGAGCAAACGTATACTAAAGCTGTAAGAGGCTTGCCACATGCCTGCCACACAGTGTCTCATATCACCTCTTTCATCTGCATGGTCACTACAGTCCTGCCTGTTGGTTCCACAGTAATTATTACAGTGACAATCACTGCATGCAAACTGTAAAAATAAAATGATAAAGTGATAATGATAAAAAAAGGTCCACTCCACTCCTGGCAGAGCCTGGGGCTCCACACAGAGCTCATTTCCACCCACTCCACTGTGTTATCCTTTTGCTAAAGTGAACAGAAACTCAGAGAGGTTAAGTCACTTGTCCAAAGCCACAAACCAGAGCCTGGCAAAGCTTAGTGGTCAACTCCCAAAAACTTATGCTCCCGTGGCCCCTGCCTCAGGCCCTCAGTACAGACTTCAAGAGCTGATCACTGAGCTCACATCAGGAGCAACGCCTGCCTGTGTCTGGGGGAGGAGAGCTGGAAGAGGACTTGGCACAAGCGTCCCCAGTTGAAACAGATTCCATATCAACTCCAGCTGAAGGCAGAGTATGTTTTCTGTTCCTGGTTTACTCATTGCAGTCACTGTTTCCCCAAGTCAGCACTGGATGTGGGGCAAAGGTTGGAGAGCTGCGCTGATGCCCCAAGTTCCCACGTCTGTGTGAAGATGAAGCTTGACTACAGCTGGAACCACTCACTCAAAAGGATCACAGTCTCCTTCATCACAAGATACAGCCATGCCCGCCAGGTAAGGGGACACAGTGCCCAGGCCCTGTCCCTGACCCATCCCTGCAGATGTCCACACTCCACCAAGGTTCACTTTCTCAAGGGCCCAAGTTCTCAAAGATCACCCATTCCTAATAAGATGTGTCACGTTCAGAGAAGTAGACATGGACGCCCATGCTGGACTGCCTGGGGCCAGAAAGGCCAGCTCAGGTTCCTTCACACTGACAGCCAGCCCAGACCCACATGCCCGACTTCGTGCTCCACACTCCAGGAAGAATTCAGAAGCACAATCCCCTTGAGAGAACCAGGGTCCCCAGGAAAGGAAGGGTAAGAGGAAGAAGGGGTTCCAGCCATAGACACACGGGGGCTCTGCCACAAGGCCAGACCCTGACCCCCACCCCCCATGCACACGCAGCCCCCTGGCCCCACTGACTCCAACTGCAAAATGGATGAGAGAGGGTTGGACATGCGGGGGGGGGGGCTGCAGGAGGCCAACAGCTTACGGGGCAGGAGGAAGTCACCCACGGGGTGGTCTCACACCGGCACACAGGGCTAAGCCTCTGGCAGCCTGCATGCTGGCTCCCAGGTTTCCCTGGAGAATCATCACCTTTCTCCCTAGAAGAACTCTCCAGGAGGCTCATGTCTGCCCTGCCCACTTCTGGGTTCAAAGAGCCTAGGGAATGTGGCCATAGTAAGTACTAAATAAACATCTGTTGACTGAATGAAAGAACTGCAAAGACTGATGGAGATAGATGTCTAGGGGTGGGCAAGCCTGTTTGCAGGCCTGTTCTCAAATGTCCTAGCAGTCTCTTCTCCATGTGGGTCCAGTCTGCACAGAGTGGTAAGATGCCTTTCCTGCTACAATCACCACTGCTGGGAACCACTCTGGAGGTTCTGAGAGCAGTCTACCCAGAGCCCCGTGTGACAGTGACAGCTGATCTGGGAAACAACTGCCCAGATGGATGAACCAGGCTGCTCGCCCACCCACCTTGGCTACCCACACCTGCTGCCAGGTCCTCACCATGACTGCGTGTGCAAGTACACACACACGCGCACACACACACACACACACACACACACACACACACACACGGACACACACACGGGCCCGGTGCAGGCCCACACCTGGAACCCAGGGAAAGCCTGGGTGGCCCAGGTCAAGGAAGCTCTCCAGCCTGCTCCAGGAAAACAACAGTACAGAAACGGCCACCTGGGACCAGGGCTGGGCAAGGCGCAGACTGGCAGAGCATTATATAATTAACTGCCCAGACTCCGCCTCCTCTTTGGGTAATAACGAACCCTGTCTTTCAGTTGCATAAGCCAAAATAATAATTACTTTCCAGCCCTCATCACTCTTGGATGTGGCCAGGAGCAGGTGCTGGCTTTGGCCTTGGAGAACACACAGATGCTCCATCCCTAGCAGAAGCCCAAGTCATCACTGCGTCTCACTCCCTTCCCAGCCATCCATGCCTGAAAACCTTCCAGCCTCCCAGGCCCAGAGGAGGCAGGGGAACAGCCTCCAGGGACCCCCTAGAGTGGAAAGGGCCTCTGCGCAAAGTCTGCTTGGGGTCTGGCTTCCAAGACTCATAACTGTTCTCGGGTCTCACCATTGCCAAGGAGTGGGCACTAACTAGAGAGTCCGGGCACCGGATGGCCGCCAAGCCTGCCAGGGCTTCCTGCACAGAAACCCAACACACAGGTAGTTCTCTGGCTTCCGGCAGCAGCTCTGCCCAACTGTGGTGGTATCTTAGAGCCGAGATGCAGAGGGATCCTCTAAACTAACGGAGAAAATGATTCAGCCACTGAAAGGCGAGATTCCTGGGCTCCCGCTAAACAGATGGGCCTCCTCCCTCCCTCGCGCTCCCTTCGCTCCCTCCCTCCCTCCTTCCCTCCAGCAGCCTGCTTCGACAGCGAGCCTGTGTCCAACCACCTAGAAGTTTATTGCCTTGCTGTTTTGGTTTGGTCGGCATCCTCCGCCTCTAGCGCTCCAGAGCTCCCTCTCCATTGGCCTGGGTGGCTTCAGGACTGAGGGAGGCCCTGGGTACCGCAGGAAAACAAGAAGCCAAGCTGAGGCCTTCACTCTGGAGACAGGAGAGGGTCAACAACAAGGGAGGGGAGGGTCTATCTCCAGACCCCTCTGGCCTCGGCAGGGGTTGAGGGGGGCAGGAGTGGCCCAGAGCCCAGCCTGGCCTTCCAGCAGGTGTAGCTCTCCGGCCTGGTCCTCCAGATGCACTGAGACTTCAGCTCAGCAGCTGCGGCAGGGGCCTGGCCCTGCTACTGGAGAGCCCCTGGCCCGTGGGCCACCGTCCCCATCAGGCGTGGGACAACCTGTGGCCAAGCGGCCCGCGCAGGCCTCCTGGGAACCCACAGCCCAACTGGAGGGCGAGGCTCAACTTCCCCAGGGATAAACGTGGGGGGGAGGGGATGGGACGGTCCCTCCCGCGCCCCGCCGGCCCCCGCCCAGCCCCCGCCGCCCGCACCTACCTCCATCCGAGTAGGTCTCCGTGCCGTAGCCGTCCTGCAGTCCGTTGCTCCAGGTCCCTTCGTATTTCGCCCCGTTGCCCGTGCACTCCCGCACCCCGTAGCGCCCCTTAAATCCGTGCGTCCACTCGCCCTTGTACACCCACTTCCCCTTGCTCTCCAGGCCGATGCCGTGTCGCTTGCCCTGCGCCCAAGTGCCTTGGTACGTGTTGCCGCTGGGCCAGGTGTAGACGCCCAGCACCTCAAAGCCGTGGCTCCATGAGCCGGTGTATTCGCCCTGGCCCTTCGGGCCGGTGCAGACGCCATGGCCGTGCGCCTTGCCGTCCTCCCAGCCTCCGCAGTAGGACCCGCCATCGTCAAAATTAAACCTGCCTCCACTGGACATGCATGTAACGCGGTCTGCGAATCCCGCAAGCGGTGAAAAAAATAAATAAATAAGACGATCAACAAACCGGAGTCTTGGTTGGCTGGCTGGCTTTTTGTTTTGATTCGCTTTTTTTAGGCAGGATGGAGGACGCACGCGACCCAGCGCGCGGATGCCGGCGGCGACGGAGTCTAAGTCCGCCGGGGGCGATTATGCATTTTCGAGCTGCGCCGGAGCCTGACCAGCGTCTCGCGCTCCCGCTGGAGACGGGACCGGCGGGGAGGAGGCGGGGGAGGGGAGGGCGCAGGGAGGGGGAGAGCGCGGCTGGTGCCCGCGGCTCCACCTCGCCGGCAAGGGCCCCTCGCCGCGCGCCCGGGGAGCGAGGAGGGCGGCGGGCGCGGTCAGGCCCGGGCGGCCCCCCACCTGGGGCTGCCGCGCTGCGGGCTCCCGAGGGCGGCGGCGGGGCCCGCGGGCGGCGGCGGCACGGGCGGCGGCGCGGGCGGCTGCACCATGTTGGGCCGCGGGCTGGGCGCGGGGCGGCGGCGGCGGCGGCGGCGGCGGCGGCGGCACTGGCACTGCGGTGGCCGGGGCGGCGGCGTGCGCTCGGGACCCGGCTCGCGCGCTGGCCGGGAGAGGCGCGCGGCCGTCCAGAGACGCGCGTGACCGCCTGGAGAGGGGCGCTGCCGGCCGGGCGCGCGCGCACGCGGGGACCCCGGGACGCCCTGCCCCTCCCCCCGGCCGGCGCGGCCCGAGAAAGCGGGGTCCAGCCCTCGCACCCCAGCCTCTCCTGGCAGGGACTTGGATTTAAAGGGACAGGAACTGCGTAATGGGAAGGCGCCCAGCACCGCGAGCGCACTCCGCCGCCGCCCGGGAGCCGGGAGGTGCTACGGGCACCGCAGGCCGCGGCCAGCTGAGGAGTCCCCACCCAGCCAGCCCTCGGGGACGCCCGCATCGTGCCAGTGCCCCTCGCGTCAGCCGGCCGGACTTGACTGCAGGGTTTTCTGTAGACCACAGGTGGCTCTTTTCCCCTATGACACATGCTTTTCCTTCCGGGCCGCTGGGGGCGGGGGAGGGGGCGCTCACCTCAGAAAACATGCATTTAGCGAATTCCATCTCCCTCCAAAGGTTAAGTGAAAGTTGGCTCACACGTACACATCTTGGAACCAACACACCCAAATCCCGTGCGCCCAGCGCCCTGGCCAACAGGTACCCCCCCCCAACTCCAGGAGCAGTTGCTGGTCGGGGAGGGGGCAAAGTGGGATCTGCCATTACTAGGTTTTTCTCCACTCATTACCCCCAGCCCTCAAGAGATGATATCTGATTCTTGGGTCTGAGCATCCTGGGACCAATTTAAAACACATTTCCTGGACTATCAATAGGAAGGCAGAAGCCTGCATCTCCATCCTTCCACGGATGCCTGCAGGGAATGGCAGCAGGCAGTGCAGTGGGCCGCAGCGCAGACGGCACGGCAATACACAGGGTTCAGGGCTCTGATGGAAGTGCTGCGGCCCAGTGAGCCCAGAATCGAGGCCCAGGCCTTGGAATCCAAAGCTAAGCGCACAAGAGGTGCCGGTTGGTGAGCCCACTTCGCCATCTTTTAGGTCCCTGTCCTGAAATTCACTTCCTCTGGCCCTCTGAATCTGCAGGGTGAAAGGTTCCTGTGCTGTCTTTACTGGAAGTTGTCAAACTGCTCTCCCAACACCTGAAGCAACACACCTGTCAGCATGCACTGCACCTGGGGAGGAGTGTTCTTATTCTCCAGACAATGCATGCTATCACCAGACTTATTTTGCTTCTCTGTCTTTTCTTTTGTCAGTCTAAGTGGGTAAGAAACAGTATCTTGGGTCTGTTTGTGTAAATGGAAATCACCTATTGTATGTGACAAATGGGCCATGGACACAGCCCCCACAAGATTTATTCCAAATCCTGACTCCAAAGCTTCCATGCTTGGGCAGCCACTTCTTTGGGCAGCTCAGTTGCCTGATCTGTAAAGTGGGATAGCAAGAGTTCCCACAGGGCTGCTGTAAGGATTCACAGACCAAGTGGCCAACATCTAGTTGGTACCTGGGAAGTAGTGCTGTCACTAGGAGGTGGTGAGGAGGACACCCAGGCTCCAGCCCATCCCCGCTTCCCAGACACTGTGGGAATAAACTGTGCAGTCACTGTCAACACTGCATCTTCTCTTTTCCGTTTTACTCCTGCCTCTTTTTGCTGACTTGGCAGACATTGCTCACACATCAGTACATGGCAAGCATGGCAAGCATACTTCCTCTGGAAGGTTCTGATGGGCTCCAGCGGGTAAAGGGGCAGCACCTTCTACCGCTGGCCATGTGTATCCTCCCTGCCTGCAGTTCTGCCCTCCCTCCCCTGCTTGAAGCAGAGCCCTCTGGTCTCCCATGGCCAGTGGCTCACTGTGCTCTCTGGAGTGCAGATATTAGAGCATATTTGTGCAGGACTGGCAGTATCGATTGCATTCAGAAGACTTGCCAAGGCTATAAACGCAGCACCATCGAGCAGCTTAAAAACAGAAGCCAGGGAGGAAACAAAAACTGCCCACAGCAGAATTCTGCAGCCTCTCATACTGGGGGTGGATCAGGACCTGGGATATATGTGTGCTTGGCACATGTGTGCGAGCCAGTGCTTTACCACTGAACTACAGCCTCAGCCCTCCACTGCTCCTTTGAGACCCAAGCTTGGCTGGAAACCTTGCCTCAATGACTTCATGTGGAGTCTCATACTCTTCTTGTCTAAAGGCCATCCTGGGAGAGGGCCTTGCAAATGGGAAAGTAATGGCCATTACACTCCCAGCCCATGCAGCTGTCTCAGCCTTTTGCCTCTCTGGTCTCAGGCATCAGGATTTGGTGTTTGCTGGTCTCTCTTCCCACCCAGGGTATTTTCCCACTGTAACTCTGGAGCGATGTTCTAACTTTCCTGTACAAAATCCTTTTCTTTCTTTTTAAAATTTTTTATTTAGTATTTTTTATGTGTATGAATGTACTGTCTGCATGTAGATTGGTGCACCCATGTCGTGCAGTGCTGCAGAGGTCAGAAGAGGGTGTTGGATTCCTCTGGAATGGGGGTTAAAGATGGTTCTTAGCTGCCATGTGGGTGCTGGGAATCGAATCCGGGTCCTCTGCAGGAGCAGTTGGTGCTCTTAACCACTGAGCCATGTCTTCAGCCTCTCCCCCCCCCTTTTTTTTTTTGTTTTTTGAAACAGGGTCTCCATATAGCCCCAGCTGGCCTGGAACTCACTCTGTAGACCGGGCTACCTTGAACTCATAGAGATCTGCCTGCTTCTGCCTCCCGAGTGCTAGGATTAAAAGCATGCACCACCACACCCAGCTTAAAGACAGTTCTTAGCTGCCATGTGGGTGCTAGGAATTGAACCCGGATCCTCTGCAAGAGCTGTCTATGCTCTTAACCACCGAGCCATCTCTCCAGCCCCACAAAACCCCTTTTCATCTCCACATGAGCCCATTTGTCTCCTTCAAAGAACTCAACCAGGGGATTTAGCTCAGTAGTAGAATGTTGCCCCTCATGCAGGAGATCCTGAATTCAATCCCCAGCACCTGCTCATCCCAAAAAGGAGGTGGTGACCAAGGTAGGGCTGAGAATTGACTGGAAATTATTTCTTGTTGTCAAGAGAACACCTATAAAATACAGTGTTTGGGGACTGAAGAGATGGCTCATTTAGTTCCCAGCACCCACATCAGGCATCTCACAATCACCTGTAATTCTGGTTTCCGGGAACCTGACACCCTCTTCTGGCCTTCACTGGTACTGCATGCACATGGTACACATACAAACAAGCAGACACACACTCATACACATAAGTTTTTTAAACTTAGTACCTGTTGTCCTCTGTATTTACCAAACTCATTTTCCACAAACCTAAATCAAGATCTCCCACACACATACATGTTCCTCAGATATGTGTTCAACCCTCCTACCTGTAGATGGCTCTGCCTTCCCTCCCCTTGAATCCTGGCAGGCTTGGGAGTACAGATGAAGAGACCCCTGTAAGACTGAAAGGTCATCAGTGAGTGGCACCACCTTGTACTCTTTGGATGCCTCTGGAGCTCAGAAAGTTGGCACACTGTGAAGAAGTTCAGATGGCACATGGACAGGCCAACAAGAAGAGAAGTGAGGCTCCTGGAAGCAACCAGAGTCAAATAAGAGTTATGCATGCATGCACACCATCCTGAAAGAGAACCCTCCAGTCCCAGTCTTATAATGATTTTAATTTCTGAACAAATTATTGTTTTTAAATTTTTAATTATTTTTTTATGTGTATGAGTGTACTGTCTGCATGTAGGTTGGTGCAACCATGTCATGCAATGCCACAGATGTCAGAAGAGGGCATTGGATTCCCCTGGAACTGGAGTTAAAGACGGTTGTTAGCCACCATGTGGGTGCTGGGAATCAAACCCGGGTCCTCCTCCAGAGCAGTCGGCACTCTTAACTGCTGAGCCATCTCTCCAGCCCCAACAAATTATTGTTTTAAGCCAATGATTGTGCCAACTCTAGCTTAGGGACCAAACAAGGCCCACTGCATGTTTTGATAAGATTTTATTGAAACACAGTGATGCCTGTCATCTAGGGCTGTCCTTAAACTCCATGACAACACTCGCAATAGCCCATGAAGCCCAAAATACCTGCCACTCAAGTATTTGGTTGACACAAGGCCTTGGATAGTCCAGGCTGACATCAGACTCTCTCTCTAGTGGAGGATGAGCTTCAACTTCTGATCCTCCTGCTCCTGAGTACTGGGGTCGTATGTGTGCACCATCGTGCTTGGTTGCACAGTGGTGGGGTCTAACCCCAGAGCTTCTTGAACTTCTGATCCTCCTGCCTCCTGAGTGCTGGGATCATAGGTGTGCAGCATCGTGCTTGGTTGCACAGTGGTGGGGTCTAACCCCAGAGCTTCTTGCATATTAGGAAAGCACTCTTTTAACTAAGCCCAATCTGTGCTACCGGTTTATTTACATAATGGTTTGCTGAGTCCTGTGACTGGGCTGTGGAGTTGCCATAACTGATTGCCAGAGACCAAGGGACTCACACAATGCAGTTTATTACAGTTCTGGAGTTTGGAAATCAAAGGTCAAAGTTAACCCCAGGAAGGGTGTCCTCCTGACTTGTAGACAGCCACTTCTCACTGTGTTGTGGCTTGAGTGTCTCCTCTTACCAGGCTCTTTCATTCTGTGCTCTCTGGGGCTTAGCTTCCTCTCCTGGAAACTTCTGTCTCCGTCATGACTGCCACTTACATGTCCTGATTCTTGGGAGAGAGATTCAGTCAGATCAACTTACGCTAGATGTTCATTCCTGCCCCAGCACCTGTGGTCAGGCCACGGGGTCTTGACTCTTGACAGTAGTGCATGAGAAGAAGCACACCATAGGCTCAAGACAGGGTGCACCCATCTATTGATGGGATGGATGATTTCAGATTGACCATGAATTTTAAAAGTAAGGCATAATTTCACATTTCTTGGCAAGAACTGTAACCATCCATGATCCAGAGGCACTGGACAAGACGAAGATAATGATGGAAAAGAGTAGAGAGGAAGAGGATGATGACATGGAATTAATTTGGAAGGATTAGCCAGAAGTAAAGCAATGATGGTCATTATGGTGGTAAAGATGGCTGTGAAGGTGGTGATGGTTATGGTTGTGGTAATGATGGTGGTCATGAGATGATGATGGTGATGATGCTGATGCTGATGCTGGTTATGATTGTGGCGATGATGGTGATGGTGATGATGAAAATGGTGATGGTGGGCTGGAGAGATGGCCTAGTGGTTAAGAGTGCCGACCGCTCTTACAGAGGACCCGGGTTCGATCCCCAGCACCCACATGGCGGCTGAGAACCGTCTGAAACTCCAGTTCCAGGAGAACTCCAGTTCCAGGGGAATCCGACACCCTTTTCTGACCTCCGCGGCATTGCACGACATGGGTGCACAGACTTGCATGCAGACAGTACATTCATACACATACAGAAATAAATAAAATTCATTAAAAAAATTTAAAAAAACAAACAAAAAAAGAAAATGGTGATGGTGATGATGCTGTTGATAATGACAGCAGTGATGATGGAGGTAATGATTGCAGAATGATTATGGTGGTGGTGATGATGACTGATGATAGGGATGAGGGGGTTTGTGATAATGGTGACTGTAATGATGTGGAGGATATTATTACTACTATCATTATTTCTCCTTTTCTCCCTTACAGATGAGGCAGCTCACATCACTGGTCCAGGATGGTGATGGACAGGCAGTGGACACTACAGCATATCTTTTCAACCTTCTTCTGTCCCATAGGTATAGATGTCCGTCCCTGAGAAAGGTAATTGCTGCCCATAGAGAAGTGTATATTTGGGTTTTTTGTTGCTTGGGTTTTTTGGGTTTCTTTTTTGTTTTTTTTTTTTTTTTTTTTTTTTTTTTATTTTTTGTGGTGTTTTTGAGACAAGGTCTCCCTGCAGCCCCGGCTTGCCTGGAACTCACTATGTAGACCAAGCTGGCCTTGAGCTCACAGAGATCTACCTGCCTCTGCCTCCCAAGTGCTCAGATTAAGGGCATGTGCCACCACACCTGGCTGAAAATCACATATTTGTATAACTAACAAGTCATCCCATATTGATGCCTATGGAAGGACCTCCTAGGTTGGCAACTGAATCAACTTCAGGATCCCAAACCCCACTGTCCTGTCTCCAGTCATAACCTTCTTGTCCTCCAAGGCAGAACCATGAACGTAAATTTGTCATCTTCTGTGCTGTTATTAACCACCTGTGTGGGTCGGCTCAGTCTTATTTGCTTCTGAACCTCCTGTGCATGGAATCACACCACGTCCTTTTTCTCCCAGCACTGTGCTTCTTGGATCACCCATCCCATCACATTCAAGTTGCTTCCAGTTTGCAGTTGTGCTGCTCAGCTTTCTGTCACTATAGCATAATGCCTGAGGACAGTAAGATTACCAAGTAAAAAGGTTTGTGTAGATCATATTGTCAGAGGCTCAATGGCACAGTGACTACAGGGGAGACCCTTCTCTCAGCTGTCTCACATCCCAGCAGAGGCACACAGGTATGTATAGAAGTGTTCACATTAACAAACAGTGACTCAAGGAGTGAGACTAGCCCGTGGAATCCCCTCCAAGGGCACAACCCCGGGGTCTGTAAGACCCCACCTGCCAAAGGTCCACCACTCCCCAACAGCCAAGCTTCAACCACAGTGAACCCTGGGAAAACACAGATACACTCAGTCCAAAGTGATGGCTGTCAAAACAACTCATGTCATCTCCTTGTCTGCGTACCTGCTCCTGCACACACAGACTCACTCTGGGACCCACCTCAGGCCCCATACAGGATCCAGGCCTGCTGGCCTCTCTCTGTCAGCACACTGAGCCCTCCATAGCCCCATGGATCACTCTGCCATGCGGCTGTCTTTTAATTCATTGTCTCATCCATTTACAGGACTTGGGAGCACGGCCAAGTAGGCCTGTCGAATGTGTGCGCTCCCCCTCTGCACCAAGCTCCATGCCTGGTGCAGAGGACTTTGATTGGTAAATGAGCAAGTGAGGGAACAGCCTGCGTCCCCTGAACAGGAGCCGAATCGCAGCTTGGGTAGAGTGAAGGGCCCAAGGCCCTTGCAGGCACTTAGCAGTGGCTACTTCTGACCCACGTTTCGTCCTCAATAGACACCAGCTGGTATCACCAACGAGACACTTGGGGACACAGCGTATGGGCTGTGGGGAGACTATGGGGACTCTGCTCAGCAGGTGGTGTGGGGACACAGAAGCCACCCAAGGAGCCTCCCTGCCACCACTCCCACCACGTGGCTTGTACTACCTGCTCCTCATGGGCTCCTACGGCCCATCAGTGTGATTAGAGGACCAGCAGCCAGGGCTTCTACACCCCATTCTCCTGCCCACCATGTATCTGATCTTTCCAGAGCAGAAGGACAACAGGAAGAGGCTGAGGAGCATGCGTGTTCATTGAATATGTGGAAAGGCTGGGTCTGAGAAAGGGATATGAGTGCTAGCTGGAAGGTAGATCCAATGGACAGAAGTCACAGCGATAGACCCAAGCCTGGCTGGCAGGTGGCCAGGGGTCCTCACACATTCCTTGATGGTGGGGAGGGGCCCCAGGGCTCCCTGACCTCAGGCTACCAGGCCCCCTCTAAATGACCCTGCCCCCACCACTTCACATTTCAGCTCCTGTCTTGTTCTGGGTCTAACTGGCCTTTCCATACTGGATTCCTTGTATTAGTGTCTTCTTGAGGTCTCAGCTTGTGGACCCTCCTCCAGGAAGCCTAGCCAGCCCTCCATTCCCCCCGTTTGTCAACCAGTCAGATGATAGACCAGGGTCTGTGTGGCCCGAGGCTGTTTCCACTGGTGTTCACTGTAGGAGACCAAAGACACAGCCTGGTCTTCATGTTCACATTCCAGCCACAGCTAGGTGCCCATGCCCGTCAAGTACTCAATGTTCATGTTTGAGCCCTGAGTGGGTAAGGTGGTGAGATTTTGTCTCAGAATCACAGAGCAGCTGAGGGGGGATCACCTGCACACCCGGCTCCACACACGGAGCGGCTGAGGGGGGAACACCTGCACACCCGGCTCCACACACAGAGCAGCTAAAGGGGGATCACCTGCACACCTGGCTCCACACACAGAGCGGCTGAGGGGGGATCACCTGCACACCCGGCTCCACACACGGAGCGGCTGAGGGGACACCTGCACACCCGGCTCCA
>VZQC01011090.1:4490943-4503110 GCA_009823505.1 Rhizomys pruinosus
CACACCCGGCTCCACACACAGAGCAGCTGAGGGGGGACACCTGCACACCTGGCTCCACACACAGAGCAGCTGAGGGGACGCCTGCACACCCGGCTCCACGCACAGAGCAGCTGAGGGGGGATCACCTGCACACCCGGCTCCACACACAGAGCGGCTGAGGGGACACCTGCACACCTGGCTCCACACACAGAGCAGCTGAGGGGACACCTGCACACCTGGCTCCACACCTTGCCTTCTGCCCACATAGCCAGGAAGGCCTCCCTCTCTTCCTTTCCCCCATCTTCAGGGTCAGAGAGGGCCAGGACCCAGCCCTCTTTGGAAGAGGCTTCTCCCTCCTCAGCCCATGTGGTGGATGGACTTCACCTATGAGCTGAAAACCCATTTCAGACCCTGGATCCATCAGTATCTGTAGCTAAATGACCACACTGTAGCCAACACCAACAAGTGCTTTGTGCCTAAATCCCTTTGAGTTTATTTAGGGGGCAGCATGCTTCATGGATACATGTTTCACATGCCACCCAGTTAGAGGGTGCCAACGATGTCTTTAGTAATCCGTACAGTGTGAGCTGTCACACCATGGTGCCCTTCCATAACCCTAGTCAGAAATTTTGTGTCCCTGAGCAGCCCCTCCCTGCCCCTTCCTCCCTGTCCCGTGACACACACACCCATGCCTCCATTTCTGCTTCAATAGGTTTTCAGATTCTGGACACTTTTTTTTTTTTTGTCTTTTCGATACAGGGTCTCCTTGTAGCCCTAGCTGTCCTGGAACTCACTCTGTAGACCAGGTTGGCCTTGAATTCACTCTGTAGACCAGGCTGGTCTTGAACTCACAAAGATCCGTCTGCCTCTGCCTCCCAAGTGCTGGGATTAAAGGTGTGCACCCAAACACCCAGCTGATTCTGGACACTTCTAAGCGGAAGAATCCAGGGACATCTGGTCCTGTGTGTCCCTTTCCTTGGTCAAATAAGATCGCATTGTATCAACAGGATGCACTGTCTGCCCTGTCTGTCATGTAAACAGGTGCATGGTCTGCCCTCCCCGTATCATGTAGACAGGGTGTGGTATTTGTCCATTGTGTGCACAGATGCACTGTCTGTCTGGCCTCCGATGATGGACATTTGGCTGTTTCTGCTTTGGCATTGCTCTGAATAAGCATGCATACATTTTTGTGTAGACACAGAACTTGAATGTCTGTGGTGTAACAGGAAGAGGAGCTGCTCTGTGCTCTATATCTCAAGGCATTCACTGCCCACGGTTCCCATCATGGCCCACATTGCATTCCCACAAGCAGGGTGTGAGGGTCCCTGTGTTTCCGTGTGTCTTCGACACTCACTGGGGGTCTCTTTGATGGCAATCAGCCATGGAGCATCTGCTCCTGTGCCTTCTGGCCATCTTTTTGTCCTCTACTCACTGGAGAAATTTCTAGTCCTCTCTTTCCCCACTGTCAAACATGTATTCTGATGTCGTAATGTCTCTGACATACTCTGCACACCATTCTGTGACTGGTTTTCTTTCTTTCTTTCTTTCTTTCTTTCTTTCTTTCTTTCTTTCTTTCTTTCTTTCTTTCTTTCTGTTTTTTTGAGGCAGGTCTCAGTTTGTAGCCCAGTGTGGTCTAGAAGTCACAGCAATCCTCCTGTTTCAGCCTCTCTGGAGTTGGGATCACAGATAGGGACCAGCAGACTGGCCTCTCTGCTTTCTTCCTGAAACTATTTGCAACACAAGTATTTTTTTTTTTTTTTGGTCTTTTCGAGACAGGGTCTCCCTGTAGCCCCAGCTGGATTAGAATTTGAGATGTAGCCCAGGCTGTCCTCTACCTCACAGCCCTGCCTCTGCCTCCTGAGTGCTGGGATTAAAGGCATGTGCTACCACGCCACAGTGAAGAATTGTGTGTGTGTGTGTGTGTGTGTGTGTGTGTGTGTGTGTGTGTTTGAGACAGGGTCTCCCTGTAGCCTTAGCTGACCTGGAACTCCCTCTGTAGACCAGGCTGGCCTTGAACTCACAGAGATCCTCCTGCTTCTGCCTCCTGAGTACTAGGATTAAAGGTATGGCCACCACACCTGGTGACTGAAGGATTTTTTAAAGTTATACTCTATTTATTTATTGAGAAAGGGGATGTTCTTGTGCCATGGTATGTGGAGGTCAGAGGGCAAATTTTGAAAGTGGGTTCTCTCCTTCTTCCATGTGGTTCCAGGGATCGAACTCAGATAGTCGGGCTTGGCTGCAAGTGCCTTTAAGTGCTAAGCCATCTCACCGGCCCACGATACAAGTTTTAATCTTGCTGAAGTACAGGGTGTTATTTGGGCTCATTCTTTGGGTGCGCCTTCTGGTGAGTCCCAACACAGTCACACTCTCCTCCAAGATGGCTGCTCACTGCTGTGTGGGGCTCCTGATCTGCCCACCTTCCTTCCTCCCTCCTCCTTTTGAATGACCCTGACTGTTTCCCTCCAATAGAGAAGACGCTGAGAAGGTACAAGGCTTATAAGAAGAGGACTGCTGCTTTCTGCTCAGAAGAATGAGATGAGGTCTTACTCTACAGTACTGGCTGCCTGGAACTTTAGACCAAGCTAGCCTGGAACTCACAGAGATCAGCCTCCCTTCGCGTCCTGTGCTGGGATTAAAGGGAGTTCCATCACCCTCGGGCTGAAGAACAGCTTTTTAAAAATTTTATTCATTTTGGGGCTGGAGAGATGGCCTAGCGGTTAAGAGCGCCAACCGCTCTTACAGAGGACCCGGGTTCAATCCCCAGCACCCACATGGCGGCCGAGAATCGTCTGAAACTCCAATTCAAGGAGAACTCCAGTTCCAGGGGAATCCGACACCCTCTTCTGACCTCTGCGGCATTGCATGACATGGGTGCACAAGCTTGCATGCAGACAGTACGTTCATACACATACAGAAATAAATAAAAATAAAAATTAAAAAAAAATAAAATTTTATTCATTTTTATGTGTATGAATGTACTGCACGTAGGTTGGTGTACCCGTGTCGTGCAATGCCATGGAGGTCAGAAGAGGGCATCGGATTCCTCTGGAACCGGAGTTAAAGACGGTTCTCAGCCGCCATATGGGTGCTGGGAATCGAACCCGGGTCCTCTGCCAGAGAAGTCAGTGCTCTTAACCACTAGGCCATCTCTCCAGCCCCAAGAACATCTTTTTAACAATACACTTGGTTTGTGTTCCAGTCACTCCAGTCATTATAGAAACTCTGCAAAAAACAAACAGCAAAAAGAAAATCACCACCATCTCACTCTCCAGCAGTTGTGATAGCTAACACTGGACATCCTTCCTTCCAGTGCTCTGACACATCACTGGCAAACACATTTTAAATTTTTTAAAATTTATTATTTTTTATGTGTGTGAGTGTACTGTCTGCATGTAGGTTGGTGCACCCATGTCATACAATGCCACGTAAGAAGAGGTGTCAGATTCCCCTGGAACTGGAGTTAAAGACCGTTCTTAGCCCCCATGTGTGTGCTGGGAATTGAACCCAGGTCCTCTGCAAGAGCAGTTGGTCCTCTTAACCGCTGAGCCATCTCTCCAGCCCCAAGACACATTTTATTTATTTATTTTTCTTTTTTTTTTAATTTTATTTTTATTGATGCTTTGTGCATTTCATACATTATTTTCCAATTCAGTTCAGGCACATTTCCCTTTCCCTTCCCTCCCACCCCCACCCCATCCCAGATCATGCATTCTGCCATAACTATCCTGCATCTTTCTCTCAGTTTTTTTTTTCATTTTTTAGCTATAAGTGATAATCCATGAGTACAAGCATCCTTCATGCAAAACCAATCTGCAGGCTGTTGTGCCCAAACCCCCACAGCCCCACCATCCAGTGGGGGGTGACGGGTTGTTTGTTCAATCAAGTTGATCAAATGAGTGTCCAGACTACATTGCTGTAGTTTCACCATTCACCCCAATCGAAGCCCTTACATTCTACCACGCCCCCTCTTCTGCAGATTGTTCCCTAGGCTTAGCAAAGGGGCACAGGTGGATGAAAAGCAAAACAGTCCACTCTCTCTGGAGCTGTTGTCTTGGACTCTGATCAATTCTGGCTGTTTCCTTTCATGGGCTGACAGTTTGTCCAGGAATAACCTTTCGATCCTACTAATGAAGCACAAGCAATTAGATATATAGGTATTTAAACAGCACTAATAGTTATGGTAGGTTACTTTGGCATAGACACATATGTTTGGATGATGTGTTAATCCATGAATTACATTTTTTCCCCTGTTAAATATGACAGGGTCTTACTGTGGCTTATAACATCTCCTAACCTGTAGAGGATGTAAGCTTGTGGCATCAGCCATGGGTTATTCCTCCAAGGAGAGAGCCAATAGCCAATTAGATTTGGGATATACAGGCACATGGCTGCCTCTGCTGCACAGTATTTCCGGGCAGGTGAGTTGTAGCTGGTGCTGATGGTGGAGTCTTGCTTGACTCAAGGAGACCCGTATTTGCTTTATTGGTTTAGTGGCCTTTGGTGACACTCTCTGGTGTTCCAGAGGCCATCTGTACACTTGCATGTGCGGTCTTGATACATCCCTCCCATGTTAACGTCAGGTCTTCGGCAGCAGGTCTTATCACCTCTCCTCCTGCAGGTATCCCAGCTTAGAGGCAAGGAGCCCTTACCTTTTGTGGGGCCTTGGATCCCCTGGCCAACATCCCCCTGGTAGAACAATCCATTGCTGATGTCAGAGCTCCTGCATTAATATACTTTGCCTAAGTGCATAGCCCAAGGACTTTAGTATTATATTTGGTTCTGAACAGAGAATAATCCTTTTCACAGTTCTTATGTCTATTAGTCAATTAAAGAAGGCAGTTTTACCGGTTTTATAAGAGATTACCTCTATAATAGTTGTCTCCAATTTACCGTTGGAGAGCGACCTCATCATCGTCGTATTTCTCCTTGTTCTATGGGGGGGGGAGGCAAGAAAGGCTCTCATATCAAAACCTTTGTGGCACCTAGAAGGTAAGTTTCATTAGGACTCATTATAAATAGTTGTTACATGTAGGATCCACAGAGGGGTTCGATGTTTATGGCAATCTGAGGCTTTTCTTCCTTTCAATGTTCAGACGGGTTGACCTTTCAGTTGGCACTTTTTGGTACATCCTACTCAATGCAAAGCTGTATCTTTTCTTTCTCAGCCGTTAAGTTGGTGACATTTTGTCCTGTTGGAACAAACAAATCTTTTCCCGTAGTTAGTTTTAAGATTTGAATTGCAAGGTTTTTGACGAAAAGGTTTCATGTCTATCTGTATCCCCCCCCTTTTGTTTTAACCCATGAATCTCCAGAAGACAGTTGTATTATACATAACTATAGGGTGGAATCAAGGCACAGATTTCATCAAATTCACCCATGTTGTTTTGGGTGACTATATATGATTAACTTGGGAAGCAAACTTAATTTTTGCATTAAATCATCTTAAAGAGAATGCTACAAGGTGATACTGTACAACAGAGAAATTATAGAGAACATTTGTATGTGCCAATCCCAAAGTTATTGCTCTACAGATTTTATGTAAAACAAATGTGGACAACAGCGAATTATATCTCCATTTAACTCAGATGCATTACCGTTTTTATCAGAGTCTGTAAACCAATGTTGTTTAATATACACATATTTACTTTTACTAAGTATCCTGTAGACAGTGTCCAGGCAAAACTGGGCACTTGCTGAACTCACGCCAAGACACATTTTACGGTCTGAAGGGTCTTCCCTCGCGCTCTTCTCCTGGCTTCATGATCTCTCCTGGGAAATCCCTCATTCTATCAAATCTCCTTCAGCCCGACCTGCTGCTGACACATGTCCTTCCATGGTGACAAGGATGGCAAACTCTTCCTCTACATCAGTTGCCTAGTGCCATCGAGTCCTGTCATGTGTACATCATATTTGTACAGCCAACTGCTTTCCATGTGTCCACTCTGATTCTGAGCAGCAGTGTGCTGGCTAGCTGACCGCTGGCTGCACTGGACAGAGTAAACTGAGGTTCAGAGAGGCCAATCATCTGCCCAGGCCACACTGATGAGGTCACACTGGGATTCACACCAGGGCCACACTGATGAGGCTCACGCTGGGATTCACACCAGGGCCACACTGATGAGGCTCACGCTGGGATTCACACCAGGGCCACATTGATAAGGCTCACGCTGGGATTCACACCAGGGCCACACTGATGAGGCTCGCACTGGGATTCACACCAGGGCCACACTGATGAGGCTCATGCTGGGATTCACGCCTGGGCAACTGGCCTCTGGAGTCTGCCTGGCTTCACTGTGGGCAAGGTGAGTGGGATGTCATGAGGGTAGGCAGCACTGAGGTGGACCGGCCTCTTGCTCTTTGGAGCTCTGGAGGACAGAGTGGCAGAGAAAGGCTGGCCAGCTCTGGAATGCAATGTGCATGCCCTCGCCACCTTCTCAGGACTGGGAGTGGAGACGGTGACCATGCTTGTCTGTGTGAGCATGTGGACGCACTGGACACAAAAGGAACCCACTGAGCTTGAAGTCCTCTTAGGGTCATGGGCAGAGGGGCATTCTCTTACATACCTTGTCCTTGGTCCCAAGCACCAAGATCCAGAGTGAGAGCCTCCAGGTTGCCCACAGTGATGCCAGGTTGGCACAGAATGCCATGCCACTGGGTAGAAACAGCAGCAGCTGAGCTGCAGTGAAGTCTCTGAAGGCAAAACAGGCATCTTCCTCTCCCCTAGAATCCTCAGTAGCCCAGGACTCTGCAGGGCCTGAGGAAGAGCCAGACCTCAGCAGGTGCACAGGGGAGGCACCCAGGGGCGCAAAGCAGCTCATTCACTGCTTAACTGCGCTGAGGTGCAGATGCTGCACATGGAAGGCATGGAGATGCTGGTAGAAGCTAAAGGTCTAGAAACAGACTTAATTAAACTCTGAACTCTGCCAAGTCCCAGCAGAGAAGCCTCAGTGTCTCTTGTCAGACGGATGCCTCCCAGATGAACTGGGACAGGACAGTTCCCACCCCATAGCACTGAATTACTGTCCCCAAAGCTTCGCGCATCTCTGATTGCTTCCCCCCAACAATTATACATTTATTTATTTATTTACTTATTTATTTAGTCAGTCAGTCAGCAGTCAGTCAGCAGTCAGTCAGTGTAGGGAAGGCATGGAAGGCAACCCAAGGGAATTAGTTTTCTCCTTCCACCAGTGGATTCTGGGAATCACACTCAGATGGTCAGATTTGGCGGCAAGCCCCTTTACCCACTGAGCCATCTCACTAGTTCTGCTTCCAGCAATTCAAAACTACAAATGCCCAGGTCAAAGTGCAAAAATACTTTGCATATCTGCTGCCTGTTGTCTATGGCTCTCCTGGCCACAGGCTAGCTCAGCCTTCAGCGCACATGGGCAGGTTCTGATCCTGGAGGTCTGAAGGGATCCAAGCCCCTGAATTGCTAGAGCCTGTCCATGGGCTGCAGGGTGCTACTCACCTCCCAAGTTTGGACAGTTTCTCATGAGCCACAGGTCATCTCGGGAGCTTGGTGCAGGCAACAGCCCACAGCAGCATGTTAATGGCCAGGCCAGACATGTGGCGACTGTTCTTGGACACTTTGTGTCCAGGCTTGGCTCCTGCCCTCTTCACGGTCCCTGAATCTCTGCCATCAGCTGCCAGTCCAGCCTGGCTCTTTGTTCAGGGAATGTCTGGACTGGACTGGCTCCAGGGAAGTGCAGAGACAGGCCCTGAACTGAGGCTGGCGCAGAGGATCCCAGCTGGTTGGGTGCTGTCCCAGGAGGGGCTGGAGCCTGTGGGTTTGCTTCCCTGGTGGCTCGCTGAGTGAGCAGGTTCAGAGGTGATGGCAGATCTGGGGAGACCTCAACTGGCGCAGGAGTGTCGGTGCAGCAGTGGCCGAGCTGCTCCAGGGGCACAGCCCTGCTGTGGGAGCCTGAGTACGTGTGTTGTGCCTGCTGACTCCCCACTTGCAAAGGCCCCTGCACTTTTAGGGTTTGGTGGGCTTTACACACACAGGTAAAAGTCAGCGGAGGCTGCAAAGTACTTGAATTGTTTTGCTTTCATCTTAGCTTTTCAGGGCTCAGTCCTAACCCTCCATCCCGCAAAGCATCTTATTGGCCCCACTTTAGCTCCAAGAGTCAGTCCTGGGAAAGAGTTCCAGGGCTGGCGAGAGCAAGGGCAGGTGGAGCTCCAAGCGTGGAGAACAGCTGAGCTTAGCTGAGCCCGGAAATGCTCACTGACCCCTTGACCCTGATGCCCAGGCATCCCGCTGTGGTTGTCACACTGAAGACACAGAAGAGGCATGCCAAAGTTGAGCTCAGGACGGGACGTGTTGACTCAAACCTGTAATCCCAGGATTAAGAAGCTGAGGAAGGGGGACTGTGAGGAGCCTGAAGCTTGGGCTACAGGACGAGACCCAGTCTCAAAACAAGACAAAAATAAAGTCAGGCTCGGGTGTGGGTGGAAGTGGGGACCAGCACCACGAAGGCGAGAAAAGGTTTGTCTCCAGCAGAGTAAGGCTTGTGAGGCTGGCGGGAGGCAGAGCAAAGAAGGAAGAATGGGAGCCAGCTGGGTCTTCACTGCAGCTGGGGTGGGGTTCGTGTGAGGGTCCATGTGTGGGAAAGAGTCTGCCTGATCTGAGCATCTTGCCCTACCCTGGGAGGAAGGACCTGGGCCTCAAACACAGGGGCCCAGAACCAGGGAAGAGGTTCCTGCTGCCAGGTATGAAATGGAGTCCCGCATGTCCACCTGGTTCTAGATGAGCACAGCCAAGGGACGCCCAGCGTCTGCTTTCACTAGGCAGGCTGAGACCAGTGTGGGGGCTGAGACCGGGGGAGGGGGGGGCCGAGAGGAGGGGGCTGAAACCAGTTGGGGCGAGACGGGGGGGCTGAGACCTGGGGGGGCTGAGACGCGGGGGGGGGCTGAGATGGGAGGGGGCTGAAACCAGAGTGGGGGCTGAGATGGGGGGGGGGCGGGCTGAGACCAGGGTGGGGGCTGAGACGGGGGGGGCTGAGACGGGAGGGGGCTGAGACAGGAGGGGGCTGAAACAAGGGTGGGGGCTGAAACAAGGGTGGGGGCTGAGACCAGGATGGGGGCTGAAACCAGGGGGGGACTGAGACCAGGGGAGGCTGAGATGGGGGGGCTGAGACGGGGGTGCCTTTCCAGCCAGGAGCATCCTCAGAGAGGCCTGTCGTCAAAACACAGAGAATATGTCCCATTATGCAGAGTTCAACATGTACTGATGCTGTGTGCCACCACCCAGAGCAAACAAATGTTCGCCTTCTCCACATTTGTTCTTGGTGCTCTTTAAGAGAGCAAACTTAGAGAGAATTGGCACAGTCTCCAGTCCTCCCATGGCCTAGGAAACACCCTGAAGTTACCGCACAGTATTCGCATTATCTCCATTCCTGCTCTGTGTGCCCACGTCCAGAAATTGTCACAGGGAATTCCCAGAGGGCACTGCCCACTTCATGTCTGACGGTCACTCGGTTTCCCCACCCACTGGCTCCTGTCGCTCTCCAGCCTTCAAAGACATCATCTTTCTGGAAACACCATCCTTCCATATGGATTGTCCCTTCTGGCATATTGTCCCTTTGGGTGAATAGAACTCAGATTATAAAATTAAAAAAAAAAAGAACTCAGATTATTTAACAGCTCCCAGTCCTGGCCAGCTTCAAGGACAGTTGCTGCTTTTCGAAGAAGCATGGAGGGGCTGGAGAGATGGCTCAGTGGTTGAGAGCACTGACTGCCCTTGCAGAGGACCCGGGTTCGATTCCCAGCACCCACATGGCGGCTGAGAGCCGTCTTTGACTCCAGTTCCAGGGGAATCCAGTGCCCTCTTCTGACCTCCTCGGCATTGCATGACACAGGTGCACCGACCTGCATGAAGACAGTACATTCATACACATAAAAAAATAAATAAATAAATTTTTAAAAAATTAAAAAAAAAGAAGAATGGAAGGCCACTCAGCCCAGAAGCCCTGAAACAGACCCTGCAGGTGTCACAGACATGTCTGGGAATTCCTGCACCTCAGGAGTGGGGCTTGGGGCTGGAAAGATGGTTCAGAAGTTAAGAGCACTTACTGTTCTGGCAGATGATCTGAGTTTGGTTCCCAGCACCCACACTGGCTTCTTACAACCACCTGTAACTCTGGTAACTCCAGCTCTGGGAATCTGATGCCTCTGGGCTCCATGGTCACTTTCACTCATGTGCACAAACCCACACACAGGCCTACATGAAAACACTTAAATTTTAAACTATTTTATTTATCTTTATGTGTATGAGTGTAATGCCTGCATGTAGGTAAATGCACCCATGTCATGCAAGGCTCCTGGTAGTCAGGGAGTATCGGATCCCCTGTGTGATGGTTAATCCTGGGTGTCAACTTGACTGGACTAAGGAACAAATAAGAGAAAAGGATCTTCGGATTGGACCACCTCAACCCGGATGGCCCACCCCAAATGTGGGCGTTACCTTCTGCCAGTAGGCAGTATAAAGGTCCAAGGCAGAAGGAGCTGGTCCCTTTTTTCCTGCAGCTTTCCTCTCTCTCACTGGTGAGTTTGTCTTGCTGCTGTGATCAACCCTTCGGATCCCAGCCTGTACTGAGACCGGCAGATCTCCTGGAATCCACTGGGCCTTCAGCACCAGTTTGGGACTACTGAGACATCCAGCCTTGCGGACTGAGCAGTTCCCTGGATTCTCAGCCTCTCCTGTTCGGCGCGGCTACTGTTGGACTACTTGAGCTCTGTCATGTGAGCAAATCAATAAATTGTATATAGTTATATATTCATCCTGTTGCTTCTGTTTCTTTAGAGAACCCTGACTAATACAGATTTTGGTACCAGAAGTGGTTCTAGAGAAACAGAATTGAAAGGATGAATTTCTTTAGTGGGCTTGGTAGTCTCTGGAGCCAGCTCTCCAACCCAATGAAGCCTAGAGTTACTGAAGGCTCTCCTGGTGGCATGAAGAGGAATGATAATCCTTGGTGCAGACTATTTGATCTAATTATGAAGATAGATCCATTTGACTCACCTAACTCACCTCTTGTGAGAAGCAAGGAATTTAGCGACTCTATATATAAAACGTTCGAGAAATTGCAGAAAAATCAGGAAAATAATGATGTTGCCTTGTTGCTCCTAGCATGTCTGGATAAACTGTTAGACGAAAATATGGAGCTCGGTGATAAAAATGACCAGCTCCGGATTCGAAACAACAGTTTAAAGGTTTCCAAGTGTGCTCTGGAAGAGAATCTTCTCTCCAGCAGCCAAAGAGCTAAAGCAGCAGAAAATCAAGCTGGAGCTCTTATTATACGGTTGGCTGATTTACAACGCAGATTTAATTCCCAGCCACGAAAAGTGTCAGCAGTTAAAGTGAGAGCACTGGTGGGGAAAGGGTGGAACCCTGAAACTTGGGATGGAGATGTGTGGGAGAACTATGATGATGAGGATTTTGAACCCTCGGATTCTGAGGGATTTTCTTTATCTGAGGAATTAACCTCCCCACCCTCAGCAGAGAATCCACACCCTGCAGATCCCTCCTCCCCACCCTTGCCTGAGGAAATTAATCCCCCCCTCCCAGTGGGAGCTGATGTCCCTCAGGGCCCAACAATTGTTGCCTCTAGACCTATAACCAGATTGAAGTCTAAGCAAGCCCCTCAAGGTGAGATAGAAAGTGTGGTCCACGAGGAGGTGCGATATACTACTAAAGAAATTAATGAGTTTGCTGATTCATTCCGGCAGAAGCCTAAGGAATATGTGTGGGAATGGATTTTAAGGGTGTGGGATAATGGTGGAAGGAATATAAAATTGGATCATACTGAGTTTATCGATATGAGCCCACTGAGTAGAGATTCTAGGTTTAACATGGAAGCTCGAGCAGTTAAAAAAGGTGTTAAAAGTTTATTTGAATGGTTGGCTGATGTATTTATTAAAACATGGCCTACTAACAGCGAGTTAGAGATGCCTGATATTCCTTGGCTTAGTATTGATGAAGGGATTGTGAGGGTCAGGCAGATGGGCATGCTCGAGTGGATTCGAAGTGTAAAACCACATTCTCCACAATATGAGGACCCAGAGGACATGCCACTCACTGAATTTATAAGATGGAAAGTACTGAGAGAGACACCAGAACATTTGAAGAGCTTTGTTTTTGCTCTATTTCTTATGCCAGATCTTACAGTTAGAGAAGTTGTGGCTCG
>VZQC01011090.1:4514958-4525193 GCA_009823505.1 Rhizomys pruinosus
TCTCTCTCTCTTTCTTTATTTATTTCTCTCTCTTTCTTTCTCTTTTTTCTTTCTTTCTCTCTCTTCCTTCCTTTCTCTCTTTCCTTTCTTTCTTTCTTTCTTTCTCTCTCTCTCTTTCTCTCTTTCTTTCTCTCTTTCTCTCTCTCTCTTTCTCTCTTTCTTTCTCTCTTTCTTTCTTTCTTTCTTTCTTTCTTTCTTTCTTTCTTTCTTTCTTTCTTTCTTTCTTTCTTTCTTTCTCTGTCTCATGTAGCCCATAGCTCAGGCTGGTGATGAGCTTGTTATGCAACTGAGGATAATCTTGAACTATTTTTTTGGTCTTTTTGAAACAGGGTCTCCCTGTAGCCCCAGGTGGCCTGAAACTCACTCTGTAGACCAGGCTGGCCTTGAACTCACAGAGATCCACCTACCTCTGCCTCCTGAGTGCTGAGACTAAAGGCGTGCACCACCACACCAGCTCTGGGTTTTTACTTATTAAAGCTCTGCTGCTTCACAAGCTCCAACACCCTGTGCTCCTGCGGAAGCCTTCGAGAGGCTGGGCAGCAGTGGGCTGCTGGGACTGTCGCACAGGTCAGTGCAGGAGTTCCAGGGCCCCACAGACCTGGGATGGAAGCCACACTGCTGTTCACACACTGTGGACACTTGGCTTCCTCCTTAGAGAGTAGGGATGGCTGTAGTACCTTCCCAGGTGCTGGAGTTGTGCAGCCAGGGGCCTGTGGACACTAACTCAAGGCTGGTGAAAATGAGGCCTGATTTTTTTCTCACTAAGTTCACAAACCCCGCATAGCTCTGTAAGAACCTCTGCTTCCCTGGGAATCAAGTCATTGGGCTGATGTTTGGCTTCGTTTTCTTTTATGTATGTATTATGTGTTTTGTGTATGCATTCATGTAGGGGAGAGGGCTAACACATTCCACATCACACATGTGGAGGTGGAGGTCAGAGGACCGCTTTCAGGAGTTGGTTCTCTCCTTCTACCATGTCGGTCCTGAGGACTGAACTCAGGTCTTCAGGTTTGGCAGCAAACACCTTCACTCACTGAGCCCTCTCGCTGCCCCCTTCCCCTTCCCCTTTTCCTTCTCCTTCTCCTCCCCCTTCCCCTTCCCCTTTTCCTTCTCCTTCTCCTTCCCCTTCCCCTTCCCCTTTTCCTTCTCCTTCCCTTTCCCTTTTTCCTTCCCTTTCTCCTTCCTCTTCTTCTTCCCCTTCCCCTCCCCCTCCCCTTCTCCCTTCCCTTCCCTTCCCTTCCTTTCCCTTCTCTTTCCCTCCCCCTCCCCTCCCTCCCTTCACTTTTCCCTCTCCCTCACTCCCTTATCCTCCCTCCCTCCCTCCCTTCCCTGTACTGCCCCTTCCCTCAACTTTCCTTCCTTTTATTTTGAGGCTGTTTCCCATAGTCATTTGCTATGCAGCTGAAGATGATTTTGAACTTGTGATCCTCCTGCCTCTACCTCCTGAGAGTTCATATTACAGGAAGGATGTAATATTACATCCTTCATATTACATGAAGGATGCCTTCAATGCAAGGCATCCAACCCATGCATGCCAGGCAGACATTCTACCCACTAACAATCCCCGCCCCATGTTTTGTTCTCTATTCTACCTTGAAGGGAAGAAAGGCAGCCTGAGACTCTGCCAGGCTGTTGGCTTTGAGCTGGAGGGTGAGAAGAAGAGGTTGTTCCTGTGCCTGCCATGCCCCTAGGGTCCAGCTAGCCAAAAGAACCCATCATCACCAGGCCCCTCACATCAGCAGCTACCCAACTGTTTTCCTGAAAGTCCTGGCAGGATGGGACACGCTGGCCCTGCTGAGAGGTGGAGGCATCAGCTGGCAGTGGGTACGCACAGCCATGGCCAGGACCTGAGGCAGGCTGGCTCCTCCAGTGCAAACAGCTGCCACTCCCTGCCCAGCCACTCCTGTCTCCTGAGCAGGGGTGGGGAAAGCCTGCGAGGTGAAGGCAGAGCTGCAGCAGAGGTAAGGCCACGGTACTGAGCCCCGGTACCCAGGACTGACCAGAGAGGACCAGGGAGATCTGGCAGCATGACTTGCTCTGGCTGAGGGTCTGAATGTTCATGTGACTCTCCAGTGTCCTCTACAAGACAGAGACGGTAAGAAGGTTACTCTCTCCTGGAGAACCATCTCCTGAGTGCCACCTACCATGGCAGTGTTATTTAATCTATTGCAAAATCTTTTCTCATTGTGGGAACAACACGTATTTATTGCAAAATATGCAAAAAGTAAAAGGTACAGTAAGAGCTGAAGACATAGCTCAGTGGGCAGGGCAGAGTGATTGCCCGACATACACAAACCCTGTATTTAATCCCCAGCACCACAGGTTTGGTGGCACACACCTGTAATCCCAGTAAGCCGGTAGTGGAGGCAGGGGCATCAGGAATTCAAGGACATCCTTGGCTACAAGGGGAATTCCAGCCCAGCTTGGAATACGTGCAACCCTGTCTCAAATTAATTAATGAAAAAGATAAGAGGATGGGGGAAAAGCCATTGCATTTAACCTCCCTATGAAGGACTCAATGTGAGCTCTTGGCTCTGCTTGGGACTAGGAGGAGGTGTGAGAACCTTGAAACCTCTATGTTAAGAGTGGTTTATTTTCTTGTAAAAGGTATGACCACACTGTCTAAGTTACCTTTAGCATTGTTGTGGAAAAAATATCCTGTATTAACAGTTCCTGGTTATAGCCCAGCACCATGGGGAAGTCAAGTAGCTACTTGCTGCATTACTATGCCAACATTACAATCACCCAAACAAAAACCCCTAACTCTTTTTTGGAGGGGTCTTTTTTTGAGACAGGGTCTCCCTGTAACCCCAGATGTTCTGGAACTTGCTATGTAGACCAGGCTGGCCTTGAACTCACAGAGATCCACCTGCCTCTACCTCCCAAGTGCTAGGATTAAAGGCATGTGCCACCATGCCCGGCTGCAAACTTACTTTTTAAAGAATGAGCCTGAAGGGCCCTGAGAGATGGCTCAGTGGTTAAGAACACTGGCTGCTGCTCTTGTATTGGACCTGGGTTTGATTTCCAGCACCTGTGTGGCAGCTAACAACTGTCTACTAAACGAAAGAACTCAGAAGCTTCTGTCTACTTTCTGAGTGTCTATGTCTTCCTGCCACGTGCGGTAACAGCACTGGCTGGAGCTTCTAAAGCACAGAACCAGTATTCACAGTTCTGAGAGTCCAAGGTCAAAGTGCCAGGACACCATTCCTGGCCCCCACACAGCACTCAGGGACTGCGTCTGGGGAGGACCCTGCTCCTGGCACTTTCTCCTTGTGCTCTCGTGTGGAGGAAGGGCAGGCAGCCTTCCGGGGACCACAGGCACTGATCTTGGGGGCTCCACCACTACATGTCTGGCTCCTAGCCCCACTACCTGAGAGCAAAGATGGTGCCTATCAGCCAGGCCTTGGCACCGTGTTCCCTGGGTTTAAGGCAGAAGCTCTGTCTGCAGAGCGGCACACAAGGGTAGAAATATTTAACCAAGAAAAAAGGCAAGATCTAAGCTGTGTTTCTCTCAGAACTGCTGCCCCATACCTGTTGCTCCCACAAATAAAGCTAAAAGCCCCCTCACCTCCACCTGTGATGGTACAGTGTGGTCAGACCAGGCAGCACAAAACCAAGATGCAGGAGGGGCTTGGGGTCCTTTGGACCTGCCACCTCTGCTCTCACAGGAGATGAAGGGCCTGGCCTTCCTCTGTGCCGGAGGCCTAGGAGCAGGAGCACAGGAAGCCAGGCTCTGACCGGAGGAGCCGAGGCCTGACGCTGGGCAGCGGTGCGCCTCTCTCTGCACCCGGCTTCAGAACCCTTCCAGCTCCAGCTCCACCACCGCTGACATCCATGGCACCTGCTCGTCCCCTCCCAAGATTCCCGCGCTGAAACTCCATTCTCCCTCACACCTGAAAACTTCGAGAGAGTTGAGAATCATTTGATCTCAGGGAGCTGAGAATCACACCCAGTGGCCACTACAATCACAGCACTTGTAGGCCATCTCCTCCATCAGAAGTGGCCAGAGCCCCCTCTGCCCTGCCAGACCCACAGTTGCTCCCCTAGGTGGACCAGTCCTGAACAGAAACCCTGATGTGACAACTCCTTTAAGAAGTATCAATGTGTGTTAAGGACCTACTATATGCCACTTGCCGGAAAATACCCTTACCACAGCTCTGTAAGCTAGGGATGCAATGTCAGCCCATTTTATAGATGGGAACATCAAGACTCAGATAAAGTCAACTTCTTGCCCCCACTGTGGACACAGCAGCTACACAGGGGCCTCCTGGGAATACTCATGGGCAGAAAGGAGAAATGGACATGTGGGCCCAGGCACAATGACAACACTGACAGGGAAGTCCATAGCCAACAGCCAACACCTGGTGGGAGCCGCTGGTCCTGTAGCCCAGGGGCAACTGCCTGCTCCATGTGTGGCAACGGTCTGCTCTGTAGCTACTACAGGGCTGAGTCTCAGGGCAAAGCAGAGCTGAGGCTGGGAGCTGTCACACCCTGCAGCCCTACTGTAAGCAATTACAGGGCGCACCTGAGCCCTGGCCACCGGGCCATAGCGATAGCTGGACACAATAGGCAGCTTACACAACATCACACTCTTGCAGGTTCCAGGGGCCCCTTTGTTTCTGCCAGCTCCTGGTGGCTCCAGGGCCCCCTTTTTTCTCTCCCTGATCCTGCAGGGTATAGGGAGAACCCTCCTGTCTCAGTCCCTGGCCATTCCAGGTGCCCCTAGGCTTGTGGGTACATCATTCTTATCTCTGCCTCTTCCTGGCCTTACCCACATCCCAACACCTTCCTCTTCTCTGTATCAGCCAGTATGCTTCAGGTTACCTCAGTCCAGTGACCTCATCTTACTTGGTGACACTTGCAAAGACCCATTTCCACATAAAGTCCTGTTCACAGGCTCTGGGGATAGGAGCGGAACATCTTTTGGAAGCATCACAACTCCACCCAATGAGAGCGGGGAGAGGCCGCTCAGGTGCCCACGTGGAGGTCTCAGTGCTTTCGCAAGACATTTTCATGCCATCAGTCCTCCCAGGTCCCTCTGTGGAGGGGACAGTTATGATCCACACCCTGCAGTGGAGGAAAAGAACTCAGAGAAGTTCAGCCCATGCCCAAAGCCACACATCTTAAGCATGGTGACAGAGTGGCCCAGTATACAGCCCTCACAGCCCCACAAGCTGTCCACCAGTTCAGGTTGCCTGTACTCACGGAGGCTGGACCTGAGGGGATCTCCAGTCTGACAGGAAAGACAAGAGACACACAGTGGCAACTGCACAACCCTGGAGTGGCCTTGAGTGGCAGGTACTAGACACACACACACACACACACACACACACACACACACACACACGCACACTGTGCTGGTGTGAGGTGAGTATGGGTGCTCAGGGTCAGGCCCTCCTCACAGGGCACAACTGTCACCCACAACTCCAGCTTGGGAGGAAGGCTCCAGGGGTTCTGCGCACCATGGCTGCCATCTTCCAGCACACAGCAAGAGCCTCGAGCATAGGACTGAGGAACGATCACCCAGTGTGCAAGGAAGAGGAGAACCCAGCCTCAGTTTCCTTACCCGCACCAAGAAGTTGGGACAGGAACCCCACATTACCTACTGCAAACTGCCCGTGCTGTGCCACCTGCTGGAAATCCTGGGTAGTGCACCAGACTGAAACCTGCTGGGCTTTTAGCCTACCCTGGCAGGGTCTCACAGCCTGTCCCTGACCCTTGCTGTCCTGATGCCTTCTACCACAGAGGCCACTGGCTGTGGCAGCAAAATGGCCCAACTACCTGTGACAGAGATGGACCCCAAAAGGAACCCATCTGCATGCAGGGACCAGAACTGCACACCTGAGACCCTGACTCCCCACACCCACCTCATGCACAAGACCCTCAGATGCATACACACACACACACACACACACACACACACACACACACACACACACGCTCCTATCTCCCACCCCACTGTGTGGAATGTTCACTCAGGAGTCCCTGAGAAAGAGGAGTGTCCCAGCCCTGGTTCTTAGGGAGTCTTCCTAGACTTCCTGTAGAGGAGGTGGCCATGGCCTCTGTTTGGCTTCTCTGACACCACATGTTGGAAGTTCTCTGGTGCAGCAGCTTCCTTTCACCCACCATCACAGCCCCAGAGTTCCACTATCCCACCGCACATGTCTGCTTCATTCTGTTAATAATGTCTATTAGAAACAACACTGATGTGTACACGCTGAGTGTTGCTGCATTCAGTGAACCTCTTGTGTGGCTTTTTCTAGGGAGACTTAAATCACAGGGAGGGTACAGACCAGATAGACGACTCCACTCAAGTCCAGCTTCAGGAACCACTGAGTGCTGGCGTCACTTACAGGAACACGGGGGACTCAGGCGGCTGCCCTGTGAAAAGCCCACATCAGCATGAGTGGCAGCTGCACCCCTTAGCTCTCTGTACACTTTCAGTCAGCTCTGCTCGGAGTTTCCTCTTCCCACCTGCATCACAGCCTATGGAGCTCTGGGCAGGGCCTTGGGAATCTTGGGAATTTCCAGAGCTTCCTCCCTGAGTCTTCTGTACCTCCCTCCTCACTGCAGGGGAGAGTGTTTCAAATGGGAAGACATCCTTACACCCACAGGGCCCCAGGCTTTTTCCTTCCTCTGCTTACCAGGGGTCTTGAGCTTTCCCAGTCTCCTGAGTATGGAGAGGAATCACATGAAATACCACACACTTGGTCAACCCCATCTCTCTTCCTCCTTGCTTCACCTTTATGGACTTTAAAAGTTATTTATGCCAGGGCGTGGTGGCGCACACCTTTAATCCTAGTACTTGGGAGGCAGGGGCAGGCAGATCTTTGTGAGTTCAAGGCCAGCCTGGTCTACAGAGTGAGTTCCAGGACAGCTGGGGCTATAGGGAGACCCTGTCACAAAAACACTGAAAAAAATTAGTTCTCACTTTTGCTCACCACCGACAACAGGCAGCTTCTAAACCGTATTTGTGCTTTTCAGGATCCAGGAATGTGAGGTTTCCAGCTGCTTAAAGATTTATTTGGGCTCTCAGTTTCAGAGGGTTCAGCCCAAAGCCCTTGGTTTCGTAGATTCTGGGCCATGGTGAGACAGGACATCAGGGTGCAGCAGGTCATCATGACAATGAAGGACATCACAGAGAGGCAAGACATCACAGAGAGGAAGGACATCACAGAGAGGAAGGACATCACAGAGAGGAAGGACATCACAGAGAGGAAGGACATCACGGAGAGGGAGGACATCATGGAGAGGAAGGACATCACAGAGAGGAAGGACATCATAGAGAGAGGAAGGACATCACGGAGAGGGAGGACATCACAGAGAGGAAGGACATCACGGAGAGGAAGGACATCATGGAGAGGGAGGACATCACAGAGAGGAAGGACATCACAGAGAGGAAGGACATCACAGAGAGGAAGGACATCATGAAGAGGAAGGACATCACAAAGAGAGGAAGGACATCATGGAGAGGGAGGACATCACAGAGAAGAAGGACATCACAGAGAAGAAGGACATCACAGAGAGGGAGGACATCACAGAGAGGAAGGACATCACAGAGAGGGAGGACATCACAGAGGTAGGAGCATGTGGCAGAGGCTGCTCATCTCAGGGTGGACAGGAATCAGAGAGAGCAACAGAGACGATTATTCCTTGGGACATCACCCCAAAGGCCTCTTTGCTGTAGGTTCCAGTACCTTCCAAAGTTCCAACTGCTGGAACTGAGCATTCAACCCAGGAGATTTGTGGGAAGACCCTTCACATCCAAGTTGTAACCCACAGGGTGGTTTTTGAACAGAATGTCAGTTATTAGGTTTTTTACATTAGGTGGCTCTGTTTTGCACTTTGTTTTGTTTTTGTTTTGAGACAGGGCCTCCTATAGCCCAGGCTAGCTTCAAGCTGCTATTTAGCTAAGAGCAACCTCAAATTCTTTTTAAAAAAATGTTTGTTTGTTTGTTTGTTTGTTTGTGACAGGGTCTCCCTGTAGCCCTAGCTGGCCTCGAACTTGCTATGTACTCAAGGCTAGCCTTGAACTGACAGAGATCCACCTGCCTCAGTCTCCCGAGTGCTGGGATTAAAAGTGTGTGCCACCACACCCAGCTAACATTTATTAGTTTTATTCCATGTGTATGAGTGTAAGTGCACACATCTCCTGCAGAGCAGGCAGAGGTCAGAAGAAGGCATTGAATCCCCTAGGACTGGAATTATAGACAGTTGTCAGCAGCTATGTGGATTCTGGGAACTGAACCTGGGTCTTCCGCAAGAGCAGGCAATGCTCTTAATCATTGAGCCATCTGTCCATCTTGACTTTGAATTCTTGTTCCACTTGCCTCAACCTCTGGAGTGCTGGATGATAGGCGTGAGCCACCACACCTGACTCTTCAGCCATTTGTACTTTGAGGATCTTGTTAAACCTCTTGGGCCGTCAAGATGGTCAGTGGGTAAAGGCACTTGCTGCCAGACCTGAAGATCTGAGCTTGACCCTAGGGCAGAAGGAGAGCACTGATGACTCTTACAAGTTGTCATCTGAAATCCACATGTGTACTTTGGCATGTGCACACACACACATACACTTACTTATGTGCAAAATGAATAATTATAATTTTAAAGATTTTATTTATGTATTATCTTTTTGTAGGCTCTTTTATTCCATTTTTTAATTTTTTAATTTTTTATTAATTTTATTTCTTTCTGTATGTGTATGAATGTACTGTCTGCATGCAAGTTTGTGCACCCGTGTTGTGCAATGCCGCGGAGGTCAGAAGAGGGTGTCGGATTCCCCTGGAACTGGAGTTCTCCTGGAATTGGAGTTTCAGACGGTTCTCGGCCGCCATGTGGGTGCTGGGGATCAAACCCGGATCCTCTGTAAGAGCAGTCGGCGCTCTTAACCGCTAGGCCATCTCTTCAGCCCCAATTTTTAAATTTTTTATGTGTTTGAATGTACTGTCTGCATGTAGGTTGGTGCACTCATGTCATGCAATGATGCAGAGGTCAGAAGAGCATGTCAGATTCCCCTGGAACTGGAGTTAAAGATGGTTCTTAGCCACCATGTGGGTGCGGGGAATTGAACCCGGGTCCTCTGCAAGAGCAGCCAGTGCTCTTAACCGGTGAGCCATCTCTCCAGCCTGGTATTATCTTTTTTTAAGCCAATGTTTTATTGAAGCTCTGTGCATTTCATACAAATCAAATTACATTACAAATCAAATCTAGACCCATGCCTCCTCCCTGTCCCCCACCCCACCAGAGCTCATGCATTCTGCCAAACATGTTTTTCAGCTCTTTCTCAGTTCAAAATTCTCAATGCAGAAGTTTACTATTTCAGTCAGTTCTTTGATGCAGACTTTTCTGTTGTTGTTGTTGTTGTTGTTATTCCTTCCAATATGCATCACTCCAGAATATGCACATATGTATGCCACATATACCATAGGTTTTAGAATCTTCAGCTTATGATTTTTTTTTAATTAGGCTGAAAAATGTCATGTTTGAAGTCTTCTCCTTGGCAAGCCCAAACCACCATCAGTTCCACACTGCCCTTGTGTTCCACACTGGGGTTTTCCCTTCCCATGGTCACCAAATGAGGTCCAGTAAGCACCACATCCTGTCTTGGTCTTCCTGTACTTGTCTCCATGATATTGCCCAGGTAGTCCAACAATGGCAGTCTATACACTGAAGAAGTTGAAACCCCAGTATTAGCTCAGTCCACAAGTTGGATGTCTCAGTAGTCTGCATCTGGCACTGAAAGTTTGGAGGATTCTTGGAGAGACATGTCTTTAGTTCATATTGGAAGGTTGAAAAGCTGTGTCTTCTCACATCTTTGAAGGATGGCAAAAGCAGTGGCAGCCACAGGGTAGCTGCACTGGCCAGTAAGACAAGAAAAACAACTGTGCTCTTTTGTCTTTTTTTTAGAAAATATTATAAAGTAGTTAAAAGTATCAGGCTGGTGTAGCTTAGCCTTTCTGGATGCTTAACAACCATACTTAATGTCCATACCAATTTGGATGAGGGTCTAAAGGGATAACTTTGTTCCTTGCCCTCAGAGGTCAACTAAGTCCCAGGGGACTATGCATGGGGTCATCTCTTGAAATGTCCTGCAAATGTGAGTCACCAGTCTTCCTGTGGAGAGAGGTCTTGGAGATCCACTAATGGGACTTCAGCCAGTGTCCAGTCTATAAAGAGTGTATTAGTCACTTTTCTGTTGCTGTGATAAAACACCATGACCAAAGGAACTTATAAAA
>VZQC01011091.1:0-10001 GCA_009823505.1 Rhizomys pruinosus
CTTTCCAAGTTGGCCAGGAGCAATTTTTCTGGACTCTGATCTGGCTCAGGGCATCCACAGTGGGTGGGAGACCAGTCAGCAGGTCCTATCCACAGTGGATGGGAGACCAGTCAGCAGGTCCTATACTGAGGCTGAGATGGTGACACAGATAGGCAGGACCCTCCTAACATACTCTTTAAAAAAAATTGTCATAGCCGGGTGTGGTGGCGCATGCCTTTAATCCTAGCACTTGGGAGGCAGAGGAAGGTGGATCTCTGTGAGTTCAAGGCTAGCCTGGTCTACAGAGTGAGCTCCAGGCCAGCTGGGGCTACAGGGAGACCCTGTCTCAGATTAAAAAAAAAAAAATTGTTGGGCATGGTGGTGTATCCCTTTAATCCCAGCACTCGGGAGGCAGAGGCAGATGGATCTCTGTGAATTCAAGACCAGCCTAGTCTACAGAGCAAGTTCCAGAACAGCTGGGGCTACAATGAGACACCGTCTCAAAAAGACAAAAAAAAAAAGCCATTTATTAGTTTTCTTTTATTATGTATATGAGTGTATTGCTTGTATGTAGCTAGGGGAATCCATGTCCTGCAGTCTCCTCAGAGGTCAGAAGAGAGTGTTGGATCTCCTGGAACTGGAGTTGTTAGCTACCATGTGGGTGCTGGGAAGTGAACCTGGGTCTTCTGCAAGAGCAGCCAGTGATCTTAACTGATGAGCCATCTCTCCAGTCCCCCTCTTCTTTTTTACTTTTTGGTTTGTAATGTGCACTGAGGTTCCCACAACAAAGTCACATTTGTGTTGAAGAGTCTAAAAGGCTGCTTGCTTTACTGATAAGAAATTTGTGATTGTGAAGAGCTGGAAGGGGCTGGAGAGAGGGCCTAGCGGTTAAGAGCGCTGACTGCTCTTGCAGAGGACCCGGGTTCGATCCCCAGCACCCACATGGCGGCCGAGAACCGTCTGTAACTCCAATTCCAGAAGAACTCCAGTTCCAGGGGAATCCGACACCCTCTTCTGACCTCCGTGGCATTGCACGACATGGGTGCACAAACCTACACGCAGACAATACATTCATAGAAATAAATAAATAAATAAATAAATAAATAAATAAATAAATAAATAAAATAAAAATTAAAAAAAGGGGGGGTGGAGAGATGGCCTAGCAGTTAGGAGCGCCAACCGCTCTTACAGAGGACCCGGGTTCAATCCCCAGCACCCACATGGTGTCTGATAACCGTCTAAACTCCAGTTCCAGGGGAATCCGAAACCCTCTTCTGACCCGTGGCATTGCACGACATGCGTGCACAGACCTACATGCAGACAGTACATTCATACACATACAAAAATAAAATTTTTAAAAAATTAAAAAAAATAAGTTCACTGTTACTGCAGCTGTGACAGTATTAAAAAAAAAAAAAAGTACCCTACAGAAACTGTGTCATGCACAGATTGCCTAAGTAGAGAAAGGAATTTAAAAAAAAAAAAAAGAGCTGGAATGTTGCAGATCCATAGTAAAATGATCTCCGGTTATCTTTAGCTTCCTTAATAGGAATTTATCAGCCATCTTCTGTATCTGATCTACCATTCTTCCAAAGGCAAAACCCTTGAAAAGTATGAACATACCATGTTACTAGAGGTTTTAGAGTCAAAGGCAGTGGGGTTGTTAGGATAAAAGCCTGGATTCTGAGAGCCCAACAAGCTTGGCTGAGCCATTCTTCCTAATATGACAACTAAAAAGACAAGCAACACTGAAAAATGAGGTTTAATGTGGGCTTGTTGGAAAAAAAGAACAAATAAAGGAGTCCAGTGACCTTCAAACCCATCTTCAGGGTGCTGACATCAGGTTTAGGTTTAAATAGCATGCAGGAGCTTGGAGAGATGGCTCAGTAGTTAAGAGCACTGACTGCTCTCACAGAGGACCCGGGTTCAATTCCCAGCACCCACATGACAACTAAGAACCGTCTTTAACTCCAGTTCCAGGGGAATCTGACGCCCTCTTCTGACCTCTGCAGCATTGCACGACCTGGGTGCACCTACCTACATGCAGACAGTACACTCATACACATTAAAAGAAAAGTCATCGCAGCAGATAATAAATTTATTTTTTATTTTATTTTATTTTTGGTTGTTGTTTTGTTTTTCAATTGTCTACCCCGTATCTGTCCATGACGATTTCACTCAGTTCGTCCTGGTCATCAAAAGGCAGCTTATTCTAGGGAGGTATAGTGACAATTGGAGCATTATTTCTGCCCGAAATTTATTTTTTAAAAAATAGCACGCTCCGGGCGTGTTGGCATGCACCTTTAATCCTAGCACTCGGGAGGCAGAGACAGGTGGATCTTTGTGAGTTCAAGGCCAGTCTGGTCTACAGAGTGAGTTCCAGGACAGCTGGAACTACAGGGAGACCCTGTCTTGAAAAGACCAAAAGAAAAAAGCATGCAAATGATATATGTAACTAAGCAGTTCTGATCGAGGTGTGATACCGCTCATCACTGAGCCATTGCTGTCTTGGCGCCCTATGTAAGTATTCAGATAAATTGAACTAGGTGAAATCTTTTCCCGAGAGGCAAATTCCCCCTCTGACTGGCTTTGGCCTTTCCCTTTCCCCAGGATAGGACTCCTGAGGAAGTTTTCATTCTTTGGGGTCCATTATTTCCATAATCCAACAGATATTGGCACACATGTCTCTCTTTAGAATATCTCCTTTTTAAAATTTTTGGATTTATTTTTATTTATGTGATATATGAGTGTTTTGCATGCAAGTGCACCTGCATCATGCAGTGCTCATGGGGGCCAGAAGGCTCCAGAACCCCTGGAACTGAAGTTAAGGGCAGTTGTTATCCACTGTGTGGTGCTGGGAACCAAACCTAGGTCCTCTGGAATGGCGGCCAGTGCTCTTTTTTTAAATTTTTGTAAAAATTAATTATTATATATTTTTTTGGTCTCTTTGAGACAGGGTCTCCCTATAGCCCCAGCTGTCCTGGAACTCACTCTGTAGACCAGGCTGGCCTTGAACTCACAAAGATCCACCTGCCTCTGCCTCCCAAGTGCTAGGATTAAAGGCATGTGCCACCATTCCTGGCTAATTTTTTAAAATTTTTATTTATTTTTTTTATGTGTATGAATGTACTGTCTGCATACAGGTTTGTGCACCCGTGTCGTACAAAGCTGTGGAGGTCAGAAGAGGGTGTCGGATTCCCCTGGAACTGGAGTTCTCCTGGAATTGCAGTTACAGACGGTTCTCAGCCGCCATGTGGGTGCTGGGGATCGAACCCGGGTCCTCTGCAAGAGCGGTCGGCACTCTTAACCGCTAGGCCATCTCTCCAGCCCAATTTATTATTTTTTATGTGTATGAGTGTACTGTCTGCATGTAGGTTGGTGCACGTGTCGTGCAATGCCACAGAGGTCAGAAGAGGGTGTCGGATTCCCCTGGAACTGGAGTTAAAGACAGCTCTTAGTCGCCATGTGGGTGCTGGGAATTGAATCCGGGTCCTCTGCAAGAGCAGTTGGTGCTCTTAACCGCTGAGCCATCTCTCCAGCCCCAAGACCTGGATCGTGTGGGTTGTGGCATTTGTTAGTCACCTGTGACAAAACACTGGCATAAACAGCTTAAGAGAAGAAGAGTTTATCTGGGCTCAGTGTCTAAGGGTTCAGTCCATATTTCTTGGCTCTGTCAATCATGCCTGTGGACCAAAACCGAGTCATGGAGTTGCCAGTGTATGGAGGAGGAAGAGGCTGCTTACTTCATAGCAGACAGGAAACAGAACAAGAAAGGAAGAGTCCAGGGTGGAGGTATAACTTTCAAAGGTACTTCCCCTGGGACCTACTTCCTCCAAAGAGGCCCTACCACCCAAAGTTTCTAGAACCTCCCAAAACAGCAGGTAGGGAATGTTCCCTATTCAAGCTATATAGGGTACTCACAAAATTGTTTCAGGTTTACAGTACACAAGAGAGACGCAAGGTCTTTGGGTCCTGATCACTTGGATGGAACTTAATCTTAGCTCTGCCACTTTCTGGCTTTGGGGCTAACAACCACCCTCTTCTGACCTCAGTGGGGATTGCACAGCACGGGTGCCCCTGTCCACATGCAGGCAGTACACTCATACACATAAAATAAAATGATTAAAAAATGGTAAAGGGGCTTGACGACTTTAATCCCAGCACCAGTGGGCCAGAGGCAGGCAGAGCTCTGTGAGATCTAGGCCAGCTGGGTCTACCAGGAAGACCCTGTCTGAAAAATGACAAAAAAATTTTTTGGATGGATAAACAGAGGGATGGAGTGACAAAGGAAAATATTAATAGCAGAATGTGCATGGCAGATAGAAATGTTTACTAGCAATTCACTTTTGTGTGTTTTTGCAAATGATTACAGAAAAATGCTAATGTTGATATTAAACAATTCCTACCTTGATGTAAAAAATTTCTACCATAAAAGGAATAAGATGGGCTAGAGAGATAGCCTAGCGGTTGGGAGCACCAACTGCTCTTGCAGATGACCCGGGTTCAATCCCCAGCACCCACATGGCGGCTAAGGACCGTCTGTAACTCCAATTCCAGGAGAACTCCAATTCCAGGGGAATCCGAGACCCTCTTCTGACTTCCGCGGCATTGCACGACATGGAAGCACAAACCTACATGCAGACAGTGCATTCATACACATATAAAAATAAATAAAATTTTAAAAAATCTTTAAAAAAAAGTCCTCACTGAATAACACTGACGTCCAATAATAACACTGACCATATGCCTTGCTAATACATGCAAACACATATTCAGTGGTCAGTTTAAAAAAAAAAAAAGAAGCCGGGCGTGGTGGTGCATGCCTTTAATCCTAGCACTTGGGAGGCAGAGGCAGGCGGATCTTTGTGACTTCAAGGCCAGCCTGGTCTACAGAGGGAATTCCAGGCCAGCTGGGGCTACAGGGAGACCCTGTCTCGAAAAGACCAAAAAATAAAAAGAAAAAAAAAAAGGAAAAAAAGTAAAGGAATAAGATATTTTGCTCCAAATATGAATGACTGTGGTCTGGAATCATGGATTCAGACATTGTGTTATCCCAGGGAATGTTCAATGTAAAAAAGCACTTACATGAGCGTTTTATAGTTATAGAACATAGAAAGTCATAAATCAAAGCATTTACCAGATGTATTGGTGGGACTTAAGGTATGCAGTTACAGGAAAGTGGGGAAACATGTCACAGGTCTTGGATGACATTCTGAGCTTTGGCCAGGACTCTGGTAATACTAGTTGACATGCATTGAGGATCATCTGAGCTATAAACTGTGCCCAGGCCAAAAATTGTTTTGTCTTTGTGATGTTGGCAGTGGAACCCAGGGCCTCATGTATGCCAGACAATTGCTCTACCACTCAACTACACCCCCAGTTCCAGAGTGAAACTCTTTACAAAAGTTATTTGCTTAACTCGATGATTCTTTTGGTAATTGTGGGGAACAGGTCACATAGAAGGGAAGTTAATTTCCCCAGGTTTCCCAGATTGTCATTGGAACTTGAACCAAATTCTGTCTTTGAAAGGGACTTCACACTGAGTTTCCTGTCAGGTCTTCTCTCTGAGGATTTAAAGAAGCTCATAATAAATAAATTTTATAAATTGTTCTTCTAATAGGATTAGTTCTTTTAATGTGCCAGTCAGGATAAGTAGGGTTTTGGTGCAATAACAAGTGAGCCAAGTTCTGAAAAAAATTTTTTTTGTATCTCTTTGAGACCAGGGTTTCCCTGTAGCCCCAGTTGGCCTGGAACATGCTATGGAAACCAGCTTTCCATGATCTCAAAGAGATCTGCCTATCTCTGCCTCCCAAGTGCTGGAATTAAAGGTCCACTACCACTTCCAGCCCAAATTCTTAATGTGTTTTTTGTTTTGTTTTGTTCTTTTAACTCACAAAGATCCACCTGCCTCTGCCTCCCGAGTGCTGGGATTACAGGTACATGCCACCATGCCTGCCTAATTCTTAATGTTTTATTAAAACAAATGTTTATGTTGGGGGACTGGAGAAATGGCTCAGTGTTTAAGAGAGCTCACTCTTCTTGTAGAGGACCAGAGTTCAGTTCCCAGAAGCCACATCAGAAGACTTACAACTCCTTGGAACTCCAGCTCCAAGGGATCCAACACCCTCTTCTGATCTCTGCAGCCACTGCACTGTGTGCACATACCTACACATAGACAGCCAGCCAGACAGACATCTGGGCATGGTGGTGCACACCTTTAATCTCAGCACTTGGGAGGCAGAGGCAGGAGGATCTCTGTGAGTTCAAGGCCAGCCTGGTCTACATAGTGAGTTCCAGGCCAGCTAGGGCTACAAGGAGATCCTGTCTCAAAAATATAAAAAAAAAATGCAGACAGTCAGACAGACAGACAGACAGACACACACACACACACACACACACACACACGGAAACATGAATAAATCTTTGGGCTGGAGAGATGGCTCAGCAGTTAAGAGCACTGACTACTCTTGCAGAAGGCCTGGGTTTGATTCCCAGCATCCACATGGGGACTAAGAACCATCTTAGGCTGGGTGTGGTGCTGCATGCCTTTAATCCCAGCACTTGGGAGACAGAGGCAGGTAGATCTCTGTGAGTTCAAGGCCAGCCTGGTCTACAGAGTGAGTTCCAGGCCAGCTGGGGCTATAGGGAGACCCTGTCTCAAAAAAAAAACAAAAAAATGAATAAATAAAAATAAAATAAATCTTTAAAAAAAGAATTGGGGCTGGAGAGATGGCCTAGCGGTTAAGAGCGCCGACTGCTCTTGCAGAGGACCTGGGTTGATCCCCAGTACCCATATGGCAACTGAAAACCTTTTAACTCCAGTTCCGGGTAATCCAACGCCCCCTTCTGACCTCCAAGGCATTGCACAACACAGGTGCGAAACCTGCATGCAGACAGTATATTCATACACATAAAAAAATAAATGAAATAATAAAAAAAGAAATTATTGGGGCTAGAGAGATGGGCTAGCAGTTAAGAGCACTGACTGCTCTTGCAGGGGACCCAGGTTTTATTCCCAGCACCCACATGGCAGCTAAGAACCATCTTTGACTCCAGTCCCAGGGGAATCCAATGCCCTCTTCTGACCTCCACAGCATTTCACGACACGGCTGCACAGACCTCCATGCAGACAGTATATTTATACACATAAAAAATTTTTTAAATGATCTTTTCTTTTTTTCTTTTTTTTTTTTTTTGGTCTGAGACAGGGTCTCCCTGTAGCTCCAGCTGTCCTGGAACTCACTCTGTAGACCAGGCTGGCCTTGAACTCACAAAGATCCGCCTGCCTCTGCCTCCTGTGTGCTAGGATTAAAGGCGTGCGCCACCACGCCTGGCAAAAATGATCTTTTCTATTAAAGAGTTATAAGACAAAAAGTTCATATGAAAAATTGCAAAGAAGCCCTTGGCAGAAATCCAACTTCATCAAAGATCAATAGTCATTGAAATCAAAATATGTGCTCAAGGTTGCACTTGTGCTGAAAATTGCTTTCTTGTCACCTGAGTCACTTTTAAGTCAGCCTCATAAGAGTGTGAGGCTAAGCCAGGCATGGTGTGGCCAGTCTTTAATCCCAACACTTCGGAAGGCAGAGGCAGGTAGATCTCTGTGAGTTCAAAGCCAGCCTGGTGTACACAGTGAGTTCCAGGACAGCTGGGGCTACGGGAGAATCTGTTTCAAAAATACCAAAAAACAAAAAAACAAAAAACAAAAAACAAAAACAATGTTAGGCCAAGCTCTGACCACTCAAAGGAGGCCCAGGGCCTTTTTGAGGATATAAGTACCTGCTAGGCACAGTGTTTACTTACTCAGGCTGAGTAGAGGTATATTCCATAAAGACTGAAAAAGCGAGGGGGGTAACAGGAATTTTGTTGAGATTTTGCCCCAATTTGGGATGATCATCTCAATTGGGTTGGATAGCAGGCTTACTTTTGTAGCCAAGATCATATGAGGACTGGCAAAGGCCCTACAAATTAAATGGAATTTAGACATGGTCTTTTGACCACAGAGTTCCGGAAACATTGAGCACATCAATCAAACCCTAAAATAGATCCTCAATAAATTTTGCCATAAGCCAGTTTCCTATGGCTATTTTTTTTTTTTTTTTTTTTGGTCTTTTCAAGACAGGGTCTCCCTGTAGCCCCAGCTGTCCTGGAGGCTCTTTTTTCAAAATTTATTTTATGTGTATGAGTGTTACACCTGCATGTATATAAGTGCACTTGTGTTGTGCAGTTCCAACAGAGGACAGAAGTGAGCATTGGGGGCTGGAAAGATGGCCTAGCGGTTAAGAGCGCTGACCACTCTTGCAGAGGACCCGGGTTTGATCCCCAGCACCCACATGGCGGCCAAGAACCATCCGAAACTCCAATTCAAGGAGAACTCCAGTTCCAGGGGAATCCGACGCCCTCTTCTGACCTCCGCAGCATTGCACGACACGGGTGCACAGATCTGCATGCAGACAGTANTTCTCCTGGAATTGGAGTTTCAGACGGCTCTCAGCCGCCATGTGGGTGCTGGGGATCGAACCCGGGTCCTCTGCAAGAGCAGTCGGCGCTCTTAACCCCTAGGCTATCTCTCCAGCCCCTATTTTTGGTCTTTTTGAGACAGGGTCTCCCTGTAGCCCCAGCTGTCCTGGAACTCACTCTGTAGACTAGGCTGGCCTTGAACTCACAAAGATCCACCTGCCTCTTCCTCCCAAGTGCTAGGATTAAAGGCGTGCGCCACCACGCCCAGTGAAACTCATTTTTAATGTAATAATGTAATAGTTCAAGTCATATTGTATCTACTTCTCTGCCACAGACTCTCTAGAGGCTCTCATCTCTCTACAAGGAAAAGCCTTGCCTTACAAAAATCTGTAGGTTGGGCCGAACAGATGGCTCAATGGTTAGGAGCACTGACCGCTCTTGCAGAGGACCCAGGTTTGGGTCCCAGCACCTACATGTTGGCCAACAACTGCCTATAACTCTAGTTCCAGGGGATCCAATGCCCTTTTCTGGCCTCTACGGACATTCCATGTATGGGTACACTTATACACATGTGGGCAAAATAAAATAAAAATAAATAAATAGAAAACAGCTGTAGGCTCTGGTTTCTGTTAATGTTATCTCCCCCGCTCCATCTAGTTTGCTTCCCCTGCTACTACATTACAAGCCTACATGCTGTTTTGAAACACAACACTTGGATTTCCTTTGGTAAATGCAGGTACACAATTCCGTCATGTATTTACATGACCAACTCTAGTACTCCTTTCAGATGTTTACTCAAAATCATTTTCTCAATGAGGCTTTTCTTAACAATCCTAAATAAAATTTCAGGCTCTCTAAACATTCCATATCTACTTTCCCTGTTTATTTTTTTTCTTAGCATCTTTATTATTTTTTTTTCTTAGCATCTTAAGCAATTTAAAATGTTCTTTATTTCAGAACTGGGAAGATGATTCAAGAGATAGCTCAATAGATAAAATGTTTGATGTACAAACATCAGGACCTGAATTCAGTCTCCAACACCCACATATAAGCCAGGCATGGCAGTGCATGCCTGTAACCCCAGTACTACGTGAAAAGAAAAAGGGAGATTCTGGGGCCAGGTAATTTAACTGAAAATTTGAGCTCTGGGTTCGGTGACATACTCTGCCTTAAGAAATATGGAGTAGCTGGGCATGGTGACACATGCTTTTAATTCCAGCACTTGGAGGCAGAGGCAGGTGGATCTCTATGAGTTCACGGCCAGCCTGGTCTACAAAGCAAGTTCCAGGCCAGCTGGGGCTACAGGGAGACCCCGTCTCAAAAATACCAAATAAAAGAAAGAAGGAAGAAAGAAAGAAAGAAAGAAAGAAAGAAAGGAAGGAAGGAAGGAAGGAAGGAAGGAAGGAAGAAAGAAAAAGAAAGAAAGAAAGAAGTAATGCTATGCTGTGCCTTTAATACCAGAACTCAGGAGGCAAAGGCAGGTGGATCAAGGCCAGCCTGGTCTACAAAGCAAGTTCTAAGCCATCTAAGGCTACATAGAACTGCCTCAAAAAAAAAAAAAA
>VZQC01011100.1:0-16845 GCA_009823505.1 Rhizomys pruinosus
ACTAATATATATATAGCTATATATATATAGTGATATATAGTGACATATATTGTAAGCATAATAGGAGGAGCTAAGAGACTGCACACTCATTAAGAACAATAAAATACCTAGGAACAAACCTAACCAAAGACACCAAAGATCTCTAAAATAATTTTAAAACTTTAAAGAAAGAAATTGAAGAAGACATCAGAAGATGAAAAAACCACCCATGCTCATGGATTGGGAAAATTAACATTGTAAAAATGTCCATTCTACCGAAACTCTTGTATAGATTTAACTCAATCCCAATCAAAATCCCCAAGAGTTTCTTCACAGGCTTGGGAAAAAAGTCCTTAAATTCATTTGGAAAAAGAAAAGACCCCAAATATCCAAAACAACTCTGAGTGAAAAGAGCTACACAGGGGGGAATCTCTATACCAGACTTCAAACTATACTACAGGGCTATAGTCATAAGAACAGCTTGGTACTGGCACAAAAAACAGACCTGTTGACCAATGGAATAAAACCGAAGATCCAAACCTGAGCACATACAATTTCAGCCATCTCATATTTGACAAGGGGCTAAGAAGACACAATGGAGAAAAGACAGCATCTTCAGCAAGTGGTGTTGGCAAAACTGGATTACCACTTGTAGAAGAAGGAAATTAAACCCCTAACTCTCACCCTAGAAAAGTCAACTCCAGATGGATCAAAGAACCTCAACGTGAAACCCCAAACTCTGAAGGTGATAGAAGAAAAAGTTGGTAGCAAGACATAGGCATAGGAAAAGACTTTCTAAATCAGACAGTAGCTATGCAAGAATTAAGGTCAACAATTGACAAATGGGACCTCATTAAACTCAAAAGCTTCTGTACATCAAAAGGAACAATCATGGAAGGAGGATAAATCCCACAGAGAGGGAGGAAACCTTCACCACAGAAACATCTGAAAAAGCATTGATTTCCAGAATATATAAACTACTCAAAAAACAAAGAAGAAAGAAAACTAATGACCCACTCAACAGATGGAGCAAGGAGCTGAACGGAGACTTCACAAGTGAGGAATTAGAGATGGCTGAGAAACACCTTAAGAAGTGTTCAACGTCACTAATCATTAAGGAAATGCAAATGAAAACCACTTTAAGATATCATCTTACTCCAATAAGACTGGCTAGGATCAAGAAAACAAATGATACCAAGGGCTGGATAGGTGGTGGGGAAAGGGGAACACTCATCCACTGCTGGTGAGAATGTAAACTCGTACAGCCACTATAGAAAGCAGTGTGGAGAACCCTTGGAAGACTTGGAATGAACTTGCTACCAGACCCAGCCATACCACTCCTAGGCATGTACCCTCAAGACTCACCCCACTGCAGAGATACATGCACAGCCATGTTTATTTGAGCTCTCTTCACAATAGCAAGGAGCTGGAATCAACCCAAATGCCCCTCAACTGATGAGAGGATAGAGAAAATGTGGTACATCTACACAATGGAGTTCTATGCAGCAGTGAAGAAAGACGACATCATGAGCTTTGCAGAAAAATGGCTGGAGGTAGAGGACATCATGCTGAGTGAAGTAACACAGTCCCAGAAAAACAAATGATGAATGGTTTCCCTCATCTTTGGATGCTAGTGCCAGTTACCTAGTTGTAAGTATTTCTTTTGCATGGCCCCTTGAGCTTTTGTCCAAAGCAGTTGGGAGTGATGCATATTGGAAACAATAACAACAACAACAACAACAGAAAGGACTGCATCAAAGAACTGGCTGCAACAGTGAGCTTCTGCTCAAAACAGTCAACTTCCACATGGAGAATGAGAAAGACTGAGAAAGAGATGAAAAGCATGTTTGGCAGAATGCATGAGCTCTGGTGGGGTGGGGGGTAGGGGGGAACACCAGTCTAGATTTGATAAAAAGATGTATAAATAAATAAATTAAAAAAATGAAATAAAGGCAAGAATCCCCAGATAAAGGCGCTTGAGACTTAAGTCACTCCAGGAACATGGCAAAAAAAAAAAAAAAAAAAAAAAAAATGTTAATTTGTCCTTTGTGTAACAGTGTAAATCCTTTTGAGGAAACACGGTATCAAAAGACAGTACCATTTGGGGCTGGAGAGGAGGAGCTAACAGCGCCTCTGTTTAATAATGCCATAACGTGGTCTCCTTCCTAGACGGGCAGGTGGGTCCTAAAATTCCAGCAAGGTACTATGTGCGGCAATAATGAAGCCGACAATTATAAAGGACGCAGAGGATGTCGCTGTGGTGTACAATTCTTTTTGATCCTAAAGCCTACAGATTGAGGCAGAGGCAGGCAGATCTCTCTGCATGAAGATTCGAAAGCCCAGTCTGTGTGTCTTAGGGGAGTGGAGTTCCCAGGCCACCCGCATTGAGGACTAGGGGAGACTGTCCTCACATAACAAAAACAAAAACAATAAACAGAGTTTAAAGTGAGCAATTGCATTATTCAGGATGCATTGCTCCATAACTCTTTACTGCCCCTTCTTCTTCGCCTTTGACAAACTAGTCGACAAAAGCTAGCCTCATAGATAAGGAACTCTTTTGCACAGATGGTGAAAAGTGAAAACCCTTTCCCAACAAGGCCTTGACCCGGTTCTGCCAGCTTTAGTGTGCACTCGTTTCTGCTATTTTGTTATTCAAGTTATTAGAGTTTCAAGAATTTTGTTTCACGTGAGACTTCTTTATGCTCTAAGAATTGGAGCTCCACTACATAGACCAGGCTGGACTTAAATTCAATGTATTCCTCCTGCCTTAAGTCCTCTGGAATGCTGGGGCATATAGAAGGTTGTGGAACAATCATTCATATAGGATTATGTGGAATCTTCATTTTTATTTTTTAATTTTTTTAATTCATTTGATCCTTGTTCTGTATGGTGTATGGATGTACTGTCTGCATGTAGGGTTTGTGCACCCATGTCACTCGCCGAATGCTGCGGAGGTCAGAGAGAGGGTGTCCTGATACACTGGAACTGGAGTTCTCGTGGAAATTGGAGTAGATGGTTCTCAGCTGCCATCGTGGAATGCTGGGGATCGAACCCGGTGGTTCCTCTGGTACAACGAAGCAGTGGCGCTCTACCAGGCTAGGTCTAAATTTTCCCAATCTCTCCAGCCTGGACTTCTTTTTAAAATAATGTCTTATGGTTATTATTATATTAATTTATTTTTTTTTTTTTTTTTTTTTTGTAATTGTGTGTGTGTAGGGGTGTGCAGTTGTATGTGAATGTACTCGTGCCTTGCAATGCTTTGGTGGTCAGAAGAGGGTGCTGGTTTCCTCTGGAAGTGGAGTTACATGCAGTTCCTGTTAGCTCACATGTGGGTGCTGGATCAACCCCAGAGATTCTAGCCTGAGCAGGATAGTATTATTGGACACTCACTTTTCACTATTGAACGCTAAGCTTCGGTACTCTCATATAGCATCCTCACCTAGGACTTTATTTTAAATACTAAAATGTGTGTAGTGTGCTTAATAGGTCATGTGAGCTGTTTCCATGCTCTGGGTTTACAGTTACTGCTGGTTTGGCGGATTTCAAAAACAAGTTTTTCGCGGAGCTGGCATGGTAGATTAAGGCCGTTTAGTCCCATGATTAGTTAGCAACCGACATGCCTCATTGCAGAGCGACCCTTACATATGGAGGGTTCCTGATTCACTTCGTGTCACACCATGGTCGGCTTAAGAACTCTATTTCTCGTACTTCCATTTCTATAGGAGCAACTACCAGTCTCCAGTGGATATCCAAGACCGCCACTTATGACCTCTCTATGGCATTGCATGAACTCGTGGTGTCATACAAATCGAATCGCAGTACAGTACAATACTCATACACTAAAAAATAAATAGAAACTTAATCGTTAACGATAGAGCAGGCGTGATGTTACCAGCACCTCTCACAGGGGCTCAAGGCTACAGCTTTGCTTGTACACACTATCAACCAGTTCCAGGGAAATCCAACACTTTCTTACTATCTTCAGTCAGCCACTTCATCGGACCACAGGTCCACTTAACATACATGCAGGCAAATCACACAAGTTTCCCATACATAAAAAAACTAAAATAAAAAAAAATACAAGTAATGCTAAGTGCAAAGTATATGTAATTAAGGTAAGCTGGGGAATCTAACCAGTAGAGCACCATGCTCGATCCACAGCGCTACTTGAATTGGATGTGGAGGTNCACAATCCCTGTTTGTTAGATCGCTCGCTGACAGATACAGTTTAGAGAACTCAGATTTTGGCTATTAAGTGTTCAAAAACCCAGCTCTCGGGATCAAATATCTCTGTGGGAATTGTATGTACATGGTGGGCTTACATATATGCAGGCAAAAATTAAATTTTTTAGACATTAAATAAAATTTTAAAAAAACTTTGAAAGAATAATGGTTAAAGATGTCAGGGCAAAACTGAGAGGAAATGGTTTTATGCCTATGAAGAGTTGGAGAGAAAGGACTAGAAAGGATATAAATACAGTATTCATTCTCCAAAAATGTATTAAATAATAGAAACTACCCTACAACATCATGGAATAGAAGCTCAACTTTCAATATCTTAATCCAAATATTTTACTTAATCAAAACAAACCGAAGCTATTTCTGGTAGTAGATGTAACGTTTAGGGGTAAGAAGGATATATGTATATGAAAATTGTAATTAACCCAAATGATATGGGACAAACTTGTAGCAATAAATAAGAATGAAAGGGAACAGACAGCAGCACACACATTCGGTGGCCAGGTGAGTGTCTGACAAGCAGCCTTGCTGCCCATCTAGGGCATCTGCTGCCCATCTCTAGACCATAGAGAAGAACTGTGTGCCCAGACAGAGGGACAGACAGTGGCACACACATCTGGTGGCCAGGTTGGGTCAGGCTCATGGGCCAAAGGAGTAACAACCCCCACCCCCACCCCCCGCACGCTCAAGGCTACTGTACTGTGGTGGAGAGGATAAGCTGCTGGTGTTGTGGTTTCTGTGTTGGGACAATCCAGCAGTGTCAGTGATTCTAGACTGCACAGCCAAAAGATGAAGAAGAAACCAGCAAGAAGCAAATGAGTGATTGTTCTAGTTTGTCTTCCATTGCTGGGACAAAACACTCTGATCAACACCAACTTGGGAGAAAGGATTTATTTTTTTCAGCTTACATCTCCCAGGTCCACAGTTCATCACTCAGGGAGCCCAAGGCAGGAACTCAGGGCAGGAACGGAGGGCAGGAACCTGGAAGCAGGAGCGGAAGCACAAGGCCAGGAGGAATGCTGCTTACTGCCTTGCTCCCCTGGCTCGATGCCCTCTTGCCTTCTTATACAGTACACAACAACCTGCCCAGGGTGGCAACAATCAGTGGGCCAGGCTCTCCCACACTGCTCAACCATGAAGACAATACAAACCACAGATGTGGCCACAGGCAAATCCAATGGAGCCAATTCCCCAATTGAGGCTCCCTCAACCCAGGTGGTGTCAAGTTGACACTAAAGCTATCCAGCACAATTGACCCCTTGTCAATTGACACAAACACATCACATATTAAACACCACCACTTTCCAGTTCTAATCCACAAAGTATGATGTTAACATTAATCACAACTTAAGATAGTACAACCTTAAAAGTCCCACAGTCCTTAAAATGTCCAAACGCTTAAAAGTTCAGTCTATTAAAAGTCCTTTAACTGTGGGCTGCTGTAAATCCAAAACAAGTACTGTCTTCTTTTCAAAGGGAAGAAATCAGGCACACTCAAACAAAACCTAAGTCCAGAAAAATAGCTCAAGCCTAGACATCTGGGATTCACCATCATTATCTTCTGGGCTCCAAAGGGTTTCATGCAGCTCCTCCCAACTTTTGCCATCCGTAGCACACACAGCTCATCTCGAAGGCCCAGTCCAGCCAACTCCATTCCACACCTGCCCGCCTGCCACTCTTGGTGGTCGTCCCTGGTCCTGGCATCTCCAAAAATCTGGGGTCACCTCTGAAACTGAGGCAAGCGCCTTCAACCAATGGTCTCTTCTGACCCCTCCTGGTGCCAAGCCTCAGCTTCTCCATGACCCGTGCAATCCTGGGTTTTCACAACAACCAGGTGCACTTCCACCAATGGTCTTTCCTGACTCTCACAGTGGCCCAGCTCGGCCGCTCTCTGTGACCCCCTCAAATTTCATCAACACCAGAACTATATAGGAGACACTTACACACTACCAAGTTGCTTCTGGCTTGAGATGGAGGCTCAGGCCCCTTCTGGAACACAAGCTTCTGTGTGCTGGACCCTGAAGAAATTCTTCCCAGAAGGTTTCACCACATGATGCTGGTCTCTTGTTACTTACAGCTGATTTTTCAACCCCAGCTAACCACCATCAATGTCCCAGTAAAACAAAGATTCATTCAGGTTCTGATCCTTTTATTTACAGCTGATTTTCAGCCCCAGCTGGACCAGAACCACAGATTAAACATTCCTGATGATATCTGCTTCCCTTTGAAACATCACAAGCCAGGCCTCCATCATCTACAACTCTTTCACAGCAAACTGTTCCAGTTCCTCAGCAAATGATCTTTAGGTATTCAATGATTTTTCTAGCCCAAAGTTCCAAACACTTCCACAATCCTTCCCCAAAACACCAAGGTCAGTTCTGTCACAACAATATCCCCACTCCTGGTACCAATTTCTGTCGTAGTTTCTTCCATTGCTGTGACAAAACACTCTGACCAACACCAACTTGGGGGAAAGGGTTTATTCAGCTTACATCTCCTGGGTCACAGTTTCATTAGTTAGGGAGCCCAAGGCAGGAACTCAGGGCAGGAACCTGGAGGCAGGAGCTGAAGCACAGGCCATGGAGGAATGCTGTTCACTGGCTTGCTCCCTGGCTCTGCCCAGCCTGCCTTCTTATAGTACACAACAACCTGCCCAGGGGGGCACCACTCATTGTGGGCCTGGGCCCTCCCACACTGCTCGACCATCAAGACATGTCTCCACAGATGTGGCCACAGGCAATCCAATGGAGCCAATGACCCCAACTGAGGTTCCCTCAACCCAGGTGTGTCAAGTTGACATTAAAGCTATCCAGCAAAACATCATATATGTTGTACATCAACAAAATAAAAAAAAAAAAAAAAAAAAAAAAAAAAAAAAAAAAAACAAAACAAACAAATAAAAAACCAAATCTACATGTGAAAGACATAACTGACAAACAACAAATGTAAAAGCTCATAATAAATCCCCACACAAAATCAACTAGTCCTGTAGAAGATCTGAACAACAAAATTTCTCGGGAAGGAAATCAAGACACTACTTAGAAGAACAATGTAGAACCGATTCCTGAGAATATAAGAACAATCAGAGAACTAAAGGGAGAAGTGAAAACCTCGGAAGGAACTAGAAGGAAAGAATGATAAACCCAAATAGAAGTAGAGGAAATGGTTGTATGCCTATGAAGAGTTGGAAATTAGAAAAACAGAGGAAAGGAGCAACTATCCTCAAAGCAAAACCTAAAAAAATTAAAAAGCATAACAGAGTAAATAAATACCCTAGACCAAGAATGCAAATGAAAAAATAAGTTGAAAGGATACAACACACGTTCTCATAATAACCTTAAATATTGTGGTCTAAACTCCCCAAACAAAATATATAGACTAGGAGAATGGAATAGGAAACAGATCCATCTATATGCTGTCTCCAATAACCCATCTCACCCTCAAGTACACATACCACTTTAGAGTGAAAGGATGGGAAAAAAAATTCCAAGAAATAGTAGCAAAAAGCAAGCAATAATTGCTATCTAATATCAGACAAAAAAGACCTCAGAGTAAAAATTAATCAGAAAGAAAGAGAGGGCCATTATTTATATCCTTATCAACAGACAAATTAACCAGGAAGATATCACAATCTTAAATATTTAGCACCAAACTCTTTGTCCTCAAGACATAGAATTAATGCCAGCATGCTAATAGTGGGGGGCATCTCAGTACCGCACTGAGATCCTTGGATAGGTCAACTGGACAAAAAATATGCAGAGCCACATCAGAACCGAACAATACAATACACCAAATGGACCTCACAGATATCTCAAATATTCCACCCAAACACCGAGAATATATTTTTTACTCAGGCCCCAAGGAACATTCTCCAAAATCAACCAGATCCTGAGACACACACACACACACACAAATTCAACAAATACAAAAGGAATGAATTTTAATGCATTCTATCAGACCACATGCAATAAATCTCAATATTAACAGCAGGTTAAGCCTTAGTAACTATAAGAACACATGGAGACTAAACACACAATCCTGAATAATGAGTGGGTCAGGAAAGAAATAAAGAATGAAATAAAAGCATTACTGAAACTAAACGAAAATGACAATACACAACAAAACCTGTAGTATAGTTAAAATAATTCCTAAGAGGGAAATTATAGCCATAAGTGCCCCAAATTAAAAAAAAAATCAGAAAGAGAACAAATAAACGATCTAACACTGCAGTTAAAAACACTGGAAGAGACAAATATGAACCCTAAATGCAACAGACAGGAAGAAATACAAAAATCAGAGTAGAAATTAATGAAATAGCAACAAAGAATCAATCCAAAAAATCTAGTGAATCCAAAAGCTGGCACTTTGAAAAGATAGACAAAATAGACAGACCTCTATCTCAGTTAGCCAAAAGAAAGAAAGCAACTCCAAATCAATAGCATTCATGATGGAAGGGGAAACATCACAACAGATAAAGAAAAGATTCAGATAATCAAACGTAATAATTCAAAAACCTATATCTACTAAATTTGAAAACCTAAGAGAAATGGATGAATATCTAAATCCTGGGATTCACCAAGCTTAACCAAAAAGAGAAGGGACAGCTTAAATAGACCCATAATACTTGAGGAAATTGAAGATGTATAAAAAACTCCCAACTAAAATAAAGCCCAGGCCCAGATGGTTTCACACAGAATTCTATAAAACATTTAAAGAGGTCTTACACTATTATACTCAAACTTTTTAGAAGGATATGAACAGAGGGAAATATCCAAAATCCTTATATAAAGCCAGCATCACTCTAATACCAAAACCAGGCAAAGACAAAACAAGAAAGAAAACTATAGACCCATGTCCATTAATGAACACAGATGCAAAAATTCTCATCAAAGTATTTTCAAATTGCATACAGACCCACATCAAAAAATCATCCATCATGGCCAAGTTGGATTCATACAAGTGAATGCAGGGATGGTTCAATGTAAATCAAATAATATGTAAATCAATAAATATCATAATACAACATAAATTTACTGAAAGACACAACCACATATATCATCTCAATCAACGCAGAAAAAGCTTTCACAAAATCCAGCAATTTAATGCTAAAAGTCCTAGAGGAAATTGGACTGGAGGATAATTTTTCTCAATTTAATCGAAGCCATTTACAGAAACACACAGCCAATATCATCCTAAATGGAGAAAAGTTGGAAACATTCCCTTAAAGGCAGTAAACACAGCAAGGCTGTCCACTATTGCTACTCCTCTTCAATAGTGATTTGAATGCTTGTTAGGGCAATAAGGCAAGAAAACAAAATTAAAGGGGTATGAATTGGAAAAGAGGAAGTAAAACATCCCTTTTGCAGATATATGATAGTTTACCCTAAGGAATGCTAAAAGTTCCACCAGAAAACTCCTAGAAATGATTAACAGTTTCAGGAAATTCATTGGGATACAAAATAAACCTAGAAAAATCAGTAGCCCTTTCGTTTACACCAACAATAAGCAACTGCAAGAAGGAATATAAGGAGACCTTCCCAATCAAAAACACCTCAAAATAATACCTGGGAATAACCTAAACAAAGACACCAAAGACGTCTACAACAAAAATTTTAAAACCCTGACTAGGAGATTGAAAACGACATCAAAAGATGGAGAAACTTCCCATGATCTTGGATTGGAAAAATTAATATATTAAAAATGTCCATTCCACCCCAATTAATATACAGATTCAATGTAATCCCATCAAAATCCCCTTGAGCTTTTTCACAGACTTGGAAAAATCCTTAAATTCATAAGGAAAAACAAACACAAAATCCAAATAGCTAAATCAGCCCTGACTGAAAAGGGCAATACAAGAGGGATTACTTTACCAGACTTCAAGCTATATTACAGGGCTATGTCAAAAAACAGCCTGGTACACAGGCAAAAAAAAAAAAAAAAAAAAAAAAAAAAAAAAAAAAAAAAAACAGACCCATTGACCAATGAACAAAATGAAGATCCAAACTTCAGCCACCTCATTTTTGACAAAGGGGCCAAAAAAGCTAAATGGTGGAAGATAGCATCTTCAACAAATGGTGTTGGCAAACTGGATCACCATTTGTAGAACAAATTAAACCCTTCCTCTCACCACTGTACAAAAATCAACTCCAAGTGGATCAAAGATCTCAACGTGAAACCTGAAAAACCGGAAGGCGATAGAAGAAAAAAGTGTAGCAGCAATCTAAAAGACATAGGGTTAAGGAAAAACTTTCTAATTCAAACAGCAGCTACACAGGAATTAAGGACACCAGCTGACAAATGGGACCTCATAAACTCAAAAGCTTTGGTACAGCGAAAGAAACATCAAGGAAGTAAAGAGAAAACCCACAGAGGTGGAAAAAAACAGTCACACTGATAACATCTGAAGAGCATTAACATACAGAAATATATAAACTACTTAAAAAACCAAAAGAACTAAGAAAACAAGTGACTACTCAAAAGATGGAGGAACAGAGACTTCACCATTAAGGGAAGTAAAGATGGCTGAGAAACATCTTTCAAGTTGTTTCAACATCATTAATAAGGAAATGCAATTAAAACACCACACTAATGGTATTCTTTCCCTCCATAAGACTAGCCAAGTTCAAGAAAAAAAAAGACTCTAAATATGGAGAGGTTGTGGGGAAAGGGGAACACTCATCCATTGCTGGTGGGAACGTAAACTCATACAACCACTGTGGAAAGCAGTGTGGAGAACCCTTAAAGACGACCAAAATGAGCCTACCACCTGATCCAGCCATACCACTCCTGGGATATACCCACAAGATGCATCCTACTGCAAAGACACACTCACACAGCTATGTGCATTGCGGCTCCATCACAATAACAAAGAGCTGGAAAAAACTCAATTATACCCCTCAACTGGTGACTGGATAGATAAAATTGTGGTACATCGACACAGTGGAGTTCTATGCAGCAGTAAAGAAAGATGACAATCATGAACTTTGCAGGTAAATGTATAGAACTCAAAGCCATTATGCTCATGAAGTAATACAGTCCCAGAAAAAAAAGTGAATGGTTTCCCTCATTGTGGATGCTAACACCAAAACCCCAGTTTGCCAGGCAATCTGAGCAACTTTATTATCAATATCATTGTATCTGAAAGTAAATGTGTTATTATAATGTGAATCTCCTAATGGGCTCTGTGAATTGACCTACCACTTGCATTCACATATTGTAATTACCATATATGTGTGGAAGATATGTAATCGTATTCTAAAAAAAAGAATGGAATATAAAGTTATAGCTTCTTTTTACCTGCATGCAACTTTCCTATTAAAAAGTGCTGGGTGTGGGTGGCACACGCCTTTAAATCCTAGCACTTGGGAGCCAGAGGCAGGTGATCTTTGTGATTCAAGGCCAGCCTGGTCTACAAATGAATTCCAGGGACAGCTGGGGCTACAGGGAGTTATTCGAAAAACAAAAAAAAAAAATGAATCCCTAAATGGTGCTTTGGAAATTAAGCTATAGTTTATTTTCATGCTTTGTAATTTTCATTTATGTGTGGAGTGTATATTACATACTTGGAATACTATAAAATTAAAGGGAACAAAAAGAAGAGAGAGAAAAACCTATTCGAAACTGACCAAAACAGTAAACTTCTGCATTGAAAGGATTATAAAAGTCTGAGAAAAGATGCAAGACAGGACTTAACATGTATGACAGAATCCATGAACTCTGGCAGGGGGTGGGTGGGGCATGAGGGGTGCACATGGATGGGGGAATGAGTCTAAATTTAAATTGAGAAATGTTGTATGAAATGTGCTCAATAAATAACTTTAAAAAAAGAATGAAAGTAATTAAAATTATTCCTTGTATATTTTCATAAACACCATTCCTTTCTCAAATATTTCTTTCTTAATATGCCTTTTTTTAGCCTCTCAAATATATTTTATATATAGTTTAAGTTTATGTATATGTATGAATTTTCTGCATGTGTGTGTAATGCATTACTCTGCCTTGCAATGCCCATGGAGATTAAAAGAGGTAGTCAGGTCTCCTGGAGCTGGGAGTTACAGACAGTTCTTACCCACCAGGGATAATGCTAGAAATCTCTTAAAACAGCCGACCCATCTCTTCACTTACTTACCTTTTGAATAAGAACATTTCACACAACAGCTTTCATTTCTAGGTGTATTTATTCCTGTTTGTCACAATTTGAATATTTGAATTAGGTGGCAAAAGTTTAATTAAATATGTCTTCAAACTCTGTTTTGAGTCTAATACATATCATATGTGAAATTTTTGTTGTCTGATACAATATTCAAAAGAGCATATTTTAAATGTCATAGCATGTGGTTATTTATAAACCAAATGCAACGGTTTTGGGGTGTAAAGTCTACAAAAATTGCCAGGAATGAGACTATCATAATCGCAGACACCATAGTCAGAATGGGGCATGTCTGGTTGTGCTTATGTAATACCTGATCCTTCATATAACTTGACATACATTGTACAAAACCACATAATTCCTAACTCATCTTTCTTACCCTGTATCTTAAGTCTCCAAAGAACAAATTATTTGAGTTAATGTGGTCACAGCTGTGAGAGAAATAAATCACAAAGCATGGCAGTAATAGCTGTTTTGACCTCAAGCAGAAGATCAGTTTTGCATGACAGAATATTTATTATAGGAAAACTCACTCTTACATAATCAGATTTGTCTGCATGCTTGATGTAAATAAAATAGTGACCTTGACTGCTCTTTACTCTGGAAGTACAACCCAAAACTGGGTGCTGACATCATCAAATCTGATACAGTTTATCTTACTAAGGAACAAAATCACTCAGGAATGTTCACCAGAAACCACAAAAAGAGAGGTTATTGCATTGTTTAGGAAAAAAAAGAGTAAGTATTCTCTACTTCAAGTTTATGCCAGTAGTATAGATACAGTATATGGGTCACCTGGACTTTTTTTCTTTTGCATTTTGTTCACTCAGGTTACCTTTTCATTACCAAAGATCCTGGGATGCATTGTAGTCTCAAATGATTTTTGTTAAATACCACAAAAACAAAAGCTAATCTTTATTGATTCCTGGGAAACTATTTTCTCTGCTCCATCACTGAATGGAAATCAAGTTTAATTTAGGAAGCTGCACAGGATGTGAGAATATTTTTCTTAGTATATTCAAATTTTAGAGCTCATGAAGTTTTGTGAAGTAACAAATATGACTATGCAGAGATTATCATTCCCATTTTAAAAGAATAAAACAACAATTACCTTCTTGGTAAAGAACATTACTGTATGTTACTAGCATCCCAAGTTGTATTTGCATTTGTTTCTTTTTCTATAGTGCATTTCATTGTTGATATTTGTCCCATGTACTAAAAACTGTCTTTGCCAATTTCTCTCTAAACATTAATACTTAATGCTGTTTCAGAAGGATTGTCTTTATTTAGCTAAGCTAATTTGTAGAAAAAGTGAACTTCTCTAACACATTTGATATTTTGCCTATGCCCTACCAAAGTTAAAGGCATTATTTGGTTGCATTTTATTTTAGTAGTTAACTGCTTCTCTCTGGGCTATTGGCTATTATTTTATTCAGTTCTCACATTTCTTATGGAACTTAAATATAGTCTCACTCTAGTTTGAAGCATTAAGAAGCCCGTTAGGGATACTAATGTCAAAAATCTTAGTGCTATAAAAAGTCAATTATATGTAACATTTTTATTTTGTAGCATATGTTTCAAAATTAAAGCATAGAAAATTTTTCGCGTCTTATTTTTGGATACTTGACATAGAATTATTGCAAGGGCTTGGCCATGTTGGCCAAACTTATGCAATGGAGCTGCAACCAAACCATATAGACAAAGAGTTACTTTATGCGTTCTATCATATCCATTTCCTAGATTTTAAGTTGCTATGTAAAATCAGATATATGTATATATAAATACACCATGATATAGAAGCAATGCTGTCTAGTAGATCAAGGACACTAATGAGAGGGGGAAAGCAACAGGAACAGAATGGGACTGTGGGAGAAATTACTTTCAGAGAACTTTACAGACTTGTAGGAACATTTCATTATTTGGCAAAAAGCCACGTACAATGAATAGACACAATAGATTTAAATTTGTTTAGATATTCTTGTTTTTATTTTTTATGTGTGTATGAGTGTATTGGCTGCAAGTATGTAAGTGCACAACCACATGTTACATAGAGCACGAAGAAGTTAAAGAAGGATGTTGGATCCCCTGGACTGAATTATGGTTAGGGCTGTTAGCCATCTGTGGGTTCCTGGAACAAACCAGAAGGCCTCTGCAAGAGCTAATAGTACTTTAACAACTGACCATCTCTCTAGCCCCAGAAATTCTTAAAATCGTATAAAATGATTATATTGATTTTTATATTTATTTGTTAATACTAAATATATAAATTTTAATTTATAATTATAAAAAGATATAAAATATAATTTAATTATATTTATTCCTAATCTGTAGATTACTTAAACTTAATAATTTACAAATATTTTTAGATTTTCCAAAATAAATAATGTTTGTTCCAAAATATATTATCTCTTCAATGAGTTTCTAATATATTTTCATTGTGAGTGAGACACATGTTAGGTGACCTCAAAACATTGAAATTCATTAAGTCCATTACGACTCTTTTCAAATATTCCAGAGTATGAGGAAGCTTGTGGATTAGATAATGGTGGTTTACAGGGTTTTTAATGACTTCTATGTCCTCACTATGTGTTTCTATTTGTCCAAACATTATAAGGGAGATGTTAAAGTTACTGGAATGAAATTGTTGTCTTCTTAGTATTTTTTTATTGAAGTTTTTGTCCATGTCATACAACGTTGCTCAGTCCATAGATTTAGACTCATACCCTTGTCCAGCCGCCACTCCACCTGAGTTACCCATCTCTACTCCCAGCCCTCGGAAGGTGGGGGCAGGAGGGTCAGATTCAGGGTCATTCTTTGCTACATAGCCAGTTCAAGGCCAGCCTAAGCTACTTGAGGCTTTGTCTTTAAAAAAAAAAAAAAAAGGCTGGAGGGCTGGAGAGCTGGAGAGATGGCTCAGCAAGCAGTTAAGAGCACTGGTTGCTTTTGCATATGACCCAGGTTCGAGTGCCAGCACCAACATGGCAGCTAAGAACTTAGCCTTGGAGCTGGGGTGACACTTGGTTTCTCTGGGCTGGAATGAGGAAGCTGAGCCTCGGTAAATCCCATCAACTGGTCACTGAATGCAGGTTGTAAAGTCACTGAAAGCAGGTTGTAAAGTCGCTGAATGCAGGTTGTAAAATCACTGAAAGCCTGAACTGAATTGGAAAAAACGTATGAAATGCACAAAGCATCAATAAAAACTAAAAAAAAAAAAAAAAAAGTTAAACGAGCTAGTTTTTAACTGGGTTACTACTATGAATGGACTGATTACGCTTGGAGCTGTCTTAGGATAATGTCCAAGAGGGCATTTATAATGACTGGAAAATTGACTAAGATTTATTGATCCCAATCATTTTATCATTAAGTTATCAATAAATATAATATTAATAGAAAAAAAAATCACTGAAAGCAGGCTGTAAAGTCACTGAAAGCAGGTTGTAAAGTCACTGAGAGCAGGTTGTAAAGTCACTGAAAGCAGGCTGTAAAGTCACTGAAAGCAGGCTGAGACATGGGCAGAGTGGTTCTCTTTCTGCTGAGAACAAGTGCCAGAGAGGAAGCGAAGGGCATGAACTCTTCAGCGCAGCACCCCACAGCAGCCATTCACACTGCAGTTGGCATTTAGTATGTTAAAAATAGCCTGGGTTCCAGCACTTGGGAGGCAGAGGCAGGTGGATCTTTGTCAGTTTGAGGCCAGCCTGGTTTACACGGTAAGTTCCAGGCCAGCTGGGGCTACTGGAAGACCCTGTCTCACGAGGCAGAGGCAGAGGAGAGAGAGGCAGAGAGGCAGAGGCAGATGGGCAGAGGCAGGCAGAACCTGTAAGTTTGAGGCCAGCCAGGGGCTACATTGTGAGACCTTGTCTGGAAGAAAAGAGAGAGAGAGAGAGAGAGAGAGAGAGAGAGAGAGAGAGAGAATTCTGTGGGATGGGGTGGGGAGAGACGGCTTAATGGCTAAAAGCATCTTCCACCATGCCGGACAACCAGAATTCGACCCTGGACCTTCACGCCTGTACTGTGGCATGTGTTGCACTTCACCCCAACCCTGTCCTCAAATAAATAAATATAAAAAATAGCTATGGGTGCTGGGTGTTGTCACACATATCTGTAATCTTAGAACTTAGAAGGTAGAGGCAGAGAATCAAGAGTTCAGTCAGCCTAGGCTACATAATGAGTTCAAGCCCAGTGTAGCCTATATGAGACTTCATTGTCAAAAATAATAAATAAAAACCTAAACCTCACACCAAAAAACCCAAAAGATATGTCAGAAGTGTAGCTCAGTGGTTGGCCACCTGCCTAGCACACACAAGGCCCTGGTCTCAACTACCAGCACTGCAGTAATAGATCTGCTCTGAGAATTTGTTTTCTGTGGGAACAGTCATGCTGAACAAAGGCCTTGGTCTCTCTTTATTGAACCAGTACCTCCAGCATGATATGGAATAGAGAACCTGTCTTATCAAAGAACTTTATCTGACCCCCCC
>VZQC01011101.1:4716-46447 GCA_009823505.1 Rhizomys pruinosus
ATTTTATCAAATGTTTATTACTTGTTTTGTGCACTCAACTAAAGTCCTAGGCAGTTGAATACATGACTGGTCTATTTAAATGATTTTATTCCCTAGGTCTGGTCCAAGCTGTGGGCCATCCTCCACCCCTAGGCCCTTGTCACTTGGGGCCTTCTCAGCCTTTTGGCCCTCCTCTGTCTTTGTCTTCTCAGGTGCCTGCTCTATTTTGCCCATGGCCAGTAACAAATTATTGAACCACAGCCCAGGTCCTGACTGCCGTCGTCTTCCAAGGCACTCATCAAGTCCTTCCCAATGACGTAGCTCACGTTTGGCTCTTGGTCATTTATGACTCGTGGGGGTGAACCTCCATGCCTCTACTCCCACCCAGACAAACTGTTCCTAGCCTCTTCCCTTGGTGGCTGGTTAGTCTATGATGGGTAAGATCCTGTTAATCAGGACAACCTAAGACAGGCACAGTCAAATGTCAGAATGCTAGAGGTGGGGTCAACAATGTCTGAGCTATGCACTCCGTTCCCACTCTGTTTATCACTCTCTTTAAAAACAAAGGGATGGGGCTGGAGATATATATATATCCCTTTAGTAAACTGTGTTCATTTTGCTCCTGGGTACAGAGATTGTTTACCCCGACAAAGGGGCAAGTCCAGGCATAGCCAAAGAGTTGGGTGATATATATTATATATCCCTATTTTTCCCTGATTAAATGAGTCTGCAGGAGCTCAAAATTTCCCTGCTTCCCACCCGACACCCGGGGTTTGTGGTGATGACTCCATTATCTAATCGTCCCTTCCTCGGACAGGACAGGAACCTCTCTGGCTGGCCCAGAGGAGGTTTCTACATCTAGCTCTCAACTGAGGCACAAACCCACGACCCTGGGATTAAGAGTCCCATGCTCTACTGACTGAGCTATCTGAGCGCTGCTTGCCAGCAACTCACAGGGCGCTCCACTCAGACTCTACACCTGAAGGTGGCCCACAATGCTGCCAAGGGAGAAGGCAGGATGGGAGCCAGGAGGGAGGTGAGCAAGGGGACAGAAAACCACAGCCTAGGGAGTCATGGAGCTGAGCTCCTAATTGCAGGCATGGCTCAGGTGGCTCTGCTCTTGGAGAGCAGTGGGGAGTGAGGGCCCTTGCAGGTTTCCCTTCACTGCCTGCCACCACTGCCACTGCTTTCTTCCTGGGCATGGTCGCTGGTGTCTCTACAATTAGCATTGGATGCAGTTGAATCTGCAGTAGCAGTACCAAACAGGCAAGCAATACTCAGCAGACCCCCTCCCCGAGGGGTCAAGGATGGCCCATAACTTAGACCAGACGTAGGTAACAAAATCATTTAAATAGTCATGTGATGGTTTTTAGATTCTAATGCCTAGGACTTTAGTTAATCATGCAAAACAAGTAGTAAACATTTGATCTATGGTATCCAAATTTTTGGCCTTTCAATGCGTTTTAAAAAATATTCACATTTTATTTATTTATTTATTTATTTATTTATTTATTTATTTATTTATTTTATGTGTATGAATGTACTTGTCTGCTTGTAGGTTGGTGCACCTGTGTCGTTCAATGCCGCGGATATCAGAAGAGGGTGTCGGATTCCCTTGGAACTGGAGTTAAAGAAGGTTCTCAGCCACCATGTGGGTGCTGGGGCTCTAATCCGGGTCCTCTGCAAGAGCAGTCGGCGCCCTTAACCACTAGGCCATCTCTCCAGCCCCCAAAATATTCACATGTTAAGGTTTGCACATACGTATTTAATCCGGCATGCCAAACGAATAATTCTGTGCACATAAAGGATGGAAATTTGAAGTGGTTACTTTGTTTGACAGAACCAACATAAGACAATTACAATAACTGACAAACACACACACAAACCTTTAACTGAGAAGACATTAGACATATCTTACACACAAAAACTTGGATGCATGAAGAACATGACTACTTGAATCTTAGACACATGGAAGGATAGTCACCATAAACACAAAACATAGTTACTGTCTTCAAATCTGGAAAAGGTTGGATCCCTTTCTTCTAGAATGTTTTTTGAGGGCACCCACAGTGACTTCCTAGAGGACTCTGTAAAGATATAAGCAAAGCCTTGGCCCTGCATCAACAGGGGGTTGGTTGAGCAAATGGGAGATTTCGGCCATCTCCACTGCTGCCTATGAGCTCATGGTTTCCAGGAGCAACTAAAGTGCCCCAAACCCTCCCAGGTGCCTGGGGTTGCCAGCAACCAGCTCTGCATTTTCCCTGGGACATTGAGACAGATCAGAGGGCCTAGATTTCTTTTCCAGGACCTATATGGCAGTGCATAACCATTCTAATCTCCAGTTCTAGGAGATCCAACACCACCTTTTGGCATCTCTGGGCACCAAACATGTACATGATGCACATACATATATGTATGCAAAACACTCATACACAACAAATAAAACAATAAATATTTTAAAGGATAAAATACATTTTGGAATAACAGGGACCTGCAACTGGTTTTAGTCATATTCGTAATTCTTGGCAGTTCCTTTGTGAGGGTACAAAAATACACATTTTCAGTATCTTTAATTGTACATCAAGTAAAACAATTTATCTCAGACTTGTTGGTGAATTCTTGAGCTTCAACAGCTCACACATAGGCTTTGGCTCTCTACTCTCCAGATTAAGGCTGCTTTCATAATTTTTCTACTCTACACTAAGTTGAAGGAGATCATAAAACTCAGAAGTCCAAATGGACGAGATTTTAAGTACTGTTTTGAACAGCAAGATGTGCATATTTTTTGTACAATCTTTCCTTCCTCTCCTCAGCCTTGTTATGCTCAGATTCTAATGCAACTGATTCATACAACCCTCTTTTAAGGTGGAACTTTTCCACGTGTTTCAATGAAATTCTACATAGAACAATTCTTTGTAATCTAAGAGGCACTGTGTCCATTCTGAAACTCCAAGCCTGCCAAGACCAGCAGTTTTGGACTCTTCAGCTGCCCTTATCTCATGAAGTGGAGGGAAGGACATAGGAGGGAGAATGAGTCCTGTACACAGCCCCTGCTCTGTGGGACATGGGTGCCTCTTTGAACAGAGTAGTTATTCCACAATGATATTTTGCCATGGAATGTTTGAGAAAATGCTCTCAGAACCACAGGGTAAAATCAGTTAAGCTGTATATAATACAGAGTGAGAGGCACAGAGGAACACCACATAGTGATGGTTGAATGAGGAGTTCTTTATTAAACAGAAGTCAGAGACAGGGCCAATGCCCAAATTAAGTCAAGACCTTGAGGATGGCTTAAAACAATAAATACACTATACCACGGACAAAACCTACAAACCATAGTGGGATTAGATCACCATAGTTACAGCAGAACAGGTGTACATTAATTAATAAAGAGGTTTTCAGTTAACAAAAATTTGTTAGGAAAAATGAGTTTTTCAGAATTACAGAGATGATGGGTTCAACAGAGATGCAGGCATAGATTGGTAAAAGGACATGCTACCTGGATTTGCAAGCTGGTTGGTTGAAAGACTCCCAGTGTTATAGAAACAATATACCCCATGAATCTATAGGAGTAGTATTGTTTCATATCTGGCTTGCTGGCCTCAAAACAGGGAGAGGACATCAAGACAGAAACACAAGGTGAAACAAAAGTCTGGTAGAACGAAGTGGAGTCAGCTTTGCCATTTAATTCACACCTGGTCTTAGGGTAGAGTCAAAAGCACTGACTTAATATCTATAAGTGACAGATGTTTTTATTGGGCTCTCAGGAACATTAATTTCACAGAGATTATCTGATGTTTGATCAATTTGAACACAACCAGTTAATTATGCTAGGCACAATTATTGGACACAGGAGAAGAAGAGGATCTGCAAGGCCTGTATGAAAGGTGGTCAGCCATGGACTCCAATTTAACCAGGGATGGAACCAGGAACTGTTGGTCTCTCTCTTTTTGAAAGTTTATTTTACAATTCGAAATTTTTTTGATGTTTCCTCTGTTCTCCCTAGGGTTGCCTTCGTCATATACCTTGGAGGTGCTATTAGATAAATCTTGTTGGTTACAGTTTCTATTGAACAATTCAAACATGCTCTCAAGGTCGATTTTGCAGCATCGATGTCTTCATAACCATAGCAAGATACTTCAATATCTGCTTGAATTTTGATAGCTTGTGGTTTCAAATGCCTATTAATCTAATTAGTGAGTGCTTCTCATTAATTTTTAATCAAATCTATACTATCTAAAATAGACGGGTCTGAGACAGAATGCTTAAATGTACCATAGGCACCACATCTGGTCTCATCAGATCTAGGCAGTTTTCTTTCCAGTTGCTCGTCCTTGGTGTTTTCTAATACCTCAGCGACATAGCGAATAATGCTATAGACTGTTTTGGATTTTGTGAATATGTCTTCACATTTGATTACTTCCCCTGGAGAAACCATTTTTTTTCTTTTTTTTCACATAAATTTATTTTTATTTTTTTAACAAATCTAGACCCGTGCCCCCCCCCATTCTCCCACCCCATCAGAGCTCATACATTCTGCCAAATATGCTTTTCATCTCTTTCTCAGTCTTTCTCAATATTCTCCATGAGGAAGTTGACTGTTTTGAGCAGAAGTTCACTGTTTCAGTCAGTTCTTCAATTCAGTCCTTTCTGTTGTCGTTGGTGGTGGTGTTGTTTCCAATATGCATCACTCCCAACTGCTTTGGACAAAAGCTCAGGGGGCCATACACAAGAAATACTTACAACTAGGTAATTGGCACTAGCATCCACAGATGAGGGATACCATTCATCGTTTGTTTTTCTGGGACTGTGTTACTTCACTCAGCATGATGTCCTCTAGCTCCAGTCATTTTCCTGCAAAGCTCATGATGTCATCTTTCTTTACTGCTGCATAGAACTCCATTGTGTAGATGTACCACATTTTCTCTATCCACTCATCAGTTGAGGGGCATTTGGGTTGGTTCCAGCTCCTTGCTATTGTGAAGAGAGCTGAAATAAACATGGCTGTGCATGTATCTCTGAGATGGAGTAAGTCTTGAGGGTACATGCCCAGGAGTGGTATGGCTGGGTCGGGTGGCAAGTTCATTCCAAGTCTTCCAAGGGTTCTCCACACTGCTTTCCATAGTGGCTGTACGAGTTTACATTCCCACCAGCAGTGGATGAGTGTTCCCCTTTCCCCGCAACCTCTCCAGCACTTGGTATTATCTGTTTTCTTGATCCTAGCAGTCTTATTGGAGTAAGATGATATCTTAAAGTTGTTTTGATTTGCATTTTCTTAATGATTAGTGATGTTGAACATGAGAAACTATTTTTTGACAATTCAATATATCTTTCTTCATCCACTCTAATGGCAGCTACATATTCATTCCTGCCCATTTGGAAGAGTTTGTTTATAGACTGGATATATCTTCTGGATAATTCACTAAGAGGAATCATGCTTTCAATGTTGTTTTATTCCAACAAGGTGACATAAGCCCCCAATTTTAGCAATAGACCTTATGTTTACCATCACTATATCTCCCACCTCAGGAAATTTACATTGATAAATCTAAAAATTAAACCAAGCATTCTGAGGCATAGGTGTGAATCCTACACTTGGGTTCCATGCCTTGCTCCTTAATGGTGGAGATTAAAGTTGCCACAGCACATCAGATGCCAAACCTAAGCATGCATCAGAACTTTTTGATGTATATGAGATCTTAGGAGAGAATGGGTGGCAGTGTGTAAGAGAAGGAACCAGGAAGATATCACAGAAACAGAGTAGACCACAGCATGGATCTGTTGGAGAGCCTGGAGATACTTCATGAGAGACTGATTAGTAATTTTTCAGAATAGGGTGCCTTAGTCTAAATATTAGAAGGATTGGCATTTTGAACATAATCATTTTGAGTGAAACCCACCTTTTAGGGAATACATCTAACCTGGCTGGAGTTTGTCATGACACTTCTACACATTCAAATCATCCTGGGTAAGTAATGTAGCACTAAATAACTGGCACTGAGGGAGACACCTCTGTATTCTCTTTCACACTTCAACTGGGGTGGTTAGTGGCACCGATCTTTCTGCTGTAAACAAGGGTAGCAAGAGACCTAGTTATATGGAAAAAAGTTATGGGCAGCTGTGTTGTAGTTCAGGGAGCTCCAAGTACATACAGGAGCCCGTAGAATAGCCGTAGCTGGGGCTGGAGAGATGGCCTAGCGGTTAAGAGCGCCGACCGCTCTTACAGAGGACCCGGGTTCGATCCCCAGCACCCACATGGCGGCTGAGAACCGTCTGAAACTCCAATTCCAGGAGAACTCCAGTTCCAGGGGAATCCGAGGCCCGCTTCTGACCTCCGCGGCATTGCACGACACGGGTGTACAAACCTGCATGCAGACAGTACATTCATACATATACAGAAATAAATAAAATTAAAAAAAAAAAAAGAATAGCCATAGCTTCACAGCAACCTTAAGACAGGACCCAGGGCAGGAACCAATGGACTGGAACCACTAGTAGACAGAGATATCGTTGCAGCAGCCTTTGAACAACTGCAGAATAAAAGAGGAAAGACACTGTGAGCCACCAGTATTAATAATTACTCAAGTTTTTTTTTCAATTTTCAGTTTAATATTTCCAGATCCATTTATGGGAAATTTGAGGATGAATGGGAAAGATGCCAGAATGGAAGGGAGGGACAGCAAAGGCTTTATGGCCAGCAGGATTATCAGGTGAGGGAGTCTTTGACAAAGAATTCATGGAAGCGTCCAGCCCCCAAGATAAGAAGATGAAGGGGATACAGGAAAGGAGCAGCAATATTATTCCATGCCTCATATAGTAAGGAGACTTATAGTTATTTATAGCCTTTTTAAAATTTTCATTTCCATTGGGAGATATTTGATATATTGGTTAACATTGACTTGAATTGATCACCATTATAAAACCCAGAATGATGCAGAGTATAAGTCTTCCTTCCCCTTCCTTTTAAAGAGTATATATTTTAAACAGAAACATTTTTTGTAAAAATCACCACTCTAATTTCTATTTTATGAATTAATCCAACCAAAATTAAACAAAAGCAAAGAAATTTCATATTATCTCAGTACTTTCATAATTAACTACATATCCTTGAGTTGCACATTTATATTCTGCTACAATGAGGCATTTTAATTCTAGACTTCTTTTTTGGTATTTAGACAACACTAAAACTTTAAAACTTGAGGACTTCCCCTTGCCATATTCCATCCCTCTATATGCATGTCACAAATAAAATCAGTCTCACTATTCCTGCTTTCCTTTGAGCACCTGAAGAACACATTTGAGGATGGATGGGAAGGATCAGCCATGTGTGGGCTATGATTTATTTATTTATTTATTTATTTATTTATTTATTTATTTTTAGTAATAATGCATAGTAGAACACTCAGACCCACTTATCTAGAGATAAATGCCAACTCATGCCTCAGAACAGTGAATAAAGGGGTACAAGGAAGAGGGTCATAGAGAGTTCATCACATGTTCTGGGGCTGGAGAGATGGCCTAGCGGTTAAGAGCACCGACTGCTCTTGCAGAGGACCTGGGTTCGATCCCCAGCACCCACATGGTGGCTGAGAACCGTCTTTATCTCCAGTTCCAGGGGAATCCGACACTGTCTTATGACCTCCGCGGCATTGCACGACACGGGTGCACAAACCTACATGCAGACAGTACATTCATACAGATACAAAAATAAATAAAATTAAGTATTAAAAAACTGTTAAAAAAGAGAGTTCATCACATGTTCTAACATACAACAACATGACTTTCAGAGAAAAGAGGAATGATTCCCTGACTGAGTCAGTCAAGCCCAACTGGAACTCTTTTTTTTTTTTTTCCCCTCTTTCATCCGCACAGAAGGGTAGATGAAAGGCTTCAGTGGGCAGCGTCCTGGCTTCAAGCCGTGAGCTGCATTCCACAACCCCCCATTTCTCCCATATTAGAGGTCCTGGTGAAGACAGAGAAGAAACTAACAATCAAATGCAAGCTTTCAAAATGGCAGCTGCAACCAGAGCCACAGAGTAAATAAAGACGCTTAGACCATGCGGAACAGAAAGATGCCTCAGAAAAATGCGTCAGGTTTGGAGAGAGGACAGGCTCCAGGGATATACAGACCTGGGAGAAGGGGAAAGGGAGCTCTCCAGCTGTTAGACGGGGTTGCTATGTAGAGTAGACAGAATAGAAAGCTGGAAAGCAGCCACAAGCCTGTCAAAACAGATAGTTGTTGTTAAGCAGTGGCAGGCATTAGAGACAGATAATGTACCAGACCTGCTAATCTTGGATGGCAGGCTGGTTCCCCAGTACCCAAAACGAATGTCTTAAGAAGAAAAGGGAGGGCCGGAGAGGTAGCCTAGCGTTTAAGAGCGCCGACTGCTCTTGCAGAGGACCCGGGTTCGATCCCCAGCACCCACATGGTGGCTGAGTACCGTCTGTAACTCCAGTTCCAGGAGAACTCCAGTTCCAGGGGAATCTGAAACCCTCTTCTGACCGCGGCATTGCACGACACGGGTGCACAAACCTGCATGCAGACAGTACATTCATATACATAGAAAATAAGTAAATAAAATTTATAAAAAAAGAAGAAAAGGGAAAATTCATAGGACAGCATTTGAGACAGATAAGGGCATACTCTCATTCCACCAGGAAATTAGGGCAATTTTTTAAGGTTTCACTTCGAGAAGGCAGTTTGTTAAAATAAACTATCACTTGAACCAGCTTATGATTCAGGTACATGACACTCTTGTCTATATCTGAAGGAATCAAAGAATCTATTTGTACTGTGAACCAATGTTGTCATTGAAAAATACTTTATTGAGATGCCTATCAACAGGAGACTGGATATAGAAATATGGTCCATTTACAAATTCTAGTTATACACAGACTGTTAGAAAGACAAAGTCATAGTTGCAGAAAAATTGGTAGAAATAGAGGTTGCATTGTTAATGAAGATTAGTTAGGTTCAGAAGGAAAACATCATGTATTTTGTCTGACCTGGAGAATCAATATTTAAAACAATATATGAAAGCAGAAGGAGGACCACTGGGGGAGACAAAGGGGATGTGCATGAGAGGTACCTGGAGCAGGGAGGGTAATGAGAAGTGAAATGGCATGTACAAAATGCCATGATTAAATATATTATTTTGCATACTGAATAACTTTTATAAAACCTGACAATGAGAGGATGAGGAAGAATAACATAAAGAAGAAGAGGAGGATGTATAAAGTGCCCTATAAACTATGTAGCAAGTGGCCCCAGGGTCTGACTTTGATGCTTCTTGCCTTGCCCACTTCTGGAGGCTTCATGTTTAGTGCTTACAAATCTGACAGCAAACACACATTAGGAGAGGGAAACTGAGAGAACTTCAGGCAGACATGGAGAAGAGAGCAGAGCATGTATGTGAACAGGTTATAGTGAACATGATCAGCACAGAATACAGGCATTTTAGGATCCTTGGTTTCTGAGGTGCTATCAGCTACATTCTCCAGTTCCTCAGTATGTGGATAGCTTAAATTGGGGTTCCAGGTAGAATTAGCAGACTGAGAACTGTTGCCTGAGTAATTATTTCTACACAAATTCAACAGTTGACACATTTCTCTAGAAAACAAGTTTTAGTGGTATTTTTAGCCTTTATATACCTGAAAGCTTCGTATAAACCTTTTGTTTTGGTACCAAGTTTAAAAAATAGAAACATTCGTCCATGAGTATTGGCTATCTCCTAAGAAAGAAACATCTTCTTTATCAGTTTGCTACAATCTCCACTTTGCTAATTGTCTACCTATGATAGTACGCTTTAGATGATATAAATATAACAATCATATCAAACCTCAGAAAATCAAATTGTGAAGTGTACATACTCCTTACCCAATTTCTATGATTTAGACTCCTAATGAACTCTGTAACACAGAGTGGCAACCCCCCATATATTACTGGAATGCAAACCTGAACTTCACATATTCTCACTGATAAATGCTTCCATGTGAGCCTCAAGATGAGCAGGTTCTGTGACTCCTACACAGGCCTTGTTCCCTTACTCCCCATGGCTTATATCCTGATCACAGGACATGGTCTGGAGATGCAGTTGTAGTCATTTTAGAAGGTGATCACTGAAAGTAATATGTCAGGTAGTCATGCCCATAGTTAGTGGCTGCCCTCATAGACTGTCAGGACAAACACATTCTCCATCATTAATATACATGCATATGTATGTATCACTACACATACATTTGTATAGCTCACATGCTAGTCATTATATATATATATATATATATATATATAAAATATAACACTTATATATCAATTGTATTCATTCACATATATGTGTATATAAATGTATTAACTGGATACAGGTAAAAACAAATTTGTTGTTGTTTTCTTTGTTCATGTATAATATGAAGAATCTTATGAAAATGAGACAATGTGACTTCATCTTATTTTCCATTTATTTTTATTTACTTTAATCGATTAATTTGTTGATTTAACTTACCTTCAGAAGCTAGAAGAAGATATTGGATACTTAAGGAAAATTTCTTCAAATAGCTAAGAGACCAAACAATTACTCAGGAGAGAGCCATGCATGATATCTCAGAATTAGCAACAGGCTTAATGATTTTCTGAGTTTAGAGTACAGTAATTTAAAATAGCCATTTTAAATTTTTTGATTTGAGGGAGAGTGATAGGGCAGGCCTCTTGGCAGGAGGGTTCCGGGACCTTCCTGGGCTGGCGCCTCCTACACAGAGTTCCAAGACAATCGGAACCCTGTTGCTTCCAATTCAGGGTCTAAGGACCATCCCAGGCTAGTTGCTTCCAGTGCAGGGTGAGTGACAGGCCAGGCTTCTTGGAAGGTGGTGGCTTCCAGGACCATCCCAGATCCATTGCTTCCAGCCAGGGTTTCAAGACCATCTTCATCCAGTCACTTCTGGTGCAGGGTTCCAGGACCATCTTAGACTGTTTGCTTCTGCTGCAGGGAGAGTGATAGGGAGGACCTCTCACAGGCAGATTCCAAGACATTCCTGGACCCGGCGCTTTCTTCACAGTATTCTAGGACCATCAGAGCCTTGTTGCTTCCAGCCCAGGGTTCCAGGACCATCCCAGTTCAGTTGCTTCAAGTGTAGGCCAGGTTCCAGGACTATTCAAGTCCTGTCACTTCCGGCGCAGGGTGCCAAGACCATCTGAGCCCCATCGCATCAGGTGCAGAGTCTCTGGAGCTGCTCCAACTTCTAGACTGGATTAGGTAAGGCCCTACAGTCACCTTGGTGGTGACAGGATTGGGTGGGCAAAAACCAGTGCCACCCAATCCCCTTGTGGCCATCCTGGTGGGAATAGAGAAGATGACTCGGAGCACAAAATAACAGAAGAGACAGTAAACTTTCCAACTTAAAGAAACAGGCCTTCAACCAAACAAAGAAGCACTTGAATTCCGCATCAGACTATAAACAACAAATCAAATCCATATCCCAAGAGCACAAAGGAAAATCAACAACATGGGAAAAGCGAATAATAAATCCCCAACAAAAATCTAGCAGCCCTATAGACTCCAACAATGAGTTCTCCCTGGAGATAACCCAGGACACAGATCTCAAAGGAAAAATAATAGACATACTCAAAGAAATGAAGGGAGAGAATGACAAACTCAGGAATGAAGTGGAAACACAGAAAAGATCCCATCCTGAAATGGAACAGGAAACCAACCAGCGAATCAAGGATCTAGAAGGAGAGAGTGACAAACTCCAAAGGGAACTGGAAATACTAAAGAAATCACAGGATGAAGTGAAAAAGGAAATTACACACTCATCCAATCAGCAGGAAAAGATTGGAGAAAGCCTCAGTAACAGATTAAATGAAGCAGAATGTAGAATATCAACACTGGAAGACAAAGTAGAAAAACTGGAATGCTCAAAACAGACAGTATGAAAACTTAAAAATCCTAAGAGTGGAACAATCAGGAAATGTGGGACACTATAAAAAGACACTTTCTTTACTTGTAGGACAAGTTAAAGGAACTAAGCTTAAATTTCCTTCCCAAATAAGTAGCATACAGTCAATGAGAACCAGTTTGGGTAAATGTAATGAAAGCTTATGCCTTGGCTCCTGTTTATGGGTATGTGTAATACAACTTAGGCATCTATAGGTCAAAACATAAAAATCTAAAAAAAAAAAGAGGGAGGTGGGAGGTGGGGTACTATCCTTTCTGGGATACAAATGGAAAACTCTGTGTTTCAATCCTATTGATAAATTTTCAATTTTTCTGATCTTGAAAATAACAATGGGAGGAGAATTTTATGTTCCCACAGGTAAAAATCACCAATCTAAATGCCTGAAAACATACAACTTATGGCTGTGCAGGATGAACTGGGGAATGCCAGCAGAGAGGTTGACCCATCTGAACATTAAGGAATGAGGAACCTCAGACTGCCTGAGTCACGGACACTGAGCATCTCTCTGAATAATATTGGGGTTGACTGTTTATAATGGGCCCTAATGAAGTTTACCTTCCAGATGCTGAGAAACCTTCCTACCTCTCCCCTTTTTTAGGAAAAAGAAAAACATGATGGTAATGAAACCACTCCCTAACTGTAAACTAGAGCCAATTGTTACAGTGGTAATTTCCTATAAAACAGGCATAACGTATTAACTGATTGATAGGCATAGGAACTGTGAAAGGATATTTCTCTATCTAGAGCCAAATTCAATAGTAAAGTGTTTATAAGTTGTGTAATTAAGCAAAATATATTACTACAGGAAAGCTCTGACATCAGCAATGAATTATTCTGCCTAGGAGATGTTGGCTAGGGGATTCAAACCCGCCCCCCCAAATTATAAAGGCCTTTTGCCTATAAGTGGGATATATGCAAGGAGAAAGGCAGTAAGTCCCTGTTGTCGAAGACCTGGTGTGAGCATGAAAAATGTTATGAGACGTCACTTGCTAGCGTACAACTGGCCTCTGAAATGCTAGAGAGCGTTACCAAAGGCCACTACAGCAATACAGCAAAATATTGGTCTCCCTGAGACAAACAAGACTCCTCCGAAAATATCAGCTACACCTCAACAGCCTGGAGATACAGTGCAACAGTGGCAGCCAAGTGTCTATATTATATCCCAAAACTATTTGGCTATTAGCTCTCTCCTTGGAGGAATAACTCACAGCGGATGCCACAAGCTTATGTCCTCTAGTGGTTAGGCGATGTTATAAGCCACAATAAGAACTTGTCACCCTTTATAGAGAAACCACAGTTTGCGGATTAGCATACCATCCAAGCATCTGTGTCTATGCTCACAGCTTAGCTTGACACAATAAGTGGTACTGCTTAAATGCCTGTACATCCAATAGCTTGAGCTTTGTTAGTATGACTGAAAAGGGTATCACTGTGAAAGCTGTCAATCCGTGAAGAGAAACAAACTGAACAGACCAGAGTCCAAAATGACAACTCCAAAGAAATTAGACTGTTTTCTTCTCACCCATTTGTGCCCCTTTCCCAAAGCCTAGGGAACAAACTGCGGAAGAGGAGGCGTGGTAGATTGTAAGGGCTGTGGAGAGATAGGGGTGAATCATGAGACTATAGGAATATAGTCTGGACACCTGATTGATCAACATGCCTGTGCATACAAGCTTCTCCAACTGGACTATGGGAACCTTGGGTTGTTCAAAATTTGGACATAGATACTTGCAAAATGCACCAATTACTTAATTGTATGACATACTGAGTAACATCAATGTTATCTGCAAACAACTGTGTCATTGTATTGTAGAATCCCTTAAAAATAAATTAAAAAAATTAAAAAAAAGATCAAATCTCCACATCATAGGGACAGAGGAAGGAGAAGAATCCCAGGACAAAGTTATTGATCAGATCTTCAACAGAATAATAGAAGAAAATTCCTCCAAACTGAAAAATGACAAACCATACAAATACAAGAAGCACATAGAACACCAAATAGACAAGATCAGAAAAGGAATACCTACACCACATCATAGTTAAAACTCTAGATGCCCAAAACAAAGACAAATTACTGAAGACCACAAGAGAAAAACAAGTTACATATAAAGGAAAATCCATCAGAATTACAGCTGGTTTTCTGTGCAAACAATGAAAGCCAGAAGAACTTGGACCAAAGTATTCTCACTACTAAAAGAATAAAGATACCAACCCAGATTACTATACCCAGCAAAAATGTCAATTACAGTTGAAGGAGAAAGAAAAATCTTTCATGACATAAACAAGATGAAAGAATTCATGTCCAGGAAAACAACCCTTCAGAAAATACTCGAAGCAATTCAAAGGTCAGGGGAAAGGAGCAACTATCCCCAAGCACCTAGAGAATAATGAATAAAGTATAACTGCAGAAATACAAACCTAGACCAAGAATGCAAACAGAAGAAGGCAAAAGGAAGCAGCACACATCTCTCAATAATAACTTTAAATATGAATGGGCTGAACTCCCCAATCAAAAGACATAGACTGGGAGAATGGATTAGGAAACAGAGCACATCTATATGCAGTCTACAAGAAACCCATCTTGCCTTCAAGGATAGTCATCAACTTAAAGTGAAAGGATGTAAAAATATTCCAAGCAAATGGTACAAAAAGCAAGCAGGAGTTGATATTCTAATATCAAACAAAATAGACTTCAAAGTAAAACTAATCAGAATAGACAGAGAGGGCCACTACATCCTTATCCAAAGATCAATTAACCATGAAGATTTCACAATCACAAATATATCTGCACCAAATTCCAGGGCACCGAACTTTATAAACACAATTCTACAGGACTTCAATGCACAGATTGATCCCAACACACTAATAGTGGGGGATTTCAATACTCCACTGAGCCCATGAGATAGCTCAACTGGACAAAGAATAAACAGAAAGATATCTGAACTGAACAATACAATACACCAAATGGACCTCACAGATATCTACAGAATATTCCACCCAAACACCAGAGAACATACTTTCTACTCAGCACCCCATGGAACATTCTCCAAAATCGACCACATACTGGGGCACAAAAGGAACCTCAACAAATACAAAAGCATTGAAATAATCCCAGGCATTATATCAGACCACAGTGCAATAAAGATCAATATCAACAGCATAATAAGCCCAACTATCTACAAGAACACATGGAGACTAAACAACACACTCCTAAGTAATGAATGGGTCAAGGAAGAAATAAAGAAATAAAAACATTCCAGGAACTAAATGAAAAAGAAAAGCAGTCCTAAGAGGGAAGTTTATAGCCCTCAGTACCTACATTAAAAAAGCAAAGAAAATGCACCAATTACCTAATTGTATGACATACTGAGTAACATCAATATTATCTGCAAACAACTGTGTCATTATATTGTAGAATCCCTTAAAAATAAAAAATAAAAATAAAAAATAAAAAAGCAGAGAGAGGACAAATAAATGAACTAACACTTGAGAGCAAACAGAAAATTAACCCTAAATCCAACAGACAGGAAGAACTCACAAAAATCAGAGCAGAAATCAATGAAATAGAAACAAAGAAAGCAATATCAATGAATAATCAATGAATCCAAAAGCTGGTTCTTTGAAAGGATAAACAAGATAGATAGACCCCTAACCCAGTTAACCAAAAGGAAGAAAGAACAACTCCAAATCAATAGTATTCATGATAAAAAGGGAAACATCACAACAGACAGAGAAAAGATCCAGGCAATCATATGAGAATACTTCAAAAACCTACACTCTACTAAATTTGAAAACCTAAGAGAAGTGGATGAATATTTGAAATCCTAGAATTCACCAAAGATTAACCAAGAAGAGATTGACAACTTAAACAGACCCATAATATATGAGGATGTTGAAAATGTAATAGTAAACCTCCCAACTAAAAAAAGCCCAGGCCCATATGGTTTCACACCAGAATTCTATAAAAGATTTAAAGAGGACTTACAACCATTATTACTAAAAGTGTTCCGAGGAATATAAGGGGAGGGAAACCTCACAAATTCCTTCTACAAAACTAGCATCACTCTAATACCCAAACCAGGCAAACATACAATCAAAAAAGAAAACTATAGATACATCTCATTAATGAACATAAACACAAAAATTCACGACCAAATACTTCCAAACCACATACAGACCCACATCAAAAAGATCATACATCATGATCAAGTTGGATTCATACCAGAGATGCAGGGATGATTCAACATATGTAAATTAATAAATATCATAAAACACATAAATGGACTGAAAGACAAAAACCACAGGATCATCTCAATTAATGCAGAAAAACCCTTCAACAAAATTCAGCATCCCTTCATGGTTAAAGTCCTAGAGGGAATTGGACTGGAGGGAACATTCCTCAATGTAATCAAAGCCATATACAATAAATCCACAGCCAACATCATCCTAAATGGAGAAAAGTTAGAAGCATTCCCCTTAAAGACAGGAACATGGCAAGGCTGTCCCCTATCACCACTCCTCTTCAATATAGGGCTTGCAGCATTTGCCAGGGCAACAAAGCAAGAAAGGGAAATTAAAGGAATACTAGTTGGAAAAGAGGAAGTCAAATTATCCCTCTTTGCAGATGATATGATCGTTTACCTAAGGGATGCTAAAAACTCTACCAGAAAAATCCTAGAAATGATTAAGAGTTTCAGTAAAGTGGTGGGTTACAAAATCAACCTAGAAAAATCAGTAGCCTTCCTTTACACCAACAACAAGCAACTGGAGAAGGAATAAAAGAAGACCTTCCCACTCACCGTAGTCACAAAAACAATAAAATACCTAGGAACAAACTTAACCAAAGACACCAAAGATCTCTACAACAAAAATTTTAAACCCCTGAAGAAGGAGATTGAAGAAGACATCAGAAGATGGAAAGTCTTCCCATGCTCATGGATTTGAAAAATTAATATAGTAAAAATGTCCATTCTACCCAAATTAATATACATATTCAATGCAATCCAAATTAAAATCCCAAAGAGTGTCTTCACAGACTTGGAAAAAAAATCCTTAAATTCATTTGGAAAAACAAAAGACTCCAAATAGCCAAAGTGAGCCTGAGCAAAAAGTGGAACAGGGGGGTCACTATACCAGACTTCAAACTATATTACAGGGCTATAGTCATAAAAGCAGCCTGGTGCTGGCACAGAAACAGGTCTGTAGACCAATCGAACAAAATTGAAGATACAAACTTTGAGCACATAAAATTTCAGCCACCTCATATTTGACAAAGGGGCCAAAAAGTCTCAATGGAGGAAAGACAGCAGTTTCAACAAATGGTGCTGGTAAAACTGAATCACCATTTGTAGAGAATAAAATTAAACCCCTACCTCTCACCCTGTACAAAAATCAACTCCAAATGGATCAAAGTCCTCAACATGAATTCTGAAACTCTGAAGGTGATACAAGTAAACATTGGTAGCAACCTACAACACATAGGCTTAGGAAAAGACTTTCTAAATCAAACAACAACTGTGCAGGAAATAAGGTCAACAACTGACAAATGGGATCTCATTAAACTCAAAAGCTTCTGTACAGCAAAAGAAACAATCAATGAAGTGAAGAGAAAACCCACAGAGTGGGAGGAAACCTTCACCACTGATACATCTAACAGAGCATTAACATCCAAAATATATAAACTACTCAAAAAACAAAGATGTGGCTGGGCATGGTGGTGCACACCTTTAATTGCAACACTTGGGATTCAGAGGCAGGTGGATATCTGTGAGTTCAAGGCCAGCCTGGTGTACAGAGAGAACTCCAGGACAGCTGGGACTAAAGGGAGACCATGTTTCAAAAACACACACACAAAAACACCACCACCACCAACAACAACAACAAAAAAGAAAAACAAACAAAAAAACCCCACAAAGATGTAATAAAACAAATGACCCATTAAGAGATGGAGTAAATAGCTGAACAGAGATTTCACAAGTGAGGAAATAAAGATAGCTTAGAAGAATCTTAAAAAGTGTTCAACATCATGGGCTGGAGGGATAGTGCAGCTGTTAAAGGCTAAGGCTAACAACCAAAAGTGTTCCACATCATTAATAAATAAGGAAATGAAAATTAAAACCACTTTAAGATATCATGTGACTCTGATAAGGCTAAGATCACAAAAACAAAAGACACCAAATGCTGGAGAGGATGTGGGGAAAGGAAAACACTCATCCACTGCTGCTGGTAATGTAAACTCATACAACCACTATGGAAAGCAGTGTGGAGAGCCCTTAAAAGACTCAAAATGAATCTACCACCTCATCGATCACCATTCTTGGGTATATACCCACAAGACTCATCCTACAGCAAAGATACATGCACATCTATGTTTATTGCAGCTCTCTTCACAATAGTGAAGAGCTGGAACCAACCCAAGTGTCCCTCAACTAATGAGTGGATAGAGAAAATGTGGTACATCTACACAATGGAGTTCTATGCAGCAGTAAAGAAAGATGACATCATGAACTTTGCAGGTAAATGAATGGAACTAGAAGACCTTGTGCTAAGTGAAGTAACATAGTCCCAGAAAAACAAACGACAAATGGTATCTCTCATTTTACTACCTAGTAGTAAGACAAACTGATTATATATATATATATCCTGAAACAACTGAACCATTATAATGTGAATACCTTAATGGAATCTAGAATTAACCTACCACTTATTTTCAGACTTTGTAATTGTGGTATATGTGGGGAGGGTATGTATGAATATTTTAGAGTAATATAAAATTAAGGGGAAAAATGTGAATTCCAAAAATGGTTATCCTCATTTGTGGATGCTAACACCAAATCCCCAGTTGAAAGTCAAGCTGAACAACATTATTGTTATGTTACTTTTTGTCTGAAAGCAACTGTGCTGTTATAATGTGAGCCTCTTAATGGGCTCTATAATTGACCTACCACTTCTTTTCAGACTCTGTAATTACTGTATATCGGTGAAAGGTACATATTCATACCTTAGAGTACTATAAAATTAAAGGGGAAAATATGAATGTTTAAACATATTTTGGAATTAACACACAGTTTATTCTTGGAGGTCATAATTTTGATATATATGTGATAGTTATATAGGCATATGTTGGAGCAATACAAAGGGAAGTGAACAACAACAACATAAAGACTGGGTCAAAGAACTGACTGATACAGTTAAATTCTGCTGAAAACAACAAACCTCTGCAATGAAAAATTTTGGAAAGACTGAGAGAAAGATGTAAGACATGTATGGCAGAAGGCATGAACTGGGGTTGGGTGGGGGGCAGGGAGAGGGGAAATGTATCTAAATTGAACTGAAAGATAATGTATGAAATACACAAATCATCAATAAAATATTTAAATTTATTTATTTATTTATTCATTTATTTTTATGCATATGAGTGTTATGCCAGCATGTGTGTCATGCAGTTTCTACAGAGGACAGAAGACAGCATTGGATCCCCTGAAACTTGAGTTATGGACAGCTGTTAGCCTCCACATGGGTTCTGGGATTCCCGGGATCCTTTGCAAGAATAGGCATCTCTCCAGCTACCCAACAGGCTTATTTATGTATGTATGTATGTATTTATTTATTTATTTATTTATGTATTTATGTATGTATGTATGTATGTATTTGGTCAGGGTCTCCCTGTAGCCTCAGCTGTCCTGAAACTCATTCTGTAGACCAGCCTGGCCTTGAACTCACAAAACAAAGATCAGCCTGCCTCTGCCTCTCAAGTGCTAAGATTAAAGGCATGTGCCACCAAGCCCAGCTTAAATAGGCATTTTTATAACATAATTTTATGGCTGATACCTGGTTCTATACTTATTTTCATAATGGGCTGTGTTATGTCAGGAAAATTTCTTCCTGAATTCACCTGGTCATCATAGATTACAAATTACCTATCCCAGATGTAGATCAGCACATCTGCTGCCTCTTGATCTACAGCTAGGCCAGTCTAATTGGGCTAGGAGTCAAGTCAAACATTGCAGTTGGAAAAAAAAAACAGATATAACTGGCAGAAGTTTAGATATCTGACATGTTTGATCTACATTCTTCTTGGTCCGGGTTTCTGATTAAACTTGGTGAAATTTCCCTTCTCTTGGTTTAACATCTTTGTCAATGGTTACACATGGTGAGTAGAAACATCACAGATCTTTAAGATATTACAGAGAAATAAAACATCTCAAGTTAATAAAACCATCACAGAGAAATAAAGCATAGCAAAGCATCCCAGGATTACATTTCCAGAATATCGAGCTCTTAAACATCTTTTAATTCTGTGAAAAGGTGAAACCACCTCTAAACAACATTTTTTCTAATAATTATTAAAAAGTTTATTTGCAAAAATGTGAAGGGATATAGAAACTTTAGAAACATACACATCTGACTTAATTTCAATCCTAAAGCTGAATATTCTTGCAACACATAAGAGAGTTTACATGGCACATCAAAGTGGAAGAACACACAGAGAAGTTCAGTGAATCTGTATAAGGAGTATAGGTGCATCTCAAACCTGCTTCAAGACATGGACGGTCTTATCCAAGACTTTGGGAACTTGCTGTGGTTTGTTTTTTATCTACGTTAAGCTGGTTAACAGATTTTGAACTACGAAATATTTGGTGGTAGAAATTTGAGAAAGTAAACTCCAGCTAATCCTAACCATAACCCTAACTCTAACCCTAAATGAGAAAACAAAACAAAATGCTTCTCTTATTTTCTATACAAAAGTAATTATGGCTTTAGCACATACAAAATAAATACGTAGATAGTTGTCATACATATAAGCAAATATCAAAATTTATGACAGCTAAACCACATATACACATGACTTTGTTTTTGTTTTTTTATTTTCTCTTGGCTATTCTCCATTCTTGGCTGACAATTGCCTGAGGAAGGCAGCTCTTCATGATTTGAATCATTCACACACATCATCACATGGATGTGCAGAGTAAAGCTAAAGACTGCTCAACTTATAGCATTTTTCAGGTAGTAAAGGCATAGTTCTTTTCCTTCTTTAGCAAAACTCAACATTGCTCAAATCTTTGTTCAGGGGCTTGGAGAATTCCTATGATCTATTGCTGAGCAGACAACAGGATCTGTCAGTCCTCTTCAGTCTGCTGTATCTGGAGAGGCAGAAGCTTTGGAGGGCCTGCCTTCAGTCTTTTTTGATATTTAAAGGAAGAGGTCTCCAAGAGAATAAAATTAGCTGTCCCCTGCCTAGTACAGGCTTGCAGATATATTGACAATATCGAGAGGTATTCTTGGAATACTATCCAAGGCCTCCAGAGGTGGTAGGAACTATTTCTCTTACTAGCATTAAATCCATTTGCAGAATTCAGCACAGACTCTTCTCTGAGAATTTGGCACACTAAGACAGAAGTATTTCACCTGAGGTGCAACTTGGAGGCCCAACTTCTGCTCCTACCCGTTCCAGAAGCATAAGTACTGCTCCCTTCTTGTAAGCACACATTGTTCATTGCAGCTCCAAATTGCTCTCACTTACACATGTCCAAGGGTCAATCTACAGTAACTTGGGTTGGGGAACAGGAAGCCAATACAGCACAGCTATGACCTGAAACTTCATAACTTGGAATAGGCCAGATGGTCAGTTCTCAGCTTTTGTTCTCTTCCTGAATCTGGGGAGCAGGGTCATTTTTGAAGTGAGAATCTGCAGGAGGGACACACTTTCTGGATGTGGAGCCATTGCTGACTCTGAGTTCTGTTGAGGGATTTTATACTATGAATTAGGTGGAGCTCTCTGGGGCCTTGTTCCCTGTGCCTCCAACTTTCTATGTAGATCTCAGGAGAAAAGTGCCTAACTATGTTTTGCCTGATGTGAGTGTGGTTAGAAAACTTTGGACTACGCCTCTTAGTCTAAATAAATTCTTCTTTTTTTTGGGGGGGGGGGAGCAGAGTTGGTGTTTAGTAAGAAGAGATTTTTACTACAATTTTAAACATGGAGGTAGTAGAGATTGGGATGCTCCAGGAAAGAACAGACACAGGAAGGTAGGGGTGGCTTCTCAAGGGACCATCTGGATTGTCTCTGCAGTAGCCCTGTGTCCTCTCAGTGGCTTCTCAAGTCACAGCTCATAGGTTGCTAAGGAACCTTTTCTTTGTGGAAAATGAGATCACAAGGTGGCGTCTGGTATACACTGGAAAGGATCACAGCTGATAAGAAAAGCTCTAGGAAACAAGGGTGGCAGGGGGAGTTTATTATACAAGTTTTGTCTCCTTTGTGAGATTCCAGAAAGAGTCATGTTTCAAAATCATGTAAGCTTAGGCTCAAAGCATGGTTTGTTGCTCTTTTAGCATTCTTCTTTGAAAATGTCTCTATCTAAAAAGAATATTATCTCTTTGTGGGCAGCCTTCAGAGCAATGTTATTAATTTTTTTCTCATTCCTTTTTTTATTATTTCATTTTTTAACAAGAAGTAATAAGTTATGAGTACAAGCATCATTCATGTAAAACCAATTTGCAAGCAGCAATGGCAAAACCCACACAACCCAAGGCTCCCACCATCCAGCTGGAGGGGCTTGTATGTACAATCCTGTTGGTCAAATAAGTGTCCAGTTTATATTGCTGTAGTTTCACCATTCACCCCAATCGCAGCCCTTACATTCTCCCGTGCCCCCTCTTCCGCAGATTGTTCCCTAGGCTTAGAAAAAGGGCACAGATGGGCAAGAAGCAAAACAGTCTACTTTCTCTGGAGATGTTGTTTTTGACTCTGATCAGTTCAGGCTGTTTCCTTTCATGGGTTGACAGTTTGTCCAAGAATAACCTTTCAGTCCTAATAATGAAGCAAAAGCAAGTAGATCTGTGTCTATACCAAAGTAACCTACCGTAATAATTAGTACTGTTTAAATACCCATATATCTAATTGCTTGTGTTTCATTAGTAGGACTAAATAAATTTTTCTCAAAGCAGGGGTGGGAATCATCAGGTATAGTTTGGAAAGTGCAGAAAGATTCTGTAAATTTTTGTAAATTTTGCTAAATATTTTTGTCACGTATCATTTCTTGATTTACTTTACTACACTGGAATATTATTTGTGTTTGGTGGACAATGGAAGAGTGAGTAGAGTAACAGTACATTGTATACCTGTATGAAACTGTCAAATGTACAGTAAAACAAGGTGAACTTCTTGAGAGAAAACTGTCAAAGTGAATATTACAGATTACTGTGGCTGTGAGGTGGTGGTGGGAGAAGCCATTGATCGAGTGGCAAACATTTACAATTAAATTTGAAAACTAAATTATACATTTTATTTTATCCACAATACCAAATTGTGGACATTTGCAATTTCAGCCATCAGGAAAAAAATATCATTGGAAGTCGTGAATCTGTATAGAATCATATTGGGTTTAAGTACAAGACAGAAATTATTCAGGGTGGTGGAACTCCATGATGCCAAATTATTTCAAAAGGAAAAATTAAGCTTAAATTCTATTCTTACAGAGGGAATTTCAAATGTTTTATTATTTTGATTTTATGTTTATAAGTGTATTGACTGCATGTACGACAGTGCACCTTTGTCACACGATGCCTTTGGGGCCCAAAAGAGGACATTGGGTCCCCTGAAACTGGAGTTAGGACTATTATTAGCAACCATCTGGGTGTTGGGAACAATCCTAGTTCTTCTGAAAGAGCAACCAGTGCTCTTAAGAGCTGGGTTATCTCTCCAGGCCTTTAAAGAGGGATAGCCAGGCGAGGTGGCGCACACCTTTAATCATAGCACTTGGGAGGCAGAGGCAGGCAGTTCTTTGTGAGTTCAAGGCCAGCCTGGTCTACAGAGCGAGTTCCAGGACAGCTGGAGCTACAGGGAGACCCTGTCTGGAAAAGACCAAAAAAAAAAAAAAAAAAAAAAACAAAAAACAAAGGAAGAAAAAGAAAAAGAGGGAATTTATATATCATCAGGCACTGGAATGAGGAGACAATTCACAGGCTGAACCCCACACTCATTTAGCTAATGTATGTTTACAGAGAGATGCCAGGAATAGAGAAAGCGTGAAGTCCAAGTGCCTGGTCCTCCTGCTGCTCATTTTAAGTGCTGGTCAGTCCATAGAGATAATGGCAGCGCTACATTTTAATTTTCTGAAGTACTTTAAAATCAGGTAACAAGTCAATTTGTTGAGTTTACTGGAGATTCTGATGTGGTGCTGGTTCTCACTGGGGGTTTCCTAAAGGTCTGATAAAAATCCTAACAGGATTTTTCAGGGTTACAGTTTGCAGCAATGGGGATGACACACAGGACATTCACACTCTAGGCAAACAAGGTCACTCTGTGCTACACTTTCAGCTCCTCACAGTATTAGAAAAATAAGAAACAAGATTCTTTACTACAATATAGAATCTCACTGCCTTGTAGAGTCACAAGATATTTTTTATATTATGATGTTTTCTATGATATAACTTAGTATTTATTTATTTGTTTGTTTGTTTGTTTATTATTTAGCTTTTTGAGACAAGTTCTCCTTGAATTTCCAGCTGGTGTGACACTCACTATGAAGACCAGGCTGGTCTTGAACACCCAGAGATCCAGCTGCTTCCCAAGTGCTGGGATTAGGGGCCTGAACTACCGCGCCTGGCTGTTTTCCACACTGAATCAACTTCTGTTTCTCATTGTAGGATTGGTTTTCCAATCCTATCCTAGGATAGCCAAGTAACGTAATAATATGTGAAAATCAGCAGCGAGTGCGCAAGCGCAGCCTGCTCCCTCCCCTCTCCCTCCCCTCTCCCTCCCCCCTTAGCTTCCAGCCTCAGCAGGGGCCTGGGAACATCTTGAAGCTCCGCCCTGAGAACAGCAGGAACCTGCTGCAGCCCGGGCCCAGCCGGGCTGAGACACCGCTGGGACCTGTGCTGGCCAAGCACTAAGCTGATGGCGGGCGCCCAAAGCAGCCTCGACCCCCCCAGCTGCCCCCACACAGGGCTTCCTGGTCTCCGGGGCCTGGCCTAGGAGGATGCGGCGACTCGGGGTGCGGTGGGCACGACATGGCGGCCTCCCAAGGCCAAGGTCTGTCCTTTGAGACCTCTGGACCAGGAGAAGGCGGCTCTGAGCAGTTTGGCGCGGCCATCGCTGTGCGCAGATGGCCCTGGGGACTAGGGGCAGAGAGCGCCTAGTCAGGACCTTGGCCAAACAAAGGCCTTAATGGCTCTGGAAGGAGAGCGGAGCCTGGCTGGCGTGGGGGAGGCCGTCGTGGGGGAGCCCGGCTTGATGGAGCCCAGCGTGAGGGAGGCCTGCGTGGCGCAGGCTGTCGTGGGAGGAGGCCGGCGTGGCGGACCCTGGTGTGGGGCAGCTCGGCGTGACCGAACCCAGTGTGTGAGAGCCAGGCGTGGCGTGGCTGAGGCCAGCGTGGGGGAGCCTGGTGTAGGGGAGGCTGACGTGGGGGAGCCCGGTGTGGCAGAGGCCAGCATGGGGGAGCCCGGCGTTGGGGAGCCCAGTGAGTGGGTGGGCGCCGTGGGGGAGCCCGGCATGGTGGAGGCCTGCATTGGGGAGCCCGGCGTTGGGGAGCCAGGCGATGGGGAGCCTGGCGTGGTCAAGGGAGGGATGGGCAGCAGGCCGGTGTCCTCTGTCCCCAGAGAGAAACTGGGATGGGATGTGGAGCTTGAGGCCAGCTGAAAAGCTCAGGAAGGTGGAAGGCCTTTGTATATAACATAAAAAAGCTGCTCTCAACCTTCAATCTTCCCCCAACCTTTTAAAAGAAAGCTTTGGCGAAATATGTACTTCTAGATCTAGACATTGCAGATGGATGGTGAAGGAGAGTTAGGAAATGACGCGTGTGTGCGCAGTTGCTTTGCTATGTATATGTCATAGACATGTCTTCTGGAAGTGACTTTGAAATGGAGTTGTTATGCTGCCTCTAGCAAGATCCCAGGAGCGACACCTGTCTGTGTTCAGTATGTTACAAGATGGAGTCAAAGAAGGAAGAGGAGGAGGTTCAGTGCCAGACTGGTCACGTGGAGAAGACTTTTGTATAATTGTTATATTGTGTATGCATCGTATTCATACAGTGTGTATATACATTTATGTTTGTATATATGGATTTGACAATGCTAAATACTCTTTTTGGAAGGATCTAATATCTTTCCAGATGCTCAGGCCTACCTGACATTTTATAAATAGGAATAAAATAACATATTTTGTACATACATTTTTGTTAAAATTAATGTAGCAATTCTATTTGGGAAGGAACAGCCAAACTAGTCTTGAGTTGCACTCCAGATGCTCAGACCTGCCTGACATATTTTATAAATAGGAGTAAAATAGCATATTTTGTACGTACATTTTTGTTAAAATTAATGTAGCAATTCTGTTTGGGAAGAAAGAGCCAAATTAGTCTTGAGTTGCACACCCTCATGCCCTGGTTTCCCAGGAAGGCAGTGTAGGCCCTGAACCAGGATGCTTACAGTGAGGAAGAAGAATCATTGTCTCATTTTGTTTGACTTTGTTGTCAAAATACTTACTGTACATAAAGGACAGAAGAGTTCTGACATCCAACATCTAGTCTCTCTAGATGTTAAAGAGGTTGCCAGGGTATCTCAAATATAGTTAGCAAACTCATGTTTTGTACATTTTGTGTTAAAATTCCTGGGGATGTTTGTCTTCTCAAAATTTTGAGCATTCTAGCCCACTAATTGGTAGAGAACAGAAGCGTTCTGGGAGAGAATGTTCTTATTTGGAAGATATTTTAAAACTTACCATTGTTACATATATGCAGTTTATTAAAGACTGCTGTGTACATAGTGAACAAGTCTTCCTTACTTGAAACATCTAGTCTATCTAGATGTTTAGTAGAAGTGCCCAACATATGTTAAATGTAGAGGTAGTAAAATATCACTTTGTAAATATTTCTTTTACCAAAATTCATATGTAATAATACTGTCTCTGGGGAATGGAATTGTGAAACCACCTCTGTTTTCAGTGGTTTGAAGGAGGTGGAGGGATGCAGTTGCAAAACATAACATGCCAGTTTGTTCATCCTTAGACCCTTTCAGATGCTATTGTTTTTAGGATTTTGTTTTGCTGTGTATATGCTGTATATAATAGACAAATATGTCCCAAATTTTCAACATCTAGTCTCTAGATATTAAAGAGGCTGCCAGAGTATGACAAAGTAGTAAAATTAGCACATTTCGTACATTGTTGAATTTCATAAGAAAGCTTTTGGCTATGAATCTGTTCAGCTTTTTTTCCACGTCACATATGCCTATACTTGGTCCACTGGTTTCAAGGCAGAGAGAAGGGAGAGAAAAGTGGGCCAAGCTACAAATGGTTATATTTGGAAGATGCCTCTGATTATAACCATTGTTGTGTGTACAAGTTTATTTACTAGTGCTGTGAGCATAGCAAATGTGTTATTTGAAATAGCTAGGCTTTCTAGATATTTTAAAGTGTGTGATGTATTTAAAAGTAGAAATAGTTATAATACTTTGTAAATAGTTTTAAAAACAGAGGAAATACTGTTTGGAAATAGCAAACTTCCTCTGAGAACAGTGCACTGGTTGTACTTGTTCACGATTGAGGGAGATAAAAGGGAAGAAACTGCAAAAGATTTCATTAGCAAATACTAGAAATGCTTCGTTTACCCATCACCTTGTGTGTTTCATACACTCATTTAATTTTCTATACTGTACATAATGTACATAAAGGACAGAGTAGTTCTAATTTTATGATATATAGTCTCTAGGTATTAAAGAGGTTGCCAATGTCTAACAAAAGTAGACTTAGTAAAATAGCACATTTTGTATACTTTGTGTATTCAGAGAAAGGCTGTCTTCTGAAAAGAGCTGTGAAATTGCATCCTATGTAAGTGCCATGTGCCTAGATCATGTAATTATAGGAGAGAAGTTGGAAGAAATGAAGAGTCCTAGTCCAGCTGCTCTTATAAGACAGTTTCAGATATAACTGTCATTACATGAATGTAGTTTATCCAACAATACTGTGTATATAGTATTATTTATTTGAAACATCTAGTCTTTCTAGATGTTTAGAAGTGCATAAAGTATGTTAAAATAGATATAGTAAAGAATACACTTTGTAGATAGTTTTTTGTTAAAATTCATAGTGAAATGCTGTCTTTGGGAAGTGGAATGATAAAACCACTTCTGAGCAGCATGTATTTGTGCTGGTTTAGGGAGAGGAAGAGAGAAAAAGTACGAAGGGTGTAATACTAATTAATACAAGGTTTTGGTAATGCAAAATCGTCCATTGTCCCTTATATCTTGCAATGTATAGTGTACATAAAGGACAGACAAGTCCAAATACACAAGATATATTCTTGCTAGATATTAAAGAGGTTGTCAGTGTGTGATAGAAGCAGTTAGTGAACAAGCATGTGGATACTCTTTGTGTTAAAATTTGTAGGAAAACACAGAGTGAAATTGCTAATATTCTCTCAAAACATGACAGTTCATAAGCCTGAGCCTTAGGTTGATAGTGATTGGAAAGGTTCTAAGCTAGAATGTCACTATTTAGAAGACACTTTCAGAATGTAGTCATTGTTAGATGTGTGCTGCCTATTCAGTTCTACTGTACAATATTGGGAAACTTAAGTTTTATTGCAAATTGCAAACATCTATTCTTAGACATTAAAAGTGCATAATAGGACAGGAGTGATGGCACACCACTCTAATCCACTTTAATTGGGAGACAGAGGTGGGTGGATCTCTGAGTTCGAGGACAGCCTGGTCTACATAGTGAGCCCCTGTCTCACTGAAAGTGCATAACATACAATGGACTAGCAAGACCACGTGCTGCTAGGATGACAGCCCCTCACCCCACCCCCGAGTTCAATCTCCAGGACCCACATGGTAAGAGAGAACTGACTTTCACGGTAAGTTTGTCCTTTGACCTCCATACAAGCAAAGTGACATGCAGCATCAATATACATTCACCAATAAATAAAGTGCATATAGTGGTCAAAATAAGAAGGCTAATAACACATTTTAAAAGTTGTTTTTTGTTATTTCCTAGGAATGGTTACATCCAAGGAGTGGAATTGTTATATTTGGTGTATTTGGTGCAGAAGCTGACTGTACCAAGTGGTGGCAGGGGGCAGGGAAAAGAATTGTGCAGAGGAGGGTCCTGTGCTTGCTGGTTGGTTCTGGTTGTCTAGCCACTGTTCCTGATGCAGATTTCAGTTAATACGGGTATTAAAGAATAAGTCCTAATGTGCTAATGTGTTAGAAGTAACAAAATAATCTCTATAAATACCTTTCGTGTTTAGAAAGGACTGTCTTCTGGGAGTGACCTTTGGTCATCCTCTTTCTAACATCATCCTGAACTGAGGACACTGGAGTTGTGCAGAAGAGGATGGAAAAGGAAAGGTTTTTTGTTGTTGTTTTGTTTTGTTTTGTTTTGTTTTTGCTACTATCTCCACATCTAGATGAAATGTTTCAGTGATAACTATGGGGCTATATATGCAGGTTTTTTTTTTTTTGTAAAGTAGTAGTGTGCACAAAGTTTGTTCCATAACATTTTAAGCTTTATAAATGATCTAAAGTGAGTATGTGGTAAAATGTAGAGCTAATGAAACAGCCAACTTTAATGTTACTACGTTAGCATCAATAGAAAATATTGACACATAGGATTGCTATGTTACCTCTGGATGGTGTGATTCAAGACATGTTCTAGTTTGGCAGTGGAGGGACAGAGGGAAGCTTGAAGGGAGAGATCTGCACATGTGTGACCCGGTTGGTGTGTGTGTGTGTGTGTGTGTGTGTGTGTGTGTGTGTGTGTGTATTCTGGTTATACCGTAGGAATGCATTAATTTATCTTCTTGCAAATAATTTACTATACAGATCTAATAGTAAACTTAACACTATGCTTACTGTAGTATCTTATTTTATGTTTCCTTTTAAAGTGAGCATTAAGGGAATGCAGATTTGAATTGTCATTTTGCCAGTATTTCTCTCCACAAGCCTGCTGTCATTTTTGTCTTCTGTGAAATTTTTGTTGCCAAGGAAGACAGGATTACAATTTGTCTGACAGATTGAGATGGCCTGGTATACTCTTGGTTATCAAAATACTCATGTAGTGTGGGGGTTTTTGAGTTGGTGCATATTTACAGTGTGTGAGAAAGCATGATATGTACTGTACAACCCCAGTTATTTAAATGTGCATACACATGCAGGGTCTAGAAATGACACATCTAACTGAGCTGCATGTGACTGGATGATTTTGTTCTTGGCTTCTTGTATTTTGTTTTCTGTAATGCACATATTAAAAAAGATAAATATTCTTTTAAAAGCTTAAGAAAAGTAAATTGAAATCAAGCTTACTGGTATACACACTGGTACTCATACTATATTTCCTTAAATGTCTTGGAGGAGAAGTCAGAGTGTCATCCTCATCATGGATCCAGATGGGATTATATTCTTCTGGTGTCACTGACAGGTTAGTCAGTCTGGCTGGCTATGACAACCTTAATTTCTCCTCACTTATTTCAGCAATAGAAAGGTAAATTTTCAACATATTTGTTCCACTTGTTTTCAGAGATTACTAAAATGTCAATGTATGATTCGGGGTAATTTTAGTAAGTTCAGGAAAGGCCATCTAAACAGAACAGCTGAGTAATCTTTCAGGAGGTGACATTCTGAGTCCTGTAAGTATTATCTGCCTATCACAGAACTTTTCCCAAGTTCCTTGGTGGGTTGCATTGGCACAGGTATCCTCTGTGCTTCCATTGTCTTATACTTCCTCCCACTATGCCCATGTGGGCCCATAGGTATATGTAAGAGGACAGGAAGGCCAAAACCCTAATGAAAGGCTGTTTCCAGGCCACACTGAGTTCCACGCATGCTCCAGAGTTCATTCCAACCCTAGTCTCTGAGAGAAGCTTCCTAAGAGGCTACTCCAGGATTTGTAGGAATGAGTGCCATTCTTGCTCTGAAGCCAGCTTGGGATGGGCTCTTCTCCTACCGCCAACATCTTGGCCATTTATGGTGACCATGACAACCTTTCTTCTCAGCACTTTTTTCACCAACAAAGAGGTGAATTTTCAGTGCATTTGTTCCATTATCATAGGGATTACTAAAGTATATGTATATGTATTTTAATAAGTTAAGGAAATTACAGAAATGTTGTTTAAATACTATTCTAATTTGCTTTCTATTCTCTGATAAAATACTCTGACTTTTCAAAACCAACATAAGGAGGGGGTAAAGGATTATTTGGCTTACACTTAAACATCTCAGTATATCTTTGAAAGTAGCCAAGACAGGAACTTAAAGGAAGAACTTTGAGGCAGTACCTGAAGCAGAGAACATGGAAGAACATTGCTTATTGGTTTGCTTCTCTGGGCTGTGCTCAGGGTTTCTATACAACTCAGGACCATATGCCCCAGGGTGGCACCATGCACAGTGGGCTGCACCCTCCCACTCCACTGAACAGTCAAGAAAATGCCTCACAGATATGTTCATGGGACCGTCCAATAGAGAAAATTCCCCAATTGAGGTTCCCTCTTACCAGGTATGTCAAGATGAAATCTGAAGCTATCTAGCACAATTGACTCCTGGAAACTTGACACAGAAATCCATCATAATTAAAATATAACCTTTCCATTTCTTATCCTTCAAATCTAATGGTAATATTAGTATTGTAGTATAATAAATATCATAACTTAAAAGTCCCTTAGTCCTTTAGTCACGATAGGTGATTCAGTGGTTTAGAGAACTAGTTGCTCTTGCAGAGGACCTGGGTTCGGTTCCTGACACCCACAAGACAGCTAAGAATTGTTTGTTATTCCTGTTCCAGGGATACTGGTGGCCCTCTTATAACCTCTGCAGGTGTTGCATGCACAGGTGCACTTACTTACATGTAGGCAAAATACTCATACAAATAATATACATACATATATATATATATATATATATATATGATTCTAGTACTTTAAAGCTCAATGTCTCTTTAAAATAATGTATTATCTTAAGCGTGGACTACTGTAAAATAAAACATTAAAAGTTAAAACCTTGTTACTTCAAAATGTAAGACTAGGGCACATTTAACACAAAAGCAAAATCCTGTAATGTAATTCATGGTCAGACATCTGGGATTGGGCCACTCCATTTTCCTGGCTTTGCCGTCCATAGCACACATAGCTTGTCTCTTTGGCCAGTGCCCCTCCACACTTGCCACTGCCCTTGGTGGTCATTCCATACACTTGTCATTTCCAGTATGCTGGGGTCTGCACTGCAACCAAGGCTGCACTCATTAAAGGCCTCTCTTGACCTCTCAGGGTGCAAAGTCTCAGCTTCTCTCCATGTCACTTCAGTTTTTCAGCTTTCATGTCACCAAAACTAGTACCATGTGGAAGAATCTTATATACTAACAAGTTTGGTCACTAGCTTGAGTTGCAGCTTTGGACCCTGTGAACCATAGCATCTATATGTTGACCCTGATAAAATATACCTGAGAAGGTTTTACTTCAACGATGCTGGTTTCGTATTAATCACAGCTATTTTTTCATCTTCAGGTAGCCAGCATTGATTGTTCAAGTAAAGTACAAAATATTTCACTCCCACAGATGTTTGTTTGTTTATTTATTTGGTGTGTATGAGTGATTCGCCTCTTGTTTTGTGCAGTGCCAACAGAGTCCAGAAGAGGGTGTTGGATCTCCTGGAACTGTAGTTATGGATGGTTGTTATCTGCCAAGTGGGTTCTGGGAAATAAACCCAGGTCTTCTGCAAGAGTAACCAGTACTATTTTAACCTTTTGAACCATTCTCCAGCCCCTCCCACAGATTATTAATACAAAATGTCCTTGGTGGTATATATCAGACAAATAGTCCTGATAGAGTGTTTGGGTCTTCTGAAACTTCACAAGCTAGGAGCCCCCCTCACCTACACCTTCAACATTGTCTTCCAGGTTCTTACAGAACAGCTCATTAATCTCTGAGCAGTCAATTATTTTTCTAACACAAACTCCAAACACTTCCACCATCTTCATGAGAAACAACGTGGTCAGATCCATAACAGTAATATACCACTCTCTGCTACTAATTTCAGTTCTACTTTGCTTCTATTTTGCTGTGATAAAATACTCTAAAACCATCATGGGGAGATAAATATTTATTTGGCTTATACTTTCACATAATAGTCCATCTTTGAGGGGAGCAAAGGCAGGAACTTGTGTCAGGAACTGGAAGGCAGGAGCTGAAGCAGAGACCATGGAAGAAGATTGCTTCTTGGTTTGCTTACTTGGCCTATGCTCAACCTGCTTTCTTATACAACCCAGGATGGACCACCTGTCCCAGGGTAGCACCACTCACAGTGGGCCGGATCCTCTCACATCACTCAACATTCAAGAAAATGCCTCACAGACATGTCCATAAGCCAGTTCACTGGAAGAAATTCCACAGTTGAGGTTTTCTCTTCCCAGGTGTGTCAAGTTGACAACCAGAGATATTCAGCACAGACAGAATGATGAGGTCTGATTTCATGAGGGGAAATCAGTAAGTTACAAACATTCCCTGCACAGCATAGAAGATTCCTTTGTACCATGCTGATTCATGCTGACCCATACATTCTCTTGTGTCCACTCTTAATGCTTTTGTCAACCCACAATCTCTATGGGTACAGAATTATTTATAAGGAGAGACAGAACAAGTCCCTAATGAGTGGACAGTGAGTTTCCAGACATGGCTATTCTCACCTACACTCAAGATCTCAGTCCAAGCCTGGACACTGTTGACATTTTCTAAAAGGCTACTCCCAGGTTTCCAGATAAAGAGGGATTTGAACATTAATCTAGGCTGTTCCCAGTTTCACTGCCCCATCTGTCTCTGAGCACACAGGCCACTAGAAGACACTCTGGCTAGAGGTCCTGCATTTTCTGGATGATTTTCTTCCTACTTTAGTATTTTGTACAGAAATAAGTTTTACTGTAGAGTTTTTTTTTTATAGTCAATATTTCTCAGTTTGGGCTATATGCTCAACTGTGATAATATAAAATAATTTTTTATTTGCTCATACATGGGTAAGGAATTTATAGGTCATGGGATCCAAAGGTGGTTGGTTATCTATGGCCATGAAAATGTGTTATCTGTATGAGAGGTGTATTGGAAAAAAAGAAAAAGAAACAGAGTAAGAACATCAGAATGATGTCATTAGCTTAGTATCTTAGTGCTCTTGTGTGAGTACAGTGATGGAAAGGTCCTGCAGATCAGGTGATGGTGTTTCTAGAACAGTAGCCCAGCAGAACAGGCCATTCAGGTTACATCCCAAGGCCACAGGCCTGAATCACAGCCACAGTTCCACATTCTCAGAAAGGTAGTATCAGCTGGGGAGCCAAGAAACTGAATGTTGCTGGGCAACTCCCTTCCTATCCCATTACTTCACCTAATGTGCTCTCCAGGGGGGTTCAGTGGGCAGAGTGACCCACATCCCATAAAGAAGGGAAAAGAGGATTCTCATCTACTGTAAATCTTTTTGACATGATTATCTCTGGAAAGCTTTCTGCAGACCTCTCTCTGTATTTTATACACATCCTAAAAGCTGTGATATGAAACCAATACAAAGAACTTGAGTCTAATATCAGTCCATACCACATTTGGCTCCTTTTTAGTGTTGGTTATGTTTATGAACAGTAACCATTACTATCCTAGAATCTTCCAACGTGTACAACATTTCCCTGGGTTTTCAGACTTGGTGCTCACTAAAGAGAAGGACTCTGAATGGTAAGATGAGGGACATCAGGAGAAAACGGGAAGAAGAGCTATTTGTCTTGCAAACTTCGCAGTTCGGGAATATGCAAAGGAATAATAAAAGGGAAATTACATTAACTAGAATACTGGGTGGGCCTACCAGTTTCATAGGTTGTACTTATGGCCTTTTTCACTGTCTACAGATATTTGAAGAATAGTTGGTTTTGATAGTTCCCCACATCAAGAACTAGAAACATCTCATATGTTAAAACTACAACTTCTACTGGAAGAAAACATTACAACTGTATTAAAACTGGAGCAGAATGATAAAAGACTGGGTATACTGTAGAGAATGCAACAGAGATGGTGTTCTGTATGCCCTGCAGAACTATCGGGTATGCTGTTCTCTTTACTGAGACAGTTTTGGGGGGGACTGAGCTCTTAGGGAAAGGAACCCAGGAACTTACACATTATAGTTAGCCACTTTATTATAGCCAGATACACCATCAGCCCTTAAATGTACATGCGAAGCTGGATGTGGTGCCACACATCCCAGCACTTGGGAGGCAGAGGCAGGAAGATCTCTGTGAGACTGAGGCCAGCCTGGTCTACAAAGTGAGTTCTAGACTAGCTGGGGTTCTAGGAAGACCCTATATCAAAAACAACAACAAAATTATCTAACTGGAATATAAAGTTACAGGATGTGTGCTCCAGTGATGAAATTGTTTAGTTTACAAAAGGCATCTAATTCTCTCTTTGATTGTCAAGTTAGTTTCAGGCTAAGAAAGCCCAAAATGGGAAAATTAAGAGAAAAATGTGCCATCAGAGGGTTCCAGCAGGTATCCAGAACACCTTGCCATGTAGATCTTTGAGAAATGTCAGAATGTCAGAATGTCATGTTATCCAGGAATCAGGAGGGGGTGATCTTGTGCAAGACTATTTCATTTTCTATTTATATGAATTTGACTGTTGTGAGAACTTTGTATTATTGGAATTATATAATATTTTTGAGAAAGTGGCTGGGAATTTACCTTAGAGGTTTTTTTGTTTGTTTGTTTGTTTGTTTGTTTTTTTCTTTTTTAAGCGCAATGTCCAATTCGCCTACAGTCCACATTTTTTTTTGTCTTTTCGAGACAGGGTCTCCATGTAGCCCCAGCTGTCTTGGAACTCACTCTGTAGACCAGGCTGGCCTTGAACTCACAAAGATTCACCTGCCTCTGCCTCCAGAGTGCTAGGATTAAAGGCGTGCGCCACCACGCCCGGCTACAGTCCATATTTTTATCTATTCGTCTGTCAGTGGGCACATATGTACTTCCACTCCCTGCTACTATGAATAATGCTGGTATGACAGTGTGTATGCATCCACATGTTCGAATCTCTTCTTTTGATTCTTCTAGGTACATATATACTCAGAAGTGGAGTGAATCAACAGTACTGCAATTTCATGTTGATGCTTTTAAGAAACTATGGTGCCATTTTTTAGAGTAGTGTACCATTTCACATCCACTAGTAATAACTTCACAGGGTGACTGTGCTTCCTCACCCACAGAGACATTTTGTGTTTTATGAATAATATGCATTTCATTGGTGTGGATTGTCCTCTCATTGTGGCTTTGATTAAGAATAATATAAGTACAGATTTTTACCTTCTAGACACAAATATTTTTTTCTTCTATTTCATATCTTAACCTGAAAGTTTCTAATTTATTTACATAAACAAATTCAAAAATGGGAAGTTATCAGTAATAAGGGTATGTTTATCATCTTTGGTTACTCTGTATATCTGGTGGGATAGTTATTTGGATACTAGAATTTATCAAGATTGTATCATTTTGCTGTAGTTTATCTTTCAGTTGCTGTCACAAAACACTCTGACCAAAACCAGCCTAGGGAGGAAAGGGTTTATTCAGCTCATATCTCCTAGGTCACAGTTCATCACTGAGGGAGTCCAAGGCAGGAACTCAGGACAGAAATTGGAGGCAAGAGCTGAAGCACAGGCCATGGGGAACCCTGCTTACTGGCTTGATCTCCTGGCACATGCCCGGCCTGCATTCTTATACAACATACCATAACCTGCCCAGGGTTGACACCACCCATAGTGGGCTGGGATGTCCAAAATCACTTAACAGTCAAGAAAATACTCCACAGACATGGCCAGGCCATGTCCAATGAAGCCAATTCCCCAATTGAGGCTCCCTTAACCCAGGTGTATCAAGTTGACACTAAAGCTACCCGGCATGCATTTCAATAAAAAATAAGAGTGTTTGTTAAGAGACTGTGGTTTCCATGTTCTCACACAAACTACTTGTCTGTACTTAGATGCTATACTTACATGGCTACTCAGTAACCACTAGCTGTCTGTAGTACTATTTTAAAGGTTTTATTTAATTTTGAGAATTGTATGCATGAATGCAATGAAATATCAACTTTACCTATTTCCCCCTTCCAACTTGCCTCATGCCCCCTTCAACATGTCCCTTTCCCAACTCCCCAACTTAATGTCTTTATTTTGTAACCAGTAGGTCCAGTTACTGCTGCCCACATGTCCGTGGATGTGGGATAGCATGCTCAAAGAAGAATGGTGTTCCTTCCCCCCCACAGCTGTCAACTGACAATAGCTCTTTAGTAAAGTGTAGTGCCCCAAGAACAACTCCCTGATCTATGCCAGAATTTTGCCTGGGTTTATCTTGTTCAGGTAACCCCAGATGCTCTGAGCTTATGAGTGTATAGCCATGTCGTGTCAGAAAGACAGCATTCCACAGCAGTTCTCTCCATCCTCCAGCTCTTACATTCTTTCCATCTCCTTTTTCCAGATGTTCCCTGAATCTAAGCGTATGGTGAGGGAGTTGATATAGATGTTCTGATGAGGAATGACAACTTGAATATTCTCAACACATTGACCAGTTATGCATCTCTACATTGAGTGTTACACACTGTTTAAAATGAAGATTCCCTGAACAACGTTGAGAGCACCCAGGCTCATGGGTATAAACATATATGTTTAGAAGATACTTTGACATCATGACCATTTAGCAAAATAGCAACAGGTCCTATGGTAGGACCTCTGACCTCCCTAGCCATAGGCTTTTGACCGGGGTTACAGTACTAGGCATGAAATCCCCTCCTACAGAGGTCTCAAGTCCAATTGGAAGGAGGTTGGTTACCTCTTAACAGTTATGTCACTTTTGCACCATGGGTACATCTTGTCTGGCACATCAGTATTTCAGTAGGTAGTGTCCAGTTCTGGGTAAGACCAATGATGTGATTTCTTTCACAGTAGCCTGCAGCTCACCTTCCAGTACTACAAAAACTAACCAGCAGGGAGGAAGTCTTTTGGTGAGTTCGAGGTTCATTTTTCTATATCCTGTATCCAAAGTTTGTGATATCTTTAGCAACAGAGTCTTCCAATGTAATTCTGAGGGGTAACCAATGACAACAGGGTCTGTTGCTTTGGGAGCCTCTGGAGCCTTCCTGATCAATAATTCATAGGGAGGTGTTCCATAACTTGCACTGAAATTTTCATTTAATAATTCTTGGAGTCTAGGAGTGACATTGTCCCAATACAAGGTAATTTCATTTGCTCTTTTTTTTAAGTTGTACTTTGAAATTAGCTTACTAACTGTGGGTTTGCATAAGGTCTTTTTTTCCTTCGGTTTACCCACTCACTAGTCCCTCTCTCCCCATCTTCCCTGATTTCAGCCTCATTTAACCCTCTAACTCCTATTATTCCCCCTCTCCTATTTAAACTTCCTTTGTGCTCTATTATCCTTACAGTGACTTTTTGATTGGGTTCTGAGATAGTAAGTTTCCTTAGGCTTTTCATATACCCTTCCTCTGGGTTAGCATTCCCTTCCACTCCCTGGTTTCTGCAGTACTCTCATGCCACTCTCTGCTTAAGGCTTTCCACCTCAGTACTCTTCTCTATTTTCATTTCACATATAATCTACTATCCTCCCCCACTTAATGATTCCCCACTCAAAAATGCCCCTTTCTAAATTTAATGGCTTCCACTTATTTATCCTCCATATTAAACACACAAAACAAAAGATTTAAAGCTATGTTCTGCATGTGAGACAAAACATTTGTTTTTGTGGGCTTAAGTTACCTGAGTTACTTCACTCTGTAATTTTTTCCTACATGCATGTACCTGAAAATTTCATGATTTCATTTTCTTTACAGCTGAGTACTATTCTATTGTCTATAACTATGTCATTTTTCTTATTCATTAATCTGTTGATGAATATCTAGATTAATTACATTTCCTAGGTATAATGAAAAGAGTAGCAGTGCACATGAATCTGTAAGTGTGTCTGAAGTAAGACAGAAAGTTCTTAGGGTATATTTCCACAACTGGTACAGCTTGGTCATATGGTAGTTCTGTTTCTACTTATTTGAGAAACTTCCAGAATGATTTTCAAATTTGCTTCACTAGTTTACACTCACACCAACAATCTATGAATTCACTTTTCACTACATCTGGGCCAGCATTTGTTGTGATTTGTGTTCCTGATGATGACTCTTTCTGATTGGGGTGACACTGAATCTTTTAAAAATATTTTTATCTTATGTATATGAATGTGTTGCCTGCATGTGTTTAAGTGCACCCATGTTGTGCAATCACTATGGAGGTTACATATGTGCAATACTCTGGAATTACTGACAGTTATTAGCTGCCATGTGGGTGCTGGGAATCAAACACAGGTCCTCTCTAAGAGCAGCCAGTGCTCTTAACTGTCGAGCCATCTCTTCAGTCCTTGAAATGGAGTCTTAATGTAGATGTAATTTTCATTTTCCTGGTATATAAAACTGTTGAGTACCCTTTAACTGTTTACTAGTAATTTATATTTCATCTTTTGAGAATTTGCTTTTTGAGTCCATAGCTCATTTTTATTTGGGTTGTTTATTGCCTAAGTACTTAGGAATTTTTAGTTCTTTACATATTTTAGACACTAATCCTCTGTTGGTTGAGTCGTTGGCAGAGATGTTTCTCCCATTCTGTGGGTTGTCTAATCAATTCATATTTTCTTTGCTACACAGCGGCTTACTTTCACTAGACTGTATTTGTTGATTGTTGGTCTTATATCCTGTGTTAGAGAAATCTTTTTCAGAAAGTCCTTACCTGTGCCTATAAGTTGAAATATGCTCCATATTTTTTCCTCTAGCAGTTTCAGTTATCAGGTCTTATGTTGAAGTATTTTGTCCATGTAGTTGAGTTTCTGCAGGGTGAGAGATGATGATCCAGTGTCATGGTTTTTGCATATCGAAATCCAGTTAAACCAGCATAATTTGTTGAAGATGATATTTTTCTCCAATGCATATTTTTGGCATCTTTGTCAAGAATCAAGTAGCTATAGCTGCATGGACTTGTATCTGGGCCCTCAATTCTATTCCATTTTTGCACTAGTACCATGCTGTTTTTATTACTATGGCTTTGTAATATAATTTGATATGTACAAATCAGATATCATTATATTTCTCACACACTACTCTTTTTGTTCAGGATTGCTTTGGCCATCCTTTGTCTTTTGTGCCTTCATATATATATATATATATATATTATATATATATTTAGTTATTTTCTATGTCTAAAAAATGGTGTTGTAATTTTGATTTACAGTCATCTGTAGATTGTTTTTCCTAAGATGGTCATTTTCAAAATGTTAACTCTTATAATCTATTAAAATAGGTTATCTTTCCATATTCTAGTGTCTTCCTTAATTTCTTTCTTTAGAATTTTAATTTTTTCATTGTAAAATCCTTTTATTTCCTTGGTTAAGTTTATTCATTGGTAGTGCGTGCGTGCGTGCGTGTGTGTGTGTGTGTGTGTGTGTGTGTGTGTATTGTGAATGGGATTGTTCCCCTGGTTTTTTTCAGTCTATTTGTTCTTGGTATATAGGAAGGCTATAAGTTTTTGTATTGTGGATTTGTATCCTGCTTCTTTGCTGATCATATTTATCAGCTCTAGGATTTTTTGGTGCAGTCTTTACACTCTCTTGTGTACAGAATCACATCATCTGCAAAAAGATAGTTTTATCTCTTTTCCTATTTGTGTCTCTTTTATTTCCTTCTCCTGTCATATTGCTATATCTAAGCCTTCAAGCTCTATATTGAATAAAAGTGGAGAGAGTGGAAAACTTTGTCTTGCTCCTCATCTTAGTGGGAATGCTTTGAGTTAGCTATACATTTGTCATCTAAAACCTTTATAATATTGTGTTATACTCTCTGTTCTTAGATTCTTTATTACTTTTATAATGAAATAACATTTATTTTGCTAAAACCTGTTTCCTCATCTATTGGCATGATGAACTACATTTATTGATTAATATATGTTGAACAACTCCTGCATTGTTGGAATTAATTAAAATTGATTATGGTTAGTGAGCTTTTTAAAGAAAATATTTATTTTTATTTAAAAATTTTCTTTGATTTATTTTTATTTTGTGTATGACTATTTTGCTGGCAGGTATATAAATACTCAGTGTCTTGCACTGCCATGGATGCCAATAGAAGGCATCAGATCCTCTGAATCTGGAGATCTGGAGTTATAGATGTTTGTTTTCTATCAGGTAAGTGCTAGAAACTAAACCCAGGTCCTCTGCAAAAGCAGCCAGTGTTCTTAACCACTGATCTATCTCTGAAGACTCTTATTTTTATTCTTAATTATATTGTGTATGAGTGTCTATGTCTATTTATGCATAAGTGTGCAATGTCTGCAGATACCAGAAGAGGGCATTGACTACCCTGGTGCACATGTATTCTTTCAGCCTATTCATATAATGGGAGATTTTTCTTTCCCTGTCAACTATAACAGACAGCTTTCCTGGTTATATTTTTCTGGGTTGACATCTATGGGTATTTAGAATTGGGAATACTTTGGTCCAGGCTTCTCTAGCTTTCATAGTTTGCACTGAAAAGTCAGATGCAGTTCTGATGAGTTTTCCTTTATATGTGACTTGTTTTTGTCTTGCAGCTTTCAGTATTCTCTATTTATTCTGTACATTTAGTGTTTTACTATGATATGCATGGGGAATTTCTTTTCTGGTCCTTCCTATTTAGTATTTTATGTGCTTCTTGTACCTGTATGGGTATGTCTTTCCTCAATTTGGGGATTTTTTTTTCAAATTAAATGTACACTTTATTTTTTA
>VZQC01011101.1:47446-126218 GCA_009823505.1 Rhizomys pruinosus
TATTTTTGTATGTGTATGAATGTATTGTCTGCATGCAGGTCTGTGCACCCGTGTCGTGCAATGCCGCGGAGGTCAGAAGAGGGTCTCGGATTCCCCTGGAACTGGAGTTCTCCTGGAATTGGAGTTACAGACGGTTCTTAGCCGCCATGTGGGTGCTGGGGATCGAACCCGGGTCATCTGCAAGAGCGTCGGTGCTCTTAACCGCTAGGCTATCTCTCCAGCCCCCCTTGATTGTTTCTTTTGATGTACAGAAGCTTTTCAGTTTAATGGGGTCCCATTTGTCAATTATTGATCTTATTTCTGGCACAGCTGCTGTCTGATTTAGGAAGTCTTTTCCTATGCATATGTCTTGTAGTCTGCTGCCAACTTTTTCTTCTATCATCTTCAGAATTTTGGGTTTTACATTAAGGTCTTTGATCCATCTGGAGTTGACTTTTGTACAGGGTGAGAGGGAGGGGTTTAACTTTATTCTTCTACAAGTGGTGATCCAGTTTTGCCAACACCATTTGCTGAAGATGCTGTCTTTTGTCCATTGTGTCTTCTTGGCCCCCTTGTCAAATATGAGTTGGCTGAAACTGTATGTGCTCAAGTTTGAATCTTCAGTTTTGTTGCATTGGTCAACAGATCTGTTTTTCTGCCAGTACCAAGCTGTTTTTATGACTATAGCCCTGTAGTATAGTTTGAAGTCTGGTATAGAGTTCCCAATTTGGGGAAATTTTTGTTCTATAATGCTTTTGAAGATCTGGTCAGTACCATTTACCTCTGATTTTTCTTTTCCTCTATGCCTCAATGCACAAATTTGGTCTTTTCATAGTATCCTATGTTTACTGCATATTCCTTTCTTAAATTTTTCATATTCTTTGAGCATTCCAATTCTTCTACTTTATCAGCAAACTTGATATTCTCTTTTCCTTTTCATTCATTTTATTGGTGAGGTTTTCTCCTGTAATTTCAAATTAGCATATTGAGATTTTCAGTTTGTTATTAATTTCAGTCTCAAGTTTTTCTCATTCTTTCTGTCTCTTGTATGAACTCAGTCAGAAGTTTATCCCCACCTTCTTTTAGTTCTTTGTGTTGTTTGTGTGTTCTTTAAATTCGTTGAATTCTTTGACCATGTTTATGATTGTGCTTCTAAATTCTGTGTCCTGGGTTATCTCTAGGGGTTTCTTATTGTAGAACTCTTCTATGGGATTGTTAGTATATGGTGGGGTAATATCATTTTATCATATATATTTTTTTAATTGTGGTTTTGGTGTATGGATTTCTTTTGTTGCTTGGGGATTCTGATAGAAAATTCAAGCATTCTTTTGTTGAGTTGTTGAAGTTTCATTGTGTTTGCATTGTTGATATGCCTTGGTTGCTTTCTAATTAGGTATGAAAAGCTGGTTGTTCCAGGCTTCAGGTTCTCTCTTTTGATTCTATATTTAAGAGACCAAATGATTCCAGTCAGGCTACTCAGTAGCTCTCCAGGAGGGCGAAGCAGCCCTAGCTACTTAGGAGCACCTCAAATGCCTCATGTGGCTTGTGCTAAGGTCCAAGGAGAGGAGATGGGAGATGTATGTGCCAGTCCCTACTCATCAGCAGGGAAGCCTAAGCTCTGAAGCAATCAGAGGGACTGCAAAGAGTCGCAAAGCAGGATGATGGGTACAATATTATTAGGCAAACTCACTCTTCGGTGGTCAAATCACTCACTCTCAGGCGGTCTCAAAAGGTCTGTGTCCCTAGTAGTAAGCAGGAAAGCCTGGCCTTATGGCAAGGGGGAGACTATAGATGGATGGTCCTAAAGCAGAGAAATGGGCGTAGAATAATTTGGCAAGGTCACCCTGTGGAGGCCAAGTCAGGTGCTTTCAGGGAGTCTGGAAAGGCCCGGCCCCTACTAGCCAGCAGGGAACCATCCTTGATTTTGTTTTCCTTGACCCCATTATCATTCAGTAGTGTGTTTAGTTTCTGTGAGGTTGTGTGTTTTCTATAGTTTCTACTGCTATTGATACCTAGCTATTTTATGCTTTGGTCAAAAAGAATGCAGAGGTTTTTTTTTTGTTTGTTTGTTTGGTTTTTTTTTTTTTCAATTTTCTTGTATTTGTTGAGACTTGCATTGTGTCCTTATATTTGATCAATTTGGGAGGAAGCTCCATGGGGTGTTGAGAAGATGTGTACTCTTTAGGGTTCAGGAGAAATGTTTGATAGATACTTTTAGGTCCATTTGATTTTTGATGTCGTTTAACGCCATTGAGTTTCTGTTTCTTTAGGGTTTGAAAGACCAGCCTATTTGTGAGAATGGCGTACTGAAGTCATTCACTATCACTGTATTTTGATTAATCTGTGGCTTTATATCTCATATTATTTGTTTTATGATATTCATTGCAACTGTGTTTGGTATATATTAGTTTATAATTGTAATTTCCTCTTGATGGATTATTCCATTGAAGTGTATGAAGTGACCTTTATCTCTTCTATGTTTGTTTGAAATAAACTTTGTCAAATACTCAATAACTATGTTTTCTTGTTCTTTAATTCTATTTTCTTGGAACACTTTTCCTACCATTTCACCCTAGAGTCTATTTTTTGTAGTTAGAGATGTTCCTTGGAGGCAGCAAAAAAGATAGCTCCTGCTTTCTTGTCCAATTTGCTAGTCTGTCTTTTTACTGGGGAATTGAGACTATCAATTTCCAAAGTTATTATTGAAGGATATGCATTAATTCCTGTCATTTTGTGGTGACTGCTTATACCTCTTTTAATTAGCTACCCTGGTATTGTGTTTTTATTCCTATGGCATATTGACGTAATTATATTTCTCTTCAGATTGAAGTATTCCCTCTGATATTCTCTGTAGAACTGGTTTGGTCATTATTAATTCCTTCATTCTACTATTTCGTTTTATGTATTGCATTTGTATGTATTTCACAAAGAACATCTTAAACAATTTTTAATTAATTTTATTTATTTCTGTATGTGTATTAATGTACTGTCTGCATGCAAGTCTGTGCACCCGTGTCGTGCAATGCCGCGGAGGTAAGAAGAGGGTGTTGGATTCCCCTGCAACTGGAGTTCTCCTGGAATTGGAGTTTCAGACGGCTCTCGGACACCATGTGGGTGCTGGGGATCAAACCCGGGTCCTCTGCAAGAGCGTCGGTGCTCCTAACCGCTAGGCCATCTCTGCAGCCCCCATCTTAAACAATTTTATACCCCCTTCCCCATTGTGACCCTCCTATAGCCCCCCACTGGAATTCATATATTCTGTCATGTGTTAAGGTCCATTGTGTTAAGTTAGTATCCCCAGATGTCCCTCACTGCAAGTTCAACCACTGGGATCTAGACAACCTATGCAGAGACCCTCCTGTTAAGAAGATCATCTCTTCCTCACCCAGAAATAATCAGCTGTCAGTATTTCTTTAAGATTGTGGCCTGCTGTCAGTTTCCACAGTTATGTGCTGAGGTTTTGTCTGCCTGAGTTTGTGTGTTTGGGGCCTGCTGTCAGTTTCCACAGTTATGTGCTGAGGTTTTGTCTGCCCGAGTTTGTATGGGTTTTGTGCATGCTAACAATATTGCTTTAGGTTCCATGTAAGCAAGGTCCTGGAGCCTGTAGGACTCTATTTCCATATGGTCATCCCCCTCCTCTCTGGCTCCTACAATCTTTCTGACCTCTTTTCTGCAATGGCCCCTGAGCCCTGGATGGGTGAATTTTAATGTAGGAGTCCTATCCAATGACCCATAATCTGCAGACTCTTATTCTCTACATTTTGACCATTTGCGACATTTGTGTTCCTAGCACTCTGTTGCATGTACTTTATTGATGACAACTGAGGAGTGCATTAATCTCTTTATCCCTTGTTCTATGTTTTGTGAGCCTTAAGTGTAGAGGTTGTATCATAGATGTACCACTTAGGCTTGGGCAATTCACAGACAGTCTCTGTGTATGACCAGTTATGAAAATGTAGATCTGGGACCTCTTTAGCTATGTGTATTTAGCTAGGTTTACAGTACCACAAATAAGTTTCCTCCCTTTGAGTAGGTTTTATGTCCAATTAGGTAGCTGTTTATTATCCCCAAGATAAAAGTGCCAGTACTGCTTTTAACATGCAAAGTTTTTATTTCTCCTTCAATTTGAAAGTCTGGGCTATCAATTGTTGTCTTTTAAACCTTGGAATGTATCTTTTCAACCCCTTCTGGCTTTAAAGGTTTCTGTTGTTCTTTGTACATTCGTTATAAGTGACTTGACATTTCTGTCAAAGTTTTCAATACATTTTCTTCACACTGTGTTTTTAGTGTTTTAGTTATAATATGTTGTGGGGATTTTCTTCTTGTTCCTGACTGAGTATCTCTTTCTCTAGATATGGGAACTTTCCATCCATGCTTTGGTCTTTTTATGTAATACCAGAACTTTCCCTTGTGCTGTTCATACTTTTAAAATTTTATCGATGAACTTTACTGAATGATCCATTTGTTTTACTTTATCTTCTAGCCTTGATACTCTGTTCTCTGCGTGAATCATTCTATTTTTGAGGCTTTCCACTGGGCTTTTAATTTATGTTACCAGATTTTTCATTTCTACCATTATTTCAATTTGGGTTTTCTTCAGTAATTTTCTCTATTTATTGAATTAAAATTTTAGATTTTATGTTGACTTTTTTATGCTATTCATCTGTTTGTTTTTGTTTTTGGAGTGCATTTATAACTTCTTTAAGTTGTTTGAAAATAGTTGTAAACACACTTTTAAATCATCTGCATGTAGAACTAGTATTTAGGGTCAGAATCTTGTCTTCCTTTGAGAAACATATTATCCTGTGTAAGCTCAGGCCTCCTGCCTGGGTCTGCAGCTTTTGCTAGGAGTCGTGGAACTTGTTGTGTACCAGTCCCTACCCCAAATGTTCAGCTTCAGCAGAAACCACTGCAAGATTTGGAAATTCCTGAATGCCCAGGAACCCAACCCAGAGTCAGATCCTGTCCTTACTCTGGGTCCACAGCTTCCTATGAAGCTGCTGGAGTTTGCTTTCTCTCTCTCTCTCTCTCTCTCTCTCTCTCTCTCTCTCTCTCTCTCTCTTTCCTTTTTCAGTTTGTGTCTCTTATTGTAGCTGAGGCTGGACTGCTGCCCCGTCCCCTGAAGGCAGCTTATGGCACCTACTCTTCTAGGATCTCTGGACTTGGTGGTGGCTTTCTGTTGTTTTGCTCTAGGGATCCTGCCAGGCTTTCCTTTAATCTACCATCACAGTGCTTACCTCAGGGAGGTAGTTTTACCTCTGGATTTCAGCATGCAACTCCATGACCACAGGCTCACCCAAGCTCAGACTTACTTTCCTTCCCATTGTTGCCAGAGATATCTCATTGGGGCTTCTGCAGAATCCCCAGCACCTAAAGTGCCTACAACTCCTGGAAGCATTCAGACATGGAATCACATTTTTCCTGGCAGGGAAATGGGATGCTGTACTCATATGAACAATTTGGGGGAAGTAGGCCAGTCCTCTCTAAGTGAAGGTTTTATGCAGCTTCCATGGTCCTGGAGACATCCCCGTTCCCCATGGTTGTTTCTAAGATTCCCTACCCTGCTTTTCCCCTCAGTTGAAACTTCTTTGTCTCCCTGTCAAACACATGATCTGGGATTTCCCTGACCTTCTCTTCCCTCTCAGATTGTACAGACCCTGTCTACACACTCTATTTCCTGTCAGCTTCACACACTGGCTCAGTGCCTTTCTCCACCTCCATGCTATGCTGCTGACCTGAATGTTCCTGTTCTCCCCTCTTGACCTCCATGTTCCCAGCCCCTTCCATAGCAATAACTGTCTTTAGCTGGCAGACAGGGAAGCATCTGGGGCAGGTTGAACCCAATCACAATAACACATGTGTCTAGAGTTCTGTCCTTGATGATACTCCAGTATCTCATAATCTTTTGCACCCAGGGCTTGCTGCAGCCAGAAGGGAGGGGAGACACAAGAAATGAAGAGTCTGTGTGCTTGCACCAGTGTGCAAGCATATATTTTAGTGAATTCCACTGTACCAGTGGAGAGTTGTGTAAACCCACTGAGGTCTCAGCTTCTATACCCAGAATCATGGATTTCCAATACTCAGGTTTGGTCATCTGGGAATAAGGTGTGTCTATGTTTTGGGTGGGGAGAGGGTGGGATGCAGGACCCAACTCTTGGAAAAGCAGTCTCAGTGACAGCAGAGGCGATCATAATTCCAGCTCACATCCTGGCCCCAGGTCCCAGATATATGACAACAGAGGCCAGGAAGTGAGGCCAGGCATAGGCATCCTTGAAATCCCATCTCTACAACGCTGTCCATAGGCACCTTGAGGGAGCCTTCAGCAGAAGCTAAGGGCACACAAGTCACAAAGAATCATGTCAGGTCATCAGAAATTCAGTGTCAGGGAAGCCGCTGCTGTGGACCTTATGTTACAACTAGGAATTCTGAGGAGTAGGAATCCGTGTGACGAGAGAGAGAGAGCAAAGCAGTGTCTTCCTGAATCTTTTGTGCTACAGCTGAGTAGCAAGAGAAATGGGAAGCTGCCTGGGACTGAGAGCCAGCACTTGATTCCTTTTCCTATGCCTGTTGACCATCAGTGAGTTGTTCTTGTCCCCTGAAGACCCAATCAGCTCAACCCCTTGCCCAGACCCATGCCCCAAATCTAGAAGGGTTCCATGGACGGGCGTACTGCAACCAGGCCTGAGCAGGCCCACCCTGGAGGATGACTGGTGAGATCCTCTAACATTTTGTGAGGCCCGGATGAGACTTATCTTTCTTGCCTGAGATACACAACTCCTGGCCATCACACCGTGAGGACTGATGAGCTAGGTCAGAGACTATGGTGTGAAGAGCTACAAAAGAAACTGATTCAGAGAGCTCAGCACCAGCAAGCTTCCAGTCTTCACCCATAGTCTTGTTCATTTGCTCTGTGAGGATGCTCTGGAAGCCCAGAGCAAAACACTACCTGGCTAAAAGCATTGACATCCACATTTACACACACAGACACACACACACACAGACACACACACACACACACTTAAAGCGTTGACATCCATGTTTACACACACACACACACACACACACTCATTCATTCATTCATTCTTGAACATTGTATTTACTCATTCACCTCTGAAAAATTCCATGCCCACCTGAAGACATCTGAATGCCAGACAAGGTGCCAAATGCTGCGTTAAGTGTAGGCCTACAAGGGTTCAACAATGTACAGGGAAGCTTCTAGGGTCATAGACCTCAGAGTAGCCTCCACTTGCCCCAGCATGGTCTCCTGAGGCTTTCGACTGCCAATATTTTCTCTCTGGACCAGGGATGAGGCCACAAAACCATCTGTTACACATCCTTCTATGGCATATGGACTGCATCTAGATACTGATTTCCTGTAGCCATCCTCCAGCCTGGACATCTGGAGGGAAGCAGGGTTATACTCTGAGACTTTGAGGATAAAATGATGTGGCACAAAATCAAGATGAAAGATCAGGTAGAGGCTACATAGGGAGTCCACAAAGGGTTTCATGGGATCTCCTGCAAGGCCTGTGCACTCATAGGTATGTGTATCTTATCTTACCTAGAAAGGCCCAATGCAACACTTTCCTCATCTCTTAGAAGGAAATGACCATTATTAGCATCACTTCTGGCACAAGCAGTGGTGCTTAGAGTATAGTTGGACTTTCTCCTTCTTTGGAGTTTGCTGATGAGCACTCTGGGCACACATGGCTCTGCCATTTTCCTTAAAGTGGTTTCTTCGGTGTGACCTCTCAGGGTGCTCAATTCCCAGGAGCCTTTTTGACAAAAGCCTGGTAAATCTTCTGTTCTCATTACATGGAAGGAAGGGGGAAGGTTTGGCCTTGTACTGGCCCTACTCACTGTGGGCCAGGTCCACATTTGCATCAGGAAGAATGGGCCTCTCTCATAGAGTATCAAAGGAGGTTATGGGCGCAAATGGCAGCACATCAGAAACTAGTAGCATTAAGGCACTATCTTCACTGATTTTTTTCAGCCCCACAGAGGCATATTTGATGTTCTAGGTTGTATAGGGGCCCAGGTTTCTTTCTATGCACTGGGCCCTGGTACACCAGGCTGAGCCTGCATGGGAAGTCACCATCCATACACCTGCAGACAGAACTGTGGCCTTCCTGGACCCTGTCATAAGGTACACCCAGTGAGTCCTCCTCACACTCTGATCACCATGTCTTCATCACTCTGTATAGTCTTCTGTCTCCTCAGCACTCTCCTTCTTGAGCCTCACTGAAAGCCCCCAGTTCCAACATCCACCCACCTTGTTACTCACAATTTCCACAGTTATCTCCCTAGCCTTGACTCTTTCTGGCTTTTAAGTTTCCACGACTGGCCTTCAGATTATTTCCCGACTATATCCTGCCCAACTCTGTGAGAGGCATACCATCCTGGAGCTCACTAGAGCCACCCCACACTCTCCTTCCTCATTATAGCCTCATAGACATCTGTTAAATGAGTATTCACCTCTGTACTACATCTGTGTCTTTCTCCAGCATAACAGGGAAAATCATCACTGAGGACCTGCAGGATGCCAGCTGTAACCAGGGATCCCCGTGGCTTCCAAGTTCTCTTGGCAATTACTAATCTATTGGTACAGGAGATACTGAGACAACACTAGCTATCTGTAGGTCTAAACATTCTGTCTACAGAAGATAAGAAACATGGTTGTAGAAAAGGATTTCTCAGATTCTGACTCAAATTTCAGTTCCTTTTAATCTTAGTGATCCTCACTAGACTCATCATCTAGGTGCCAGTAGTTATCCATAACACAAAGCTCTTGTTGCTACAATAGATCAGAATGCAATATGGAGATGAATTCAGCCCTATCAATTCAAATACTCATTTTCAGAATCTTTAGTCCATTTTCTTTAAATTACCAAACACATAGTTACTGCATGTTATCTATGCCACTAATTCCTTACTGAAACAGGTAACAAGAACTTTGAGTTGAAAAGAAAATTCTTCTATCTAGTTAACATGTTACAAAATTATAATTAGTATTATGCTACCAATCCATCATTTCCCCCACGAGTAACTCATCATAAATAAGGCTGGGCTTTTCTGATTCCCATCTTTAATTTTTCTTCTTTTACCTACAGGTTTGTAAAATTAAGAATATGGCTAAATATCACTATTTATTTATAGCAGTAACATTTTACTCACTGAGATTACTCAATTAAGATGAGATCTTTTCATAGTTTCAATGTTTAAAAATTTTGTGATTTTAAGTATTTCCTCATTTTTAGCCCTGAATTTTCAGTTAAATATTTACAAAAATCAATGGTTATCTACATCTGAACTAATCTTAATCAAAAAGTAGGAAAACCTTGATTTTTAAAAAAAATATTTTATTTATTTTAGGTGTTTGAATGTATGTGGCTACGTGTGCGTAAGTGCACCTGTGTCACGCAATAACTGTGGAAGTCAGAAGGCACTGGATTCCCCAGGACCTGGAGTTGGTTGTTAGCCGCCACGTGGGTGCTGGGAACTGAGCCTGGTGTCCTCTGTAAGAGCAGCCATTGTTCTTAATAGTTGACCCATCTCTACCCCCCAAATTTTAATATTTGAAAATGAATAATTATTATCATTATTGCTATAAGAAACATGGAGGAAGAGTGGTAAATTATGACAGCTCAACTCCCTGACCTCAATGTGATGTCTACATTTTTGTAGATAAATTTATTTATTCTTTTTCACACAAAAAAACAGGTAACTGAGATTTGTGCAGGATATGTTTTCTTGCATTTAGGCTTCTCTTGACTTTTTTAACTTCCCTCCAGTCCACAGCAGCACCTCGGCAATAGTTTCACAGAAATTACTCCTTTTGCTCATGAGGACTAAAATATACTGCTCAAGAAGGAAGTTTATTCTCCATTTAAGATTCATGTCTACATCAATAATCATATCTGGTTAACTAGTTCCTTCTTACCACATCCTGAAATAAGGAACTGGAATGGTAGATAACTCCCTCCTGATGGATCAGTAAAAATTTTAACTAGATACCATTTTCTGTGCTTGGAAAGCTACTGGGGGTGGGGGAGAAACATTGTATTTCTTGTTTCTAAAACTTGTTTTGAATGTGTTGTGAATAGTAGATAGGCATTTAGTTAAGCTTGTGTGACTTGATGAGTATACTCTGGGGTCATCATTGCCAAGAATGTGCCTGGAATGCTAACATCAGCTTGAGGTAAACTAGGAAAAGGCTTGGATGAAAGACTCTTTTTGTCCAGACTCCTATAGAAAGCTAATTTACATGATTCAAGTCACAGGGACCCGGATATTGCAGCCACCTTGGGCATCAGCAAATCCCTAAAAAGCACCTCTTTTTGCAATCGCGGATCTCTGTCCCTATTTGACTAGTTTCTGAAAACAGCGTGCCTGCTTATACTGGGTATATGTATTTTAGCAGGATGACAATTCAACTCTGCATTTTCTTTCTGAGAAACAAGTCAATGCAAGAAGTTGAACAAATATTTAACATGGCAGTGTCATCTTTAGCTAGAATAATGGGTTAGTACTATAGTGTATCCAAGGAACTAGTTAAGCAGATATGATGGGTAAATTTGCTTTCATTATGTGAAAGGAAACAGTAGATTTGCTCTGGTGCTGGCACTCCTGACTGTGAATCAGGTATGTCCATGCCGAATGCAGAAATTATGGATCTCTGTGACAGAGTGTCAAGGGAGTGTATGTGGGTAACTGGTCCTAGGCCAAAAACTGTTGACATCAGGCACAATTTTTACTGGCATTCAAGCCACACAGAAGATTTGTGGATCTAAAAACCATATGGAGTCCTGGTATCCTGCTGTGCACTGGGCCCTGGCACACCAAGCTGAGCCTACATGGAAAATCACCTTCTACATCCTTGCAAGCACACTGGTGGCATGTCTGGCTCCAGTCTTATGGTGTATCCAGTGAGACCTCGCAAATTTCCTACCATGCCATCATCACCCTGCCTCTTCAGCACCCTCCCTCTTGGGGCTCACTGCATGCCCCCAGCTCCAACCTCCATCTTTGGCACTCACAATTCACAGACCTCTCTCTTCAGCCCTGACACCTTCTGTTCTATAACTCTCCCCAGCTGAAGTGTAGACCATGTCCTGGCTTCATCTGCTAACCCCCTCTGTCACACCCCTAGACCAATGTAATTTCTTACTGTACTCTAATTATATATCCTTATATGTACAGACAAGTGTACCTCTTACCACTTCTTAAAGAAGCTTTATTTTACAGCAGATGGAGACTACTACAGAGTTCTACAACTGGTAGGAGCCGTGGGTAGTGGATATAAACAAGGAGACAAAATTTTCCCAGGGAGATGGGAAGTTGATCATATAAACTTACAACAATGGTGACAGCATACACAAGTTCCATATGAGCTTAAACCAGACAAAAACTCAGCATAGAAGTAGGGAAATGTGTAAGAAGCCTAAACCTTAGCTGAGGAACTATTGGCAATGGATGACTATTGGCAGAGGGAGAATTGGTTTTCTTTAAGGGTGTGATTCTAAATAGGTTGACTAGGCCCTGATGAAAGGACTCACATTGAGAGACATTTGGGGACAGAAATGTGGCTTGATAAACCTTAACTTATAGGACAGAATACATGGAATTCAGTGACAGTTTAAGGGGGAGGTTGGATAGAGGAGTGGGTCTAAATATGATCAATATATATTCTATGACATTCACAAAAAATTCCAAGAGGAAAAAAAGGGGGAGACAAAATTGTGACATGTTAGGGAATGTGATAACATAGAATGTCATGACAAATTAATCAATAAATTAACTACCAGCAAAAATCAGGCAGGTGCAAGACTCCCCAAATTCAAAAACTTTAACTCAATATAGTACAACTTTAATGAGATGTGATGTTATGTTAAAAATTTAAAAAAATGCAAAATGTTCAGGAATCAAGCCTGAAATCCAGAAGTCCCTAATGGGAAAATCTATGATCTCTCCACCACATGTGTTTAGGTGTGTTTACAGTGCCATACATGAGCTCCTTCCCATTAACTGGGCCTTAGATCTAATTAGACATTGTTTTTATTAACACCAAGATAAAAGTGCCACTACTGCACCAATAGAGAAAGTTTGAAGGAACGGTCATTGTTTTTACTTAGTCTTTACACCTGGGAAGGACCATTGATTTGTTTTCTCCCATGGCAACTTGTATATAGTATCTTCTGATACCATGAGAGTTAGTCTTCAGGGAAGAGGCTTCCAGGGCAGTTTCAGCTTGAATGCTCCAAGTGTCTGAAGTCTGTCTTTTCTTCAGCAATAGGGTCTTATCTTCAAATTCTAAAAAGCAATCAGGGCGCCATGCTCTCTCTCTCTCGGTCTCGCGCTATAATATTATATATATATATATATGTGTGTGTGTGTGTGTGTGTGTGTGTGTGTGTGTGTGAGTAGGCTTTCCCTTGGGTTTTTCACACCATCTAAGTGTTATTTTTTTTCTTTCTCTCCCCCCTGTATATCTTCCTCCAACCTGCACTGTTAAATAACCCTCATTTTCCCCATTTCTCCCTTGATACCACTTGTCTCCTACTACTCTCCTCTCTCATATCCTTTCTACCCCATGGTTACTTTCTCTTTTTCTGGTTCCTGTGGTTATACCAGGACATATACTCACATCCAAAGTATTGGATATGTGTCTCAGGGTTGGAACTCATGTCATCAAGCTTAGTAGCAAGTGCTACCTAACTTGTCATCCCACGATACTCAGATACATAGATTTTAAATTGTGGTTCTAGATATCCCATAGAATATCTGTCTGGTTTCCAGTATTTATCTGCACGATCAATGCATCATTTAAGTGAGAATAATATTTAGGCAGTGTATGGTTTCCACAGTCACATGAGAATCACTAATCTGTATTTACTGGAGTTTCTGAGACAGTAGTTTTCTATAGGACTAAATATTAGGATTAAGGTGCTAGAAAGTTTCTCTGCTTTTGACTCCAATGTCACTTCATTTTAATCTTAGTGATCTTTATTAGACTCATCAGCTAGGTGTAAGTATTTACCCATAGCAATATGATCTTGTTGCTGCAATATTTTAGCAGATGTGAAGTGGAACCAGCCTAAACTTTTGAGAAGTGTGTGTTTGCTGCTGATTACAGAAATGGAGCACTAGGGTTACCTAAACCTTTCATAGCTGCAAAAAACACCAGTGAGTCCCAGATGTCTAGCACTGAGCTAAAACGTTTGAACTATGTTGGAGGACCTGGACTTTGCTTTGATCTGATGGTAACTGTGCCCTGGTTCTTCTTTGCTGGAAGAAGTATGTAATGTTTTATTAGGAGTCAACAGTTAATAGGTTTTGAATATTTTAAAGAGATTTCGAACTTTTAAAATCTTTGAAAGTTTTTAAGACAGTGGTATAATTAAAATTGTACTTCGTCTTCTTTTTTGTTTTGTTTTGCTTTGTTTCGGGTTTTTTGAGACAGGGTTTCCCTGTAGCCCAACCTGGCTTGGAACTTGCTATGTAGAATAGGCTAGCGTAGTCTTTGCCTAGTTCCACTTGCCTCTGACTCTTAATGTGTTTTTTATGTGTTTGTTAGAATGATACATCGGTTTGGATCCCAGAGACCAGACATGCAACATTTATAACTATGTAGGATTCTTGGCTCAAGATCCCATTCTTGTTCCCAGGGTACCTTTCTACTCTCCATCTTCTGTGGAGAATCTTGACTCTAAATGCTGAGATAAAAGGCAGCAATACCAAGTCAGGTTTAAATTTAAAGTATATTTTGCACTGTGATATTAACATGAAATTTTGGGGATAAACGAGAAGGCAGTTATGGTTTAATACTGATGTGTTTGTGTGTCAAATTGACAAGGGTGTTCCATATGCCTCTGTGGCTCTGACTGATGCTAAGGGGCAAAGCCATGATTGGAAAATAAAACAAATATCTGTGATAAGCCCAAATACTTTTTTCTTAAGGAATATACACATACCGTTTAAGTTCCAGGGCAATGTATTTCTATGCTGCTTCCTGTGGTTTTTGAAATGAAAGCCCAGTAAAATTATTTTTCCTTGCCTACTCATCATTTCTTGTTGAGCAGAAGAACCCCACCCAGCTGATAAAATACATAAGGACCTGGCCCATTAGGGCTTCAACACAAGAGGCTCTGTGCCTCAGACAGACAGAAGAAGATTCACCTCCAACTCCTTCTCATATTTTTCCTGGGACCACAGGTCAGGTTCTTTGTAGGTCACTTCAAGGTCCATAGCCTGTGTATGAGGCAGATATTAGTTAATGTGATTCTGTCTAGCACATGAGGAAACAGTCATGGGAGATATCTGGGGTACAAGAATCATAACTCCGACCACTCTCACCTGTCAAGAAGACACCACGATATGCTTGTCTGATTTCCTGGTGTGACTCATAACATGGAATAATCCATTTCAATTTTTTTGATATTCCCCTCTCTTTCTCTAGTGATTTTTTGAGACATGTTCTCCCTATAGTTCCAGCTTGTCTGAAACTTGCTTTGTAAACCCGCTGACTTCACTTTCATAAAGATCTGCCTTCCTCTGGAGTGCTGGGATTAAAGCTAGAGGCTATCATGTTCAGCTTCTTCACCAGTATCACAGGAAGTCCATTCATTCTACTGGACCCTTGGTCCCAGTGTTTGCATGCTCAGAGAGATTGAAACAAGGACAGGGAGTTCATTGCTATGAAATACCTACAGAATGGGCAAAAGGTACACAGAGAAGATTGACAAGTTATGGTGTACAGAGGGACAATTCTGATTCATCTAACTGGCTCAAGCCTCGAATAGCAAGAGTTATCCAAGCCAGGGATCATAGATGACTGTCCTAAAGGTACAACTCTTCCCTTAATACAGTATCAGGAGTGGATGTCACATGGGGGGGGGCAGAGATTAGAAAGCAAGAGTAGCCCTGCCCAATTCCTCTTCTACTGTGGTCAGGCTGAAGAATGTGGGAAAAACCTTGGTCTGTGGAATTGATGGGGAGCAAAGAGTTTAAAGCAGGCTTCCACTTTGATCAACTGACACAGGAATCTGTTGTCCCCAGATACAGAATCATGTGGGTTACCAGGTTCAACCACACAGAGCATTAGAGGAGCAGGGCTGGAGTTCTCACACTGGTCCAACATGGCATGGGAACGTCTGCTGCAAGTATGCAGTTCCGCTGCCTTAGAGTCAAGCTGTAGCATTTGACTGCTCTGAGAGCACTAGATGGCCTTGTTATGAGGATCATAGAGTTCTGTATTGCCAGGAACTTGACCGTAGGGTCTGGCCACTGGAGTTTGGAGGAAGTAATGGGAAGTCTTGAGGGTCAGGCATTCTTAGGCTGGTAGACTAGGACACCATCCATCGCCAGCAGGGGCCACAAGAGGCAGATGGTGATGTTGAGTGGGCATCCCTCAATTAATCCAAGTACAAGATCCTGGCAAGTGTGCTAAGCTCACATGTGGACACAAAGATTACAACAAGAAAGGACAAGAAGACAGCCCTTCCTCCTAGTTACTAGCCTCAAATCTCCCCCAGACCATAAGCCCCAGGAGTCTGGAGCAAGTCTGAAGATTATATAAATCTTTATCCCATGGGTACAAGTCCAGCTCTGTTTAGAGATCCCAGATTTTTATCCTCAGTGCTATATGGGGATAAGCCCTTACTCTCTGGTTCTAGAGAACATCCACATTTAAATTGGCACCAGTGTTCTGTGCTGTCCAGAAGTAGTCTCTGCCTAGGCTCAGCAATGATGCTTTCATATCCCCATATTTCAGGTGGAGAAACTGAAGCTTAGAGAGGTCATGAAACTTTCTCAAAGTCGCACAAGCTGAAAGGATTCAAGGTAGAATTGGTGACATCTTGGAGACCCAGGCCTTCTGCTGCTGAGTGCCATGACCAGTACTGTCCCATTCTATATTCTGAATCCTTATGAGGGAAGTAGGCTCACAGAACTCAAGTGAGAGAGTTCTGATGAAGCTTAACAGGTACAATTGCCAGGATATTTTTCTAGGAATATTATGCTCTTTTAAAGAAAGGCTAGGTCTAAAATGATCTTAGGTGTATCAGAATACAGAGAAATAAACTTTATGTTGTTAAATATTTCCTGAAAAATATTGGTAGCAAAATTCTAACAGCATAATACAATCATATCAGATGGCAGGAGTATTTGATAGAATATGAAAGAAAATACTAGAACATAGGATCAAACTGCACATAATGAATGTTACTCCTTGAAACAAAGAGGTGTTAAGATAAGGATGGCTCAGTTAAAGAGAATCTTTTTTTAATTTTATTTATTTTTGTATGTGTATGAATGAAGGTTCGTGCACCCGTGTCATGCAATGCCACGAAGGTCAGAAGAGGGCTTCAGATTCCCCTGGTTCTCAGCCGCCATGTGGGTGTGCTGGGGAATCGAACCTGGGTCCTCTGCAAGAGCAGTCAGCACTCTTAACCACTAGGCCATCTCTCCAGCCGTAAAGAGAATCTTTTATTATAATTCATAATATGAGAAAATTAGAAGTTAAGCCATTTTAACATCTCTTTAGATATCTCAGATATCTGAGAAAATTTAACATGTATTTTCCTTTGTCCAAGTAAAATTTACATAAATTCAAATGGTTACTACTTTAATCTTTTAAACAACCTTCCAGTGACAGAAGGATTAAACTCATTTGCCCATCTCACCTGATCATTTCACTGTGTAGTTTCTGGGCAGGGATTGGATTTCCCCTTCTTTGGAATGAAATTACTCAAGGAAGAAAATCAGTGCTGTATGTGACAGCCTCTTGTTCCCAAATCCAATGCAGATTGTTGTCAGATAACTAAATGTCACATTCTATAGCAGAGGATTCAGCCAAAAATGTCACTTGGCACTTAATTATCCCTTCTCCTTTGCATCAGATCTACCATTTTTTGAATTTTATGTCCTTGACACTTGAAAAATTTGGGTATATTTTGAATAGAATGTTTCTGAGTTTGGATCTCATTGATTCTTCTTCATCACTAGACCCAGGATCTACATCTTCATTAAGTAATCTTGGAGGGATGCTGGGTTCTCAGCACATCCTACACCACAAAACACTAGATTTTAAAATGTCTCAGATAATATTCCTTTACCAATGTCTGATGTTGCCCTCCTTGTCCTCTATTAAATTATGAAGGATATTGTAAGACGACATTATAGACTGCATAAACACCAATGCCTGAAGAAACAGATATTTAGTAAATATCAGTAAGGATATTTTTGATTTACTAAATGAACTTAGAATTTTGAAGACAGTGTTTGCTGTGTCACCTATTCTGGTGTTAATTTGAATTTGCGACCCTCTGCTGCAACACTTAAGTTTGTTAATTCAAAGCTCTATTCACTTGGAATCTTTTTCCTTTATATTTTTTTCTTGATTGCAGGTCACATTTTCCTCTTAGCATGTCTAGCAATTTTATTATATGCTATACAATTAATTCTTTTGTATCTGTTTGAATGTTGTTTATTCTAGTTTTTAGAAGACAATTTAACATGGGTTTGCCTTCTTTAGTCTTTGGTGTGATATTGTTAACTATAAAGACAGGTTGTAGGAGATTTCTGGAACTAGTTCACATTTCATAATCAGTATTTGATGCCCATTTATTAGAAAATCCCCTTGTCTCCTCTTTCCAGGGAGACAGGTGCTGTCTTGATCAATACTATGAACTTCTGTTGTCTGGGGACCTCCCTACTTCTCACCAGCATCTTGAAATTACAATTTTTTCTAGGCATGATCTTTTGGGGAGATAGGTCATTTTTCTTTCTACACCCTTCACAAACTAGCTGTGTGTTAAAGATCCTATTGTCCTTGGACTCTAAAGAAATGATGGGCAGTGGATAGAACTGGAACATCGTGGTTCTTGAGAAGCCTTGTCTGCTTCCTACAGATCCTGTGAGCAGCCTCTTGAGAACTAACTTTAAGAATCCAAAGTTGGAGTGAGCCTGTGAATATGGCAGAACTCAGCACTATTGGAGACACACTGACTCTCACTGGGGACTTGCATTGTATGTATTTGCACATATTTCTGATCCCACTAAAGCGGAGTGGTTTGAGGACAGTAACACGTAATATGGGATAGAGATAAATGCCTGGGTCATTACAACCCACCACAGCACTTGGATATATTCTGTGTTGTGTGGGAAATACTGAAGGGACTCACTTGTATCACCTCGTTAAAAGATATCTCTTTGTTACTGTGTTTGACATTATGCATTAGTGTAATATTATAAAATTATTCCTGCAGGTATAAGTAACTACTCTACTTCCTCCCTTTAAATTGCTTTACATGGTTCACCCCGCCCCTTCCTTTAGGAAGATACTTATCCAAGGCTAGAAGAGTCAGCTGAGCTGCACTTTTGGGTTCCAGTTTATGCACACACATACACACCCTCCTCATTCACACAGGCTCATGTATTATTGTGTTGTTTTGGGAAGTTCATTAACCATACTTCCAGTTCCACAGGATCTGCTGACCTCTTCTGGCCTCCGTGGGTATTGCATGAATGTTGTTTTACACTTTTTTTGGTATTTTTGAGACAGGGTCTCCCTTTTAGTACCAGGTGTCCTGGAGCTTGCTCTGTAGACCAGGCCGTCCTTGAACCCACAGAGATCCACCTATCTTTGCCTCCCAAGTGCTGGGATTAAAGGCGTGCGCCACCACGCCCGGCTGCATGAATATTGTGCACTTGTATGCACGCAGGCAAAGCACTCATACAGATAAAATAAAAATAAATAAATCAAAACAAAATTAAAAGAAATAACATCATAATCAAATAATCCTGTTTTTCTAGTTGGAGTGGGTATAATTCTTAATAAAGCAATGGCCAACAGTTTGTCTCAGTTTAAGTGAGTCTCCTGACAGTTTGTTCAGTAGCAGCTTTGGAGTTCCATTTATGAGTTCCAGTTTTCCAGAACTCTGAGGATGTTAAGCCATATGCAGCTTACAAGTCATTTTAAGTACCTTAGCTACCAACTCTTGCTTCTCAGTGACAATAACCGGTACATTGTCTGATCCCAGAGTGATAGGAATTCCTAACTAGGAAATAAGCTTTTTGGAAGGGGCCTAGTCACCACATGATTGTTTTCCATCTGGGTAAGGAATGCGTCTACCCAGGATGATAAGGAACATAGAAAAACAAGCAGGTATTTATAGATTGGGGTCCAGAGGAATTCACTGAAGTTAACAATCAAAATTTCAAACTGGCTCCTCAAACCTTTGTAACCCTAGGGAATTGGATTTAGATCATTCGAGGCTCATGTCTCACATTTCTCCTACATTGATCAGCCTATACTATAGATTCTGAGGGCTTAGAAATATTGTTTTACAGCCGGTTCCAGGGCCATTCTGCCAATATGAGTTCCTTTATGAAATTGTCTGCTAAATGCAGCTGCTATGGCATCAAAAATTGCTCTCTGACTTTCCTCAGATCTCCACCATCCACAGAGAGATAATTTGTATGTTCAGTCTTCAACCAGGCAGTCTCCTGTTGTGAGTAGTTAGGATCCCATTTAGCCAAGCTACAGCTGAAGCAGCTGATTTTCTCACCCTTTAGTGGTTCCATGTTTAGTGGTTCATCTTTAGTTCCTTTAGTGGTTCATCTTCCTTTCAATTGCCAAAGCTACAGGTCTACTTTCCTTCTGATGTCCATGCCAGTGCATGATGGCTACCTTTCTGGGGGCTCAAAAAGCATCTAGAAACTCAAGGGTTTCTTGAAGGTACTTGGGCTCTTTCCCACCCTTAGATGACTAAACTTTTCTTTTTTTGTAAATCTCTGAGTACAGGGAAGGCGGTGAAGGCATATTTGCAGTGTATGTTAATATTGACTTACACCTCTGAGGGCATCTGGAGGGCTCCTTTTAATTCAATGACTTTGGCTTGTGTGCTGGGGTGCCCTTTGGAAGGGACTCTGCTCAGTGATGGAGTTTAGTGTTCCTACAGACTACTCAGTCAGGCTCTCTCCTTCCCTTAAAAAGCTGCTCTCATCTGTGAAAGACTCAACATCATGGTTTTTAAGAGGTTTGTCTGTCAAGTCAGGGTGAGTGGAAAAGACACCATTCATGAATTTGATGCAATCAGGATCTGGTTGGTGTGCCTCCACAAGGTACCATGGTTGTGGGGTTCAGGGTCTACACCACTTCCAGGAGAATGCATAGTTTTTCTTATAGCATTGCTTGGTATCTGATCATCCTCAACTTAGTTTTCTAGCATTATATCCTTTTGTGTGTGTGTGTGTGTGTGTGTGTGTGTGTGTGTGTGTCTTTTGAGAGGGACACCCTGTAGTCTCAGCTGTCCTGGAACTCACTTTGCAGAGCAGGCTGGCTTTGAACTTACAGAGATCAGCCTGCCTCTGCCTCTCAAGTCCTAGGATTAAAGGCTTATGCCACCACACCCGGCCTAGCATTATTCCTTTTATTCCATTAAGTCAGCACTGTATGAGACATGGACTGTTATTTCTTCTCCCATGGTTAGTTTATCACCTTTAGACATTAAGAAAGTTGTGGCTCTGAGTACATTTGAACAGGGCTGACACTCCCATAAATGGGGATGTCTTGATAATTAAGCTACTAGGTCATGCCAGGACCCTAACATCTGAGTCAGAACTCCCACTGGGTTGCCAGCAAGCTCATATACATATAAGAAGAAAGCCTTTGTTATGTCTGGGAACCCCAATCCTGGCTCATCAATAGGGGCTCTTTAATCTTTTAGAATGTTTGTTACCTTTCTTTTCTCATAATAATACCCTCTTTACCCTCCTTTACTCCCTTTGTAACTTTATAAACATTGGCCATGGAAGTTAAGTCAGGTATCCATATTCTATAAAAACCAGCTACGTAAGGTGTTCCCTAACTTAACTGTGGGTTATTGGAGTTGGTATATAACACAGGGCCTGCTGCTTCTCTGGATTACGCTGACACTATCCTTGGGACAAATGAAACCCAAGGTACCTAAATTTTTCTTTGCAAATTTGAGCCTTTTTCATTGAAACCTTGTAAACTAATTTCTACAGGATGGTGAAGAGTGTGTCCCCTCCATGCAGTCCTCCTTTATTGCTCAGGACAGTAGAAGGTCATCTACATATTAGAGCAGCCTGCAGCCATACTCCTTTGCTGCAAAGACTTTCAGATCAGTGGTCCAGATGGTGCCAAAAATAATTAGGGAGATTTAAACCTTGGAAGCAATCTAGTCCACGTCAATCTGCCCTTGTTATTGTTTTCAGGATTTTCCCATTGGAAAGAAAGTATTTGCTGACTCTGGGAGACCAGCTAGATAGACACAGCAGGTATTCTAAGGTCTAAGCATGTAAAGCAGGTGGGTCCAGCAGGGATAAGACCCAAAGATGTAAGTGTAAATGAGTGGTAGTAACAACTGGGTGTATAGTGAGAGTGGCTTGATTTACCGCCCACGAGTCCTAAACAGGCCAATAATCTTCTGTCTCTAGCTTTGGGCCAGCAATAAATGTATTTTCTAGGGCAATGGGTAGGGCTGGTGGATTTCATACTTTAAAAGTTTTTCCAAATGAGTTTGAATTTCAATCTGTGCCTTAGGAAGGATGAAGTACTATCCCTGATGGGTGAGCTTAATCCAGGGCTTTAATTCCACCATTATTGGGGGTATATTTCTAGCCAACCCCTGAGCGTTATCTTCAGCATACACCCCAGGCACCTTGAAGAGAAGTTCTGGGCCTGCCTATGAGTCTATAAGTTTGAGGCAGATCCACTCCTCTTAATAACCTTAAGAGTCGGGGCTGGAGAGATGGCCTAGTGGCTAAGAGCGCCAACTGCTCTTGCAGAGGACCTGGGTTCGATCCCCAGCACCCACATGGCGGCTGAGAACCGTCTGTAACTCCAGGTCCAGGGGAAGCTGGTGCCTTCTTCTGACCTCCGCGGCATTGCACGACACAGGTGCACAGACCTGCATGCAGACAGTACATTCATACACATAAAAAAATTAAAAATAAATAAAAACACCATAACTCAATTGTTAAAAAAACATTAAGAGTCATATTTTTGCCTCAGATTTTCCTAGGATCATGCTTGCTACACCTTGTGAGTTGATGATATGGCAGAGCCTCCTATTGGGGGTGTCCTGAGTGTTGCACTTGGCCCTTGGGTCTTTATTATTCACAGCCAATCTCCTCCCAATAAAAACACAGGACATTCAGAGGCATATAGGAATTCATGAATCAACTTGTAGCCTCCTAGCTTAAACCATCTAGGCAGCAAAGTCTGGTAAAAGGCTTTGTTTGTTTTGGGTCTCACAATAGTTTGCCTTCTTGATATTGTACTCATAGGCTAAGTCACCACTTAATATGTACCTATAATATCTACTATAAAGTCTCAAGCCGGCTTCCTACTGTCATTTGGACCACAGGGGGCCCAACAAAAGTGGAGGGTGGTCTGTCTTAATTTTTCTCATAGTCCTGTATGGCAGTGAGGCCATTAGTTTATTATTTGGGACCCTACAGTGTCTCTGTCCAGGTTGGTACTCCTGTTGGATATCTCTCTCTCTCTCTCTCTCTCTCTCTCTCTCTCTCTCTCTCTCTTTCTCATGCTTTCACGCTCTCAATTACTCTCACTCCTGCTTGCTCTCTCTGTCATCTGTGGGATGATGTGAGAGAGCATTCTTGGTTTGCTGAGGGAACTCGTTTTTATGGTGATCATCCTGGTGACAGTAAGCACATCGGTTCTCTCCCAACCCATCACCTCCACTCTGGCAAATTTGCCTCTCACTGCTGTGCTTCTGCATGCCTGTTTCCTTCTGTCTGCCTGCCTGTACGTTTTAGCTGTGGCATGGCTACCTCGAGTGTTTGGCTGGCATTCATTCCAGTGAAGCCCTCTCACTTAGGTAATTTGTGCCAACTGTCTCCCTGGCCCTGATCAACAAAGGCCACATTCACCATCTCCCTGGTCCTTATCTGCCTCTGGGTCAAATGGGTGTAAAAGCAGAATGTCTCATACAGTCTCTCATAACATTAGTGGGCTCTCCTCTGGCCCTGGAGCACTTCTAAGATGTTTCCTGTATTTATAGCTCCATTTCCTCCCTCTTCTATGCCATTTATTAGAGTTTCACATAGCATTCAAATCTCTGCAGTTCTATCTCAGTAGGATCTCAACGGAAGTCCTTGGGGAACTTTGGTATAAACTGAAGTATTGTCTGGGTCCAGCTGGAGCATCTTCATCCACCTTAGGTAATATGACACCATTCCTCACTATTAAATAACATTAAGAGAAGCTGGGCACAGGCAGCCAATGTGGTTATGAGTTTGGAGAATGAATTGCATAAAGTCAATTAAGGCCTGGGGCTTCTCCATGAAGGAAGGCATATGACTCTTCCAACATAAGAGGTCAATGGTAGAATACAGGTGATAAATGAAAGGTGCAAGCCTTCCTGTACCCATTGTTTCTGGTCATGGTAGGGAGGCTGTTGGACTTCTATCAGTGGCAATTGTAAAGCATGTTGGAAACTCCAACACTAGGGGGAATGGCTGTCCTGACTAGGCTTTCCTCCCTGGAGTATAGGGAGTTAAAACCAGAGGCCTCTGGCTAGGGAGTTTCTTTTGATTTTGCTAGGGGAAGGAAAGAAATTTCTGGGAAGCAAGTAATCTCTAGTGAGGCCTTAGCTGCAGCAAGGGCAGGATATAACAAATCACCATGGGACCTGAGTTTCTAGCTATGTAGCTGGGGCAGGAAATTTGAGGGGCAGTGGGGGGTTAAAGTGTGACATAAGGCACAGGATGTCTTCTGGCTCCTCAGACTTTTATTTTGAGGTCACTGCCACCCTAGCTAGCATGATTATACAACTTTCCTCTAAACATTTTAGTACCAATAAGGACAAGAATGAACTATTATAAGCTGCCATAAGCTAAAATATGGGTACCATGCCCCCCCCAACAATCTTGATTACTTTTAGTTATATTCTTGTCCATTGATCCCTCACATGACCATCCTATACACAGTGATAGACAGTCAATTTCATAAAATGTCTGGACTTATTCAGGAGCCAGTTTAACACCTAATTTCTTAAGTATCATCTCTTAAAGATTTTCACCATACAGTCTAGCTGGATACATTTACTCCGTCTAACACTGATTTCCTCATTCTAGCTGAAGACAATTACAAGAAGAGATCAAATTTTGTTTCACCTATTTTTAACCATTTTTCCTCTCAAAGATATTTCAGGTGCCTCTTAACAGTGGCCAGTCTACACAACGTCCATTTCAGATTTCACTAAAGAGCACTACCTTAAGCCATATGAGGGTTTGCCACAGACTCTCATATTTGGACTAAACATTTTCTTGGGCTGAGGAGTGAGAGTACTTAAGCAGTTCCTGGGAAGGGAGCTAGGTGTTATCTAGAAGAGGCCTGGGAAGGCTGTATGATCAAGAACCACAGAAGTTCCCTAGTGTAGGTTGGAGGAAGGGAAAGCAGATTACTTAGTGAGTGGGGTTCCCTGAGGCTTGATGAGAATCTAGTCCTGTAGGTTCTCAGGTCTTCCTCTTCCTAGGGATCCTCCTACGCAGCTCTTAGTCATTCACTAACTTGACAAGTTTCTGACACACTATTGTGAGCTAGCAACCAACAAAATGCCCATCTTCTCATTTCAGTAGTTTTGTAGTAGGCCCGGTTACACTGATGGGCTCAGTTTCCTCTCATGTGGGGCATGCTGTACTCTTAGATGAGTACTTGATCCCAGCAGAACTCCTTCCCAGCAAGATCACAAATAGCAATAGACAAGCCAATACTCTCCAGTGGTCCTTAGGAACAGCACATCCAGTAACCAGAGGTACCAGTGGTCACGTGGGACATACAGGGATGAGCGAAGTCAAGTGTTCACAAGGCGGTGTCTCAAGATTGTGTTGAAAGGCAGAGCATTCCAGGAAGAAGATCATAATGAGCAAAGTTGCACCAGGGAATAATGACTTTTCACAACCTCATATAGAAAATGAGGCTTTAGGGAATGGCCTGGACTCTAGCAATGTCGGGGGGGGGATTGGGGTGGTCTTGTGTATTCGAACAGGAAAGAAGGGACGGTTCAGGTGGGAGTTTTGGAAAGAACATCCTTACAGCATTGTGAAAGAACAGTTTGTAACCTGCAGAAATCATCTATCCTCAGATTGATCCTTTGTCTACTGAATAAATTCTCTAATATTGGATATCAAGGTCTTTTCCACATTTCTCATTAGACTTAATTCTGCAGGACGAATAATTGTAAATTTAATACATATTGTGTTATTCAAACCAAATTCCAGGAGGAAAGATTCTTGAAGGATGTCCTCAGATACTCGATGAAGAGTGTGAACTTTCTTCTGATGCCACCATGGGCACTATCACAGAGCCTGGTATACTGGTCTATGATTATTGACAGATTTGAGATGGAAAATTGGAAAAATAGTGATCAGGATCATCTATTCAGATGGATATTAGCCTGTTACATTTTTTATGATTTTTTTTTTCCCTGAGCCCTAAAGTACTTTTCATAAGTATTCACTGTCCCCTTGCTAAGCATGGAACTGTCAGTGGTGGCCAGTCATTGCCTAGAGAACATGCAGGTTCTCACCCATAGAATAAGCAACATTATGGCCATTCTGACTTCCCCAGGCTGAGGGGCCAGCATGCTGTTTCCCTCTTGCCTGTTTGGGGTGTGCTGCTTGTGGCAGAAACAAGATTATTCCTGGTCCACAAAGTTCCATAGCTGTGGAGATGCTATCTTGTTCTGGACTTTTCTCAAACCCTGGAAATGTGTCGTTTGAGCCATTCTGCATTGTTTTGGTGTTTTGAGATGTCCTGGAACTTGCTACATAGACCAGGCTGGCCTTGAACTCACAGAGATCTGCCTGCCTCTGTGTCACAAGTGTTGGGATTACAGGCGTGCACCAGCAGAGCCCACAATTCTGCATTTTATAGAAGATGTAGCAGCTGCTGCATCAGCCCAAGGAGCATAATCTACAGAATGAAGTCATCTATCCATCAGTACATTAGTTCCACAAGTTTCATGCCCACACTGATGGACACTCTGGGCACACATGGCTCTCCCATTATCCTTAGGGTAGTTATTTCAGTGTGATCTCTTTATGTGATAAATTATCAGGTGCTTTCCTGACAATAGCTGGGGAAATATTCTGCTTTCATCATGTGAAAGGCAGGGGCAGATTTGGCCTGGTGCTTGCCCTGTGCTCAGAAGACTATGCCACACTTGGAACTATGAAGATTAGTCTTCTTTATCAGAGCTTCATGGGAGTTGATGCGGGCAACTGGCTCCACAACCCAAACTATTAGCATCAGGTGCTGTCTTCACTGTAGTTCAACTCCACTGAAACAGATTTAGAGTTCTGGAGATTGTACTGGATTTCAGAGTTAATTCCAGAAAAGTTTTATACTTACTATTTTTTAAATATTTTAAATATTATTTTTATTTTATGTGTGTGAGTTTATTGCCTATGTTCTTCATCATTATACAATTTAGGTAAATCTTTGTTAAGAGATTAGATTAATCTAATTGATTTATTTAATAGTTTATATATCTTGAGTTGTCTGCCTTTTTATTTTGGAGAGAGTGGGTATCAGTATGTTACCTAGGCCAGCATTCTGACTCAGAATCTCAGGGTATGGGATTACATTTGTGTACCATTCACCAGGCCTAGCAAATTATATTTTAATAATGTATGTATTTATGTATTTTATAAAAGTGTACAGGTCAAATAAGTTAGTATTTTCTTTTTCTTTTTTTTGTATTTTCTATTCAATGTTAAAATTATAGTGATATAAGTTTAACAATGTGAATGTAATGGGGAATCCTTCAGTTGGGGAAATGTGATGCTTGTTTAGAAGACTGAAGTGAAACAGTAGTCATTTTTTTTATTGGTGCTTTGTACATTTCATACATCATTTTCCAATTCAGATCAGGCATATTTCCCTTTCCCTTCCCCCCTACCCCCACCCCATCCCAGATCATGCATTTTGCCATAACTGTCCTGCATCTTTCTCTCAGTTTTTTTTTTCCTTTTTTAGCTATAAGTGATGATCCATAAGTACAAGCATCCTTCATATGAAACCAATTTACAGGCTGTTGTGCCCAAACCCCCACAGCCCCACCATCCAGCAGGGGGTGAGGGGTTGTATGTTCAATCAAGTTGATCAAATGAGTGCCCAGACTACATTGCTGTAGTTTCACCATTCACCCCAATCGCAGCCCTTACATTCTACCACGCCCCCTCTTCTGCAGATTGTTCCCTAGGCTTAGGAAAGGGACACAGGTGGATGAGAAGCAAAACAGTCCACTCTCTCTGGAGCTGTTGTCTTGGACTCTGGTCAATTCTGGCTGTTTCCTTTCATGGGCTGACAGTTTGTCCAGGAATAACCTTTCGATCCTACTAATGAAGCACAAGCAGTTAGATATATAGGTATTTAATAGTCACTTTGAATCCACTAGTGAAATCAAAGCAAGTGAGCTCTTATCTGGGAATGACTAGAAACAACATTGACACTAAATGGAGTCAGAATAGGCTAAATTATTTTTCTCTTAAATCTGCTTTCTTACCGTATCTTGAAATAAGGAACTGGAATGATAGAAAACTAGTGAAGTATGACCCAACATATTAACCACAGATCATTGACAATGCCTGGAATGCTATGCAGAACAAACACTGTTCTTCTGGCTTCTAATACTTGCTTTGAATGGGTTGTGAGAGGTAAACAGGCATTTGATGAGGGATGTGGTACTTGATAAGTGCACTCCGGTGCCATCTTTGTCATGAGTGTGGCTGACATCTTAATGTCAGTTTGAGGAACAAGTTTGGATGAAAGTCTCTTTTGTACAGATTCTTACAGAAGACTGAGTCCCATGAGTAAAGTCACAGAGACCTTGGTATTACAGCCAACCTGGGACATACTTCTGTGAGCAAGTCCCTAAGGAACAGCTTTTCCTGGAATCCTGGCTCTCTGTCCCTCTATTTGGCAGGTCTCATGGGGTATTGTAGTTGCTTCTCATACACTTGGTCTAAGTTTTTCAGTATTTTGTATGAAAACACAATACAATATTGTCAAAAGTAATTCTCACTCTCCATTATAATCAGTTACCTGTATGGATATTCAGTTTATCTTTGGTAATTACTTAGCTAGAAATAGCTGGGTAGGAGGAAGAACCAGCATGACACCTAGTAATCTCCTTGTCTCAAATGAGATGATCTTGTATCTTTTCACAGGAATTGTTAAGTCTTGAAGGTATTCTTTTTGTTGTTGTTGCTTTGTGAGAGAGTCTCATGTATTTCAAGGTGGCCTTTAATTCACTATGCAGCCTGAGACATTAAAATATCCTTGTAGCTTCAGCCTCCCAAGTTCTAGGATTAAGGGAGCACCCCAGGCTTGACTGAATATTTGATAATGAAGGAAACAGAGTATCTTCATTGCTTTTTATAGTTGATCAATATATTTTTATAACCATCAATGTTGAGAATGCCCCTTTGCATAAACACATATTTAAAACAAAGACAGAGGTATATTTAGGTGTGCTTAGGAATTTTTGAAAATTAAGTTATAATCCCAAACTGAATTTAACTGTTTTTCTTATGAAGCTCAAGTCAACTACTGCAACATTATTTGCATATTTTTATTTCCTTTATGACAATTCCATATACACAAACAATATATCATAATCACATCTATGCTCAGTCCACACTTCTACTCCTCTAGCACCTAAGTCATCTCTTCTTCCCCTTCATGTCTTCTCCTTTTCATGGTAACCACTCACTACAATTAGTGCTGGATGATAAAATGGCTTGACCTTGAGCAGGTACTCATAGCTGTATGTAGTTAGATCATGAAGACAATGACCATGTCATGTCCAGAACACAGCATTTCACAGCATTCTTCACTATCTTCTATCTCTTACATTTTTTGCCTCTTTCCTTTGATGTTTCCTGAGCTTTGGTGTAGGGGAAGTTGATAAACACGTTCTATTAGAGCTGAGCACTCACCAGTCACTTATTCTCAAGACTTCGAGCAGTTATGTTTCTCTGCATTAATTTTTGACCACTGTAGAGAGAAACTTTTCTTGTCAAGGTTGAGACAGCATTAAGCTATAGGCATAAATATAAATATCCAAAAGGTAATTTGATAACATATCCATTTAGTAAGACAGAAGTAGTAGGTTCCTCTCTAGGTTCCATTACCTCTAGAGCCATGGGCTTTTGAACAGGTTTACAGTACCAAGCATGAATTCTCTCTTGTGGAACTAGACTCAAATATAATCTAAAAGCAGTTGGTTACTCCTATAACTGTGGTGCCACTATATCACCAGTGGACACATCTTGTCTGGAAGTTCAGTATCATAGCATGCAAGGTTTGCTGCTGAATGGTACCATTGATGGCCTTTCTCTCTCAGAAGATGGCACACCATTACTCAGCAGGGAAGACATCTTCAGGTCAGTTCCAGATTGATTCCTCTATGTCCTATAACAAAAACTGGTTGTTTCTTTGGCAATAAAGTTTTACTGTATAGTTCTGATGGGCAACCAAGATCAATGGTATTGGGCTGATTTTCTAATCAGCAGTTTTTACAAGAAAGCATTTTATTACAATATAATCTAAAGCTATACTTATTTGATACTTGTTGAATAATTACAATAGGGAATTATTGAATTTACATTAGTTTTTCATAATTAACCCATTATATTTGTGTAACAGTAGAAAACGGTACTCTAAAAACATTGCCGTTCATAGCAAACAGAAGTCTCAAATCTGATCTGAGGCACTTCTGACTACATTCTTGTGGTGTTGAGTGGCTGTTAAAATTAATGTATAATGTGCATGTCTGTTCAGAGTCCAGAATGCAGTGAAGTTACAACAGACACAAGTACTATGGGAAACACCTCAGATTCATTACATGGTCATTTTTTTGTCATTGTTGTTTTTGAAACAGGATCTCATATAGTCCATATTGGCCTCAAGTCCTCTGTGTAGCTGAAGCTGATCTTCAATTCCTTATCTCCCTGCCTCCATCTACCTAGTGTTAGGACTATAGGTATGGACTAGCATGTGCAGCTCATGTTTAATTCTGTATTAATCTTTGGTGATTACATGTTAAGTAATATTTTACTGTTACCGAATATTTTATGATCTTTGCATTCAGTTACATGACCACACAGTTTAGGAAGCTCTGAATTAACATATAGTTTCAACTATTATATAATGCAGCTATCTCACACCTGTGTGTGTGTGTGTGCGTGTGTGTGTGTGTGTGTGTGTGTGTGTATACAAAGGAATCAATATCAGCATACTGGATGCCCATGTTAACTGTGAGACTATTTACAATTCCAAAGATATGAATCTAGCATAGATATCAATAAACAAATGTTTCATAAAGAAATGTGATTTTTTTAATCCATAAATAAAATTTCAATCTTTTTGTATGCAGAAAAAAAGGGTGGAAGTAGAAATCCTCAAACAAAGTGATATAAGTCAGACTGAAGGGTAAAAATATCATATGTTTTCTGTAACATGCAGAATCCAGCAAAATGCAGAATCCAGCAACACAAAATAAAGCATTAAAATAGAAAGAGTATTATTGGGGTTGTAGAAGGGAACTAACACCAAGGGACAAGGAGCCAAGAGGAGGAATGAATGGGTATATAATCATACAATGTATGTATATGAAATCTCATTGTACAGCTAGTTGTTTTGTAAAGTTAGTATTTGCTAAAAGAAAGTTTTAAAACCCTATGAAGCACAACAAAATGTTCTAGAAAGCAGGATGCTGTCAGGTGGTGGCAGGGTCTTTACTTCAATGCCTCCTGCCTTGCAGACTTGTGTGGACTTAATGCTTAGTGCACAGAAGAAAGCAAATATATGTTAAGAGAGTAAAAGTTCAGAGAAACTTCAGTCAGGAAAGGAAGTCAGAGAACAGCACATGTATGGGAACAGGACTTACAATGAAGATTATCAGGACAGAAAACAGGCATTTTAGAACATTTGGTTTCTGAGACATTGCCAGTTATATTCTGCTGTTCCTGAGTAAGAAGGTGGCTGCAAATTGGCTTCTCAAGTAGTTAGCACATTGGGAGTTGTCGCCTGAGTAGTTCTTTCAAAATGATTTTGATGGCTAACACACTTCTCTAGAAAACAAGTTTTAGTCAACTGTCAGCATTTAAATATGTGAAGACATCACAAGGATTTTGACTTAAAATGGAGAAGTCTGGCCATGATGGCCCAACATTCCTTGCCAGGAATCCTAATATCCCTGGTTGTTTGGTGTTCCCTGGAGAAGAGACATATTTGTTCTCAGTTTGCCACTATCTCCATTTTGTTACCTATCTACCATGGTAGTACTTTTGAATGTTGGTCATCATACATTTTGAATGTTGCAAAAATATCAAGCAGATCAACACAGAAACACACTGTGAATTCTCTGTGCCCCTTACCCAGTTTCTATGATTGAGATTCCTAATTAACTGTCTATTACATAGTGTCCTCCCTTCCTTAATTACTGGGATCCAAACCTGACCTTCACATCTTCTCATTGAAAAATGCTCCATGTATATTTGGAGAAGAGCTGACTGTATGTGCCTCCTACCCAGGTCTGTTTCTCTTAATCCCCATGGCTTATACACTGCTTATAGGACATGGTCTGGAGACACAGTAGTGGACATTTCAGAAGGCTTTCACTGTGACTAGACAAGATGGCAAGCAGTCATAAACACTGTTGGGGACTGCCCTCATGAATATTATAGACTATATAGGGCTTTTATTCCCAGCTGATAGGTTGTCCACAGAGATACATGTTCAATAATAAATAGATATGTAATATCTATTTATGTAATAGCATGTAAGTAATCTCTGCACATATATTCTTGAAGATCACATAGTGTATATATATATATCAATATTAATTTAACTATATTTAGACATATATATTTAGCTAGATACAAACACTGTGAAAATAGTTGCTTTTTAGTTTCTTCATTCTTATGTCAAATGTTAAAGCATGTAAAAATAATTAACTTCTGTAACTTTTCCTCAACTCACTTTCCATTAACAAACACTACCTTTTCAAATTTAGTAGTGTAAAGGGTTTTGAAGTATTCTTGTATAATTGTCTGGATCGTTTTGTTGTCTGTTGTGATGTTTCCCTTTTCATCTTGAATTTTATTGATATGGAGTTGCTCTTTTGGTTAACTTGGTTAGAGGTCTATCTATCTTGTTTATTCTTTCAAAGAACCAGGTTTGGATTCATTGATTCTTTGTATTGTTTCTTTGTTTCTATTTCATTGATCTCTGCTCTGATGTTATTTCATCTTGTCCCTTGGGTTTAGGATTTATTTGTTGTTTTCTCTCAAGTGTTTTTAGCTGCAGTGTTAGGTCATTTACTTGTGCTATTTTCTGTTTTGTTTTGTTTTTGTATTGAAGTTTTGTGCCTTTGATACATTTCTTAATGAAATTTATACCCCTTCCCTGCCCCCTCCCTGCCAGAGTTCATGCATTCTGCCATACATGTTTTGCATCTTTTTCTCAGTGTATTTTTTTTTTAATTTCTTCAGTGTAGAAGTTTACTGTTTGGGCAGAAGTTTACTGTTTCAATTGGTTCTTTGACCTTATCTTTTTTGTTGTTGTTGTTCCTTCTAGTTTGTATCACTTCAAAATATGCATATAGTCATGGCCAACATATACCAAAATTATGGTATATGAAAATGAGCTACAGGTTAATTCCAAAACATGTTTAGGGATTCACATTTTGACAGTAGGGTTGTATGTAGGTAAAGAAAATTATTACTTTACATTCCTACATTACATAGCATGTTGATGAGTAACATCAGGTATTATATTTACAAAAAAGGAGTCAGTTTACCTTACAAGTAGGGATTTGGTGCTAGGATCCACAATTGAGGGACACCATATGTGGTTTGTTTTGGGGGGACTGTGTTACTCCACTTAGCATGATGGCTTCTAGTTCCATCCAACTACCTCCAAAGTTCATGATGTCATTTTTCTTTACGAATGCATAGAATTCCCTTGTGTAGATGTACCACATTTTCTGTATCCACTCATTGGTTGAGGGACACTTGGGTTGCTTACAACTATTCACTATTGTGAAGAAGGCTGTAATAAACATAGATATGATGTTTCTCTGAGGTAGGATGAGTCTTGTGGATATATACCCAGGAGTGGTATGACTGGGTCAGGTGGTAGGCTCATTTTGAGTCTTTTAAGAGTTCTCCACACTTCTTTCCATAGTGGTTGTAGGAAGTTATATTCCCAGCAGCAGTGGATGTGTTCCCCTTTCCCCATAACCCCTCCAACATTTGGTATTCTTTTTATTTTCTTGATGATAGCCAGTCTTACCAGAGTGACATGAAATTTTAAAGTGGTTTTAACTTGCATTTCCTTAATTATTAGCGACATTAAATAGTGCTTAAGATGTTTCTCGGCCATCTTTACTTCTTCGTTTGTGAAGTCTCTGTTCAGCTCTTTACTTTTGAGTGAGTCATTTGTTTCTTGCTCTTTTGTATTAGGAGAAAAATAAGTAGATGAGGACAAGGGGTCCCATAATAGGGTGGGGTCCCATAATAGGGGAAAGCCATGTAAAAAGGAGAGTCTGGCACCAGGGGAGGGAGAGAAAGGGGGCTCTCCCAGTCTCTGTAGTGACTCAATCCGGGTTTCCACCAGGCCAGAATGGATATAATAGCAGCCTTCTTCTTCCAGGAATAGGCACATGCCTCCTTTGTCAGCTGTGAGGGCTCCAATGCAATGAAAGGGGAAGCAAAGTCACTGACAGTGTCTGGTGGGAATGGACATCTGTGTGTCACTTGGAATGTGGGAGAGGGATTGGAAGGTTTTCTTAGAAAAATTTTTGGTACAGAGAGTGCCAGAATGAGAGCCAGTATAAACATGACAATAGGTTCTGGGGAGGAATCAGTCATGAGTCCCAAATATTTATGACATATCAGTATAGACAGCAAAGCACATCTGACCTATTCCTGAGATGTTTACCAGCATAGCACAGTAGGTCTCTCACATATCTCTCTGGTAATAGGGTATAAGTTATTTTATTATTAATATTATTATTATGATTTTATTTTCCTGTTGGGGTGTTTAAAACCATACTGTTAGCTAAGGTAAATTAATTTAGTCTTGTTAAGGTCAGTTAAAGTTCTTATCCTCAGGGTTCACTCAGGCCATGGGTCTGGCTCCTTTCTTTTACCAGTTCCAGCTATGTGAGGACAAAGTCAGGTCTTGCTTGACCAGCACTTCCCTTTGAAACATGAGGAAATTCTCCTCTATGTTGACATTCCTCCTTTGACTGGTCAACTGTCTGGCAGAGTCCCTTAAGTGAATTTTCAAGAACTCCCTGGCCGGGGAAGACTGGTGACTCACTGCCATAGGGTATGTAGAGAGGTAGCCATAACAGATCCCTAGAACTTAAGTTGACCTTAGAGGGCAAGGGGCAAAAGATTGTCCCTTTATTATTTGTTTTGGTCTTTTCAAGATAGGGTCTCCCTGTAGCCCCAGCTGTCCTGGAACTCACTGTGTAGACCAGGCTGGCCTTGAACTCACAAAGATCTGCCTGCCTCTCCTCCAAAGTGCTAGGATTAAAGGCATTAAAGAAGCCTCATTAAGGGCTGGAGAGATGGCTTAGTGGTTAAGAGCGCCGACTGCTCTTGCAGAGGACCTGGGTTCCATCCCCAGCACCCACATGGTGGCTGAGAACCATCTTTAACTCCAGTTCCAGGGAATCCGACACCCTCTTCTGACCTCCGCAGCATTGCATGACACGGGTGCACAGACCTACATGCAGACAGTACATTCATACACATACCAAAAAAAAAAAAAGCCTCATTAAGTCTCCAGGAAGACTAGGAACTTTAGATTTTAGCAAACCTAAGAGTGATTAGAACTATCTGAGCCCACAGATGACTGTGAGGAAAGAAGATACTTCAGGTAATTGCAGTTAGAAATGAACTTTAAAGTATAGCACTCAGCATGCCACCTTTTAGTTTCACCGTGCCATTTTATTCCCATAATTGGTTACATTTCCTTTCCTTATGGTGAAAGGAACATAACAAAATAGAAATTCCTAAGAGCTTAATAGGAACATACATTGTTTTGAGGGTTTTTTTTTAATTTACTTATTTCTGTATGTGTATGAATGTACTATCTGCATGCAGGTCTGTGCACCCTTGGCGTGCAATGCCGTGGAGGTCAGAAGATGGTGTCGGATTCCCCTAGAACTGGAGTTCTCCTGGAATTGGAGTTTCAGATGGTTCTTGGCCCCATGGTGGTCTGACTAGCCAGTTAGTCATGTGAAGAAATGGGCTTTTAGCATCTAAATCAGTGGATTTGTGGGGTATAGGTTAATGGAGGTTTTGTTTTTTAGTACTTTGAATTTTCATGTGATGGGTCTATGGGAAGACACCATCATTTGTGACCTTTGATTACAAANATGTACTCTCTGCATGCAGGTTTGTGCACCTGTGTGGTGCAATGCCACGGAGGTCAGAAGAGAGTCTCGGGTTCCCCTGGAACTGGAGTTAAGATGGTTCTCAGCCACCATGTGGGTGCTGGGGATCGAACCCGGGTCCTCTGCAAGAGCAGTCAGCACTCTTAACTGCTAGACCATCTCTCCAGCCCCCCCCCCCCAGTTTGTTTTTTAAATGGGGAAATGTCATCATATTCTTCAAGGAGGGGGAGGGCCTGGTACTGCACCAAAACACTCTTGGCCACAACCTCAGCTATGTTGTTAGTTGGCCCTTAATGAACTGAATAACACAGGGGGAAATTACTAAGAGTACCCTTAAGGTGATGAGGGGTCCTATGAAAGGGAGCATCCAGGTGGTTAAGGGGTTGGAGAACCAGGAAACAGATGATTGGGGAGAATATCAGACCCGAAGTTCTTTCTAGAGGTCCTTAAGGCCTTTTAAATTTCATTCCACTACTCCAGACTCATTGACATAAAAGCAATATTCCTCCCCCCCAAAACAAACAGGCTCCATTAGTATTTGTATCCAATTTTACACAGATGGTGAATTTAGCTGTACCCCAAAGTCTCAAATCTGGCTGGAAAGACCTGTACATATAATTATTTTGATTAAATAAAGTCCAGTTTGTGTTTGCTATGATCTCAAAACTACTCTCATATCCTTGGTCCTTATACTCTGACACACTTCCTTCTTCCAGGAGTAGTCCCTAGGCTTGAGGAAAAAGGGGCAAGAGTGGGTGAGAAGCGAAACAATCCATCTTTTCCTTGAAGTGATTCCTTGGACTTTCGGATCTGTCCCGCCTTTCCATTTAATGGGTTTACAGTTCATCCAGGGGTTCCTTTTTTAATTCTACTAATAGAACGTAAATAGTAAAAAGTACAGGCACTTTAAGTAAGCATTAATTATCATAATAAGTTATGTTATAGACACAGGCATAGATGTTTAAAAATACCATCATCTTCCACTTTAGAGTGTCTTCTCTAGACAAGTCTTTTGTGAAACGACACTGCTTATCATAAACACATTTTAGTAGATAAACAGATGAAGGCTAATTAAAGTTCTTTTTAAGAATAAAACATCTCAGCCCTTTGATATCAAATCTACAAGGTAAAAAATAATGCATTATAGCATGAATGAGGGGCATTAGTTTAGAGGCTCATTTGGTATTTAGGTGTTTTTAATTTTGTTTCCCATGGCCCTTTTATCTTTCTTAAGCTTTGATAGACTCATAGGGCCTGACTTTTGGCTGTGGTTAAAACACCTGGTTTTTCTTTACTGGCACCAATTGGCTGCTGGGGGAAGGCCCCAGCCAGCTAAAACTGTTTCCATTTTTAGTAAGATTTTTTTCTCAGTCAAGAAACTTATTTTGTTTAACTTGGGTGGCTCATACCCAATTTTTGAACACTTCTTACTTTTAGTATACTTTTGTGAAATGTTTCCCAGGTTCCAAAGCCCCTTTGGAGGATTTTAGTATAGTTCCTGGCTCTGATACTTTTTGATCAATGTTTTTTGGGAATAAGGAATATCCCTCCAAGAGAACTCATGTCTCTTAGTCAAAAGAAGAAGTCAAGCATATCCAAAAAGGAGTCACTGTCATAATAATTGACTCCTAACCCAGAGAGATGCCATCAGGAGCACCTATGTATCACTCTTTTGTGTTGGTCCCCTGAGAAATATTTTCTCAGACTTCCTTTTTTTTGCATATCTAAATGGGCCAATACATTTTTTCAGAGTTAGTAAAGGATTGGGGGTGTTACTTTTTATTTTAAAATTGATAAATTGACCAAAGGTTTACAGTAGAGAGTTCTCTAACTGTATCCGAGAGAGAGCAATATTAATCTCTCCCTTTTAGAGTTAGTACCATGAATAGGCTAGTTTTTATTGTTTTTAGACTTTTACATATTAATTTATAATTTTTAATGGACTTTTTGGTATTTTTGAGACAGAGTCTCCCTTTAGTCCCAACTGGCCTGGAGCTAGCTCTGTAGATGAGGCTGGACTTGAATTCACAGAGATCCACCTGCTTCTGCCTCTCAAGTGCTAGGATTAAAGGCATTCGCCACCATGCCTGGTTAATTTATGATTTTTTTTTTAAAGCACTTGTATGGAATGTAAACTCGTACAACCACTATGGAAAGCAGTGTGGAGAACCCTTGGAAGACTCGGAATGAACTTGCCACCTGACCCAGCCATACCACTCCTGGCTATATACCCACAAGACTCATCTTACTGCAGAAATACATGCACAGCCATGTTTATTGCAGCTTTCTTCACAATAGCAAAGACCTGGAACCAACCCAAGTGCCCCTCAACTGATGGGTGGATAGAGAAAATGTGGTACATCTACACAATGGAGTTCTATGCAGTGGTAAAGAAAGATGACATCATGAGCTTTGCAGGTTAATGGATGTAGCTAGAAGATATGATACTAAGTGAAGTAACACAGTCCCAGGAAAACAAACAAGGAATGGTATCCCTCATCTGTGGATGGTAGCACCAATTATCTAATTGTATGGCAAATGGAGCAACCTTAATGTGATCTGAAAACAACTGTGCTATATATTGTGAATCCCTTAAAAATAAATAAAAATTAAAAGAAAAAAACAATAATAAAAGCAGTTGTACTACATACCCATACAGGAACCAAGTTGTAAAGGTCCACTAAGTCCATTCAACAAACTGTCTCTTATTGGACTATACTGTTGATAGTAAAACCCAGTCTTTTAGGGCCAAACTATCTCTTAGACAAAACAAACGTTACAGGTAATATTATACAATACAGAAAAATATAGAGAACACTTCTGTACATTAATTCCAAAGTTGTCATTGGAAATCTAGTACAAATTAGGAGTAAAAGATATCAATAACAATCCCCAATTAGTTTGTCTATTACTAATTTTATTAGTTTATTAATAATTTATCCCCAATTAGTTTGTCTATTACTAATTTTATATTAATAATATTTGACTAATTTTACTAAATATAGTATTTTAATTTTTAATACCACACAATGTGTAAACAAAGCTTGGGCAAAAATTGAACATTAAATAAACCTTGACTAGACATACATTGTGATTTTAAAATTTCTTGATTGAATTTTGACCCTAGAGAAAAGTTTATTTATATAATTTTAACTTTTTATTTATTACACACCCCTAAATATATTATCTCAAAGCATAAACTCTAAAAAGTAGGCCTTAAATTAATGTATATTTTTAAAGTGTTTAAAACTCTCTTATGCTCTAACTTAGGAAAACTGATTGGAATCTGCCTAAGGTATTGAAGGAATATAATCAGTAGATGGCAGCATACACCTAGTAAAACTCTGAATTGTTATTATGTATTGGTAATTTTTACTTACCCTTGATAAATTAATTTATTTATTAATTGTTTGATTATTTTAACAGACCTGAGTTTGGGAGAAAACAAAAGGGTCAGCTTTAACCCTAGAGTTAGCCTTTACTGAATTTAAACTGTATGCCCTTAGCATTAAGCATGAGTTTATATACTTAAGCAGTCCCATAAAATAAATACTGTGGTTAGGCACAATGTCATGACAAAATAATTTTAAAACCAAAACCTTAGAGCATTTTAAGAAATGTAGTAAATCTTCCTAACTGGATAAGAAAGAGATGGAACATGAGATGGGTCAGACCATAAGGTGGGCTAGAAAAATTCCATTTCATTCATAAATTACTGTCTCTGAGCTTAATCTAACGGTCTCCTATGCTGGGATTGAAGGCATAATGAGAACAAAAGTAAGGTCTGTTGGACTCAAACTGCCACACTCACAGAATTAACCAACGAGAGGCCACAGATTAATACGAAATTTATTTAATTTGCTGGTGCACCAGAACCCAATTAAGAAAACTGACACATCAAGGGAGCCAATAGTTGATATGTCAAGGATGCAACCCATTCCATGCAGGGATGAGCATGATACAGAATGTCTGTTACAGAGACCTTTTAAAGCCAAAGCCACAAACTAGAAGAATTTGGTGACATCATACATACACAATTGCAAGGCTATAGAAAAGCAATGCAAGCAGTGGTGACCTTTAAGCTGATTGGTTGTGTTTAGCAGCATGAAGTCCCTTGGAGAGTAACGGGCTCCTTAGGGGGTGAGAAGCACTCCTACAGGGCTGGGAAAGTTCATCCTGACCTCAGGTAGCTCTTGGAACTAATAACTCAAGGTGGGAGGGAGTAACTATGAGAACCAGACCTGCTTCAACTAGAGAGTTGCTCCTGCATGGTTAACCCTTTCCTTCTGATTAACTTCTTTCTGACTTGGTCCTAACAGGGTCCACCACACCTGGCTGGCCTGGGGAGCCTCAGGCCACAAGATTCATGGCTCACTCTTAAGGAAAAGTCCTAATGTTTGGTGAGATTAGCCATCCTCCGCACCCTGCAAAATGTTTGACACGCTAACAAATACCTCTGCTCTGAAAAATGTTTGTTTCTGGCCCATAAGCCAATAGTTATTAAGAAACAATTTATTGGAATTAGAGTTTTTTCTCAGACTGGGCTAGCATGAAAATTCCCATAGAAATCTGCCTGTCTGTGCTTCAAGAGTGCTGAAATTAAAAGATGGTGTTATCTCAAGTTGATTCTAAAAGGCAGTCCAAAATAAACATGACTTAGGATAAATCATTACTCAGAAACCATGTGTTCATCTCAGTGGCTGGTGTGCATACAGTGGGCAGGCAGGTGGGATCAGATCATAAGCCACATGGTCTGGGAACCTATGAACAAAGGCTTTCCCCAGTAATTTTTTAAATGGATTAATGTTAGTAAATCCTTTTAAGGTGAAACACATTTGAAAAACCCAAAATGAATGCTAATGCTTAGGACTTTTAAAAAACTAATTGTGCACATTTATACTTAAAGATGTTTTAGGGTGTCCATGGTTTGTAATTAAAAATTTTATATCTTCATAGACCATGTCAAGATGGAATGTAACACAATAGATTTTGTTTATATTTTAAAATTATCCTGAGACAAATATTGACATATAAAGATAGTACAAAACAAGCACAATTTAGAATAAACACAATAAGATCTAAAGGTAGTTATTTTGAATACATTACATTTGTACGTTTTTAGGAAGCCTGTTTAAGTAAGAGAAAAGAAGGGTTAGAATGAAATCTTTGGAAGTCTAAAGACAAATAAAAACAACCTGAAAAAAAATACCTCACGTGTTTTAATAGGAAATTAAGTAAAGGAATTTTTAGGGTTGAGAGATAAGTTTCTTTGCATGTAGTAAAGAATGGAGTTTTTTTCTTCTTAGAGCAAAGCTAGAATTCTGAAGAACAAAGATAAATTTTGAAGTTTTAGAAAAGAATTTACAAAGTGGCAAGCTTAGGATTTGAACCATAGACTCTTGAGAGAAAATCTGTTTACTTAACTGCTAAGCCATTTTCTTAACTGTTGATAAGAAGGGGGAAATTCCCAGGTGAGTCTCCCAGGGCAGACAAAGAACAGTGTAGCTCGTGGGGGGGGCGGGGGGGCCGTGGTCTTAGTCTTGGCTCAGGGGTCTGTGATGATCGATCATTGCTAAACCCACGTTTAACCTTCTGTTGGTTTTTGAGTCTTTGGTCTCTGGCTGAATAAAGTTTGGTGGCAAACTTAAGAAGTCTCCAGCTTTCAGCTAGAAAAGAAAATGGCACAAGGCCGGCTTCTAGCAGCAACACACTCCAAAGCACTGTCTCTAAGGTAGAGTGGCTCAGACAGAATCTTGTAGCTGGGGCCAACTGGATGTGGACTCTTTGACTCTTAAGGAGTGCTTTAGCCTTCAGTTCCCTAACTTGTGGGTCCCTCTGATGTGTGTAGGTATTTCCCATGACAGAAAAAGAAAGAAATGATAATGCTCTAAGGGAGCATTCCCAAAGGTGAAGGCCAATGGTGATTCCTAGTGGGGCACCAACACAAGCCTCCACTCAAATTTGAGAAATCCTCGACTGCCCTAACGGCTTTTACTGGCTGATGAGTTACTGGTTTGTTTGATAGTAAAGATTAGATAGAAGTTTTGTTTTAGTTTTTGTTTTTGTTTTGTTTTGTTTTGTTTTGCTGACACCCAACAGGGCTGTCTGGGTCCCACCAGAGGACAAAGGGGCCTTCAGCTGACACTGAAGAGTAGCCTCTGTCAGAAAGCCTCAGTTGCCCCTTTGCCTTGGAGGGTCCCTCACAATGGCCTGAACCACAATTAAAAGATTAGAAACCTATTGCCCCTCAGGTTTGTGGGACAGAGAGCACAGCCACCAGATATCCCCAATCCCACCAAGGAAAGGGGAGATTTCACCTTCCTGGGCATCTTCCAAAGGTTCTGTCTTCTCAAATTCCATGTGTTGGGCATCAGCTGTTGGCTTTCTCCGTGTTGTGAAATTCCTGCCTCCTAGATCACTAGCCTTGAGACCCATGCTGGCTGTGGCACCACTGCTAGCGACCACAAGGAGGGAAGCAGGAGGGAGCAGACGATGATCCCGAGAATGGCAAATAAACCTAAACAGATGCAAAGAAAGATCTAGGAGTTGCTTCAGAGAGTAGAAATCATTTATTGCAGGGGTTTTAAGCACTTATATAGATTTGTTGGGCTCTTTAACCAGGAGGTAGGCAGGACAGAGGAGAAGCCTACATGCATTCTGCAATGACTAAGTTTTATGGCAGGAAAAACAACCCCTTGAGATAAGCTTATTGCTTGTGTTATTTGCCTCCAGAGGACAGGGTGGACATGCTTCAGCAGGGATAAGATTTAAGAATGGTACTCTTCAAGCTAAACTCCCCTGAGCTGCAGGTGTGTGATATTCAGCATGGTGACTGAGAGCGGCTCCCATCTCCTGCCAGCCTTCTAGGTTTTTGAAGTGAAACCAACCTTCTAGGTTATCGGGGAAAGAAGCCAGCTCTGTAATACTCAGCAATAATGGATTTATCTAGCCTCATATATAATATGTAAATAAAGCTTGAACATTGGCTGAGGCATTCTTAATAAATTCTCAATTGCTGTGACAAGACACTTCTGACTAATACTAACTTGGAGAGGAAAGCCATTTCCCAAGTCACAGTTCACCACTTAAATCAGGGGCTCATATCAGGAGCCTGGAGGTAGGAACTGTAGCACAGGCTAGGAAAAAATACTGCTTCTTGGCATGGTGTGCTGGCCCATAATCAGCCTATTACATACTTATACAATATAGAAATATCTGTCCAGGGATGGCATTGTTCACAATGGGCTATATTTGGGTGTGTCCAGTTGACACTAAAGCTACCCAGTACAGCATTACGAGGTACTCTAAGTAGAAAGGATGTGTGCTGGATGGCTTTAGTGTCAACTTGACACACCTGGGTTGTGGGAGCCTCAATTGGGGAATTGGCTCCATTGGACTGGCCTGTGGCCACGTCTTTGGAGTATTGTCTTGATTGTTGAGCAATGTGGGAGGGCCTAGCCCACTATGGGTGGTGCCACCCTGGGCAGGTTGTTGTGTACTGTATAAGAGGTCAGGCTGGGCATGGGCCAGGGGAGCAAGCCAGTAAGCAGCATTCCTCCATGGCCTGTACTTCAGCTCCTGCCTCCAGGTTCCTGCCCTGAGTTCCTGTCTTGGGCTCCCTGAGTGATGAAATATGACCCAGGAGATGTAAGCTGAATAAACCCTTTCCTCCCCAAGTTGGTGTTGGTCAGAGTGTTTTGTCACAGCAATGGAAGACAAACTAGAACAGGATGTAAACCATGCAAGGGAAAAAGAATTAATGTACCCTAGGAAACAAGCCCAAAATAATAAAAAGGCTGAAAACAATACTTTATAGGTCTATCTCAAATGAAGAAGGCTGTTTTACTATAACATACATAGTTTGTTTCTCTTGCCCTGCTCCCTTTCTAAATTATAGTTTTGAGAAGGAAAGGAGTGGGGATTTTTCAGCTACCTATAGTAGACAGGAAATAGACTTAAATCAAGTTCATCAAACATTTTATAATAGTTGTACTCTCGATCAATTATCTGCTAGATTTTTTTGATATGCTATAACTACATTGTAGAACTTTTAAAAGTAAAGAGTACTTCATACACCTTAGGTAAGCTATTGTATCTTCTGCAAAAAAGGATAATTTAACCTCCTCTTTTCCAATCAGTATTCTTTTAATTTTCTTTTCTTGTCTTATTGCTCTAGCAAGCATTTCAAGCATTATATTGAAGAGGAGTGGAGATAGGGGCAGCCTTAGTGAGTTCCTGACATTAAGGGGAATGCTTCTAATTTTTCCCCATTTAGTATGATGTTGGCTGTGGGTTTGTTGTATATGGCTTTGATTACGTTGAGGAATGTTCCCTCCAGTCCAATTCCCTCTAGGATTTTAAATATGAAGGCATGATATATTTTGTCCAAGGTTTCTTTATGCATTGAATGAGATGACTATGTGGTATTTTTTTCTCTCAGTCCATTTATGTGCATTGTGATATTTATTGATTTATTCATGTCGAACCATCCCTACATCTCTGCTATAAATCCAATTTGGTCATGATGTGTAGGCAAATGAAGGACATATGTGGCCATTGAAAGTATCTTAATAGCCCACCTACACCTCTGTATCTGACCCTGCCCCATAGGTGAGAGCAGTGCATGATGTATCCAGTGTGCAAAGCAGGAACTGTGGAATGGGATGCTGGGAGATGATGTCATTCTGCCTATGTAAGTGATTTGCTGCATATAATGGACAGATTCTACATTACCTTTAACTCTAGCAATATCCCCGTACATAACTGTAAGTCTATCAGACTTGGTTGCTTGCTAGCAGGTGAAACTGGAGAATGGCACGTCAGCCAGCAGTCCAAAATTCAAGCTTTGGGGTCCTGAATACCTTGGGTTGTGGAGTTATTAAGTGATGTGAGGCCATAAGAGGGGGCGATCTGCTGTCTGGAGTAAATCTGAGGGGCAATCAGCCACCCAGATTTGGCTATGGAATAAGAATCTCTGCAGGCAGCTGGTAACTGTGAAAGATGCCAGTTCCCCATAGAGAGGCCATGGGTGGTAGTCTCCCTCAGGAGGATAGAATGACATCTGACTGCACAAGCACTTGACATCTGGTGCTTGAAAGTGGAGCACTGAAGCTATTTGGTGAATTTCAAACCCTGCAAAAATAGGAAATTTTCTTTTGAAAGTACCTGTATTTCAGGAGGTCCCATTCTGGGACAGTTTTTGAATGTGTTCCCTGGCTTTCTAAAGCAGGCTGCCCCTGCCAAGCCTCTGGCTGCTCCTTTGGCTTCCTCAGATTTGAGACACCTGTAGGTCTCTCAGCTCTTCCAGGCTCTGAGTGCTCCAGGCTCTGAGTGCTCAGCAAGATCACAAGTGGGGATTTTCCCCTCTCCTATCTCCCCATTTTTAGAGGCTTTTCCAGTTAGCGTGGAACATAACCCACAATGTCCACTCATTTGGTACCCTCATGAGAATATTACTCTCTAGGACCACCAGGATGCCATTTCTAAAGAAGCGCCCCCCCCCAATATATGAAGAGCTTCTTAGGCACCATATTTGTTCATCTCAACACTCCTTATTGACTGTAAGCAGATGGCTAGGGCTGTCTTAATGCCCAGTCATTTTTACCACTGAAGGAATTTTTTTTACGACCATTACGAACAACAGACTGAGTGTAATAATACTCTTGGAGTACAAATTAATAAACATCAGCTCCAGGGAGAGGGCTGATTTTGGAGCCATCTGATAGAGCAAGCCCAGAGCCCACCACAGACTTTTGATCAGGTCTGCACTTGCAACATGAGACCTTCGAGATGGCTCCTTCCCTCCCTCTGGGGGGAGGGGTCTGCCTTATTCTCCCAGCTGCACCAATTCCTTGCCCAGTTTCCTGAGGCAGTAGAGAGAAAGGTCTCTCATGGGGAAGTGTGTGAAACTTTGAATAAGGACCTAGTATATGAAGGTGCCCTTGCTAAATATAAGGCAGCCATTTGTCCAGTTCATTCTAAACCACTAAGGACTGGATTATTGCTACTCAAGATATGGGCACGGGGACTTCTGATATGGCGGCATTGGAACAGGCTTTGGATTCTGCCTTTCAGCTCTTCAGAAAGTATATTAGATGTTGGGAGTGCTGCAAAAGGGGCCATGTGCATTTGAATTGCCCCCTTACACCTGTGGCTCTGGGACCACCCTGGAATGTTAAGCAACCCACCATGCATTGCCCAAGGTGCCATAGGGGTTTCATTGGGCTGAGGAATGCTGCGCTAAGCATACTAAAGAAGGCTTTACAATCAGTGAGACTTTAAACTTCACTCAGGGCAACTCCCAGCCCCACAAGAAAGGAAGCCAGGACACTGCCAACCTTGTCTCTCCTCCTCTAATCAGATGGAAATAGGGGAGCCTGGAGTTTTTTGGACCATCCTCCTTGAGGAAAATTTTAAGCCCTGAATGCATGCAGATTTACATTGGAGATAAGCTTTTTTTAATTTATTTTCATATGTGTATGAATGTATTGTCTGCGTGTAGGTTAGTGCACCTGTGTCATGCAATGCCGCAGAGGTCAGAAGAGGGTGTAGGATTCCCCTGGAACTGGAGTTAAAGACGGTTTTCAGCCGCCATGTGGGTGTTGGGGATCGAACCTGGGTCCTCTGCAAGAGCAGTCAGAGCTCTGCTAGGCTATCTCATCTCTCCATCCCCCAGGAGATAAGCTTTTTAAATGCTTATTAGACACAGGGGCAGACTTAAGCATTCTTAGGAAAGAGGAGGTCCTGAAAGAATGGGAGGTAACTGAAGGGCCTTTGGTTGTGGGTGTGGGTGGAAATGTAATCTCCTGCAAAGGACCAGCAGAGCCGGGAGAAGACTGGAACAGGGAGAAGAGTAGGTGAGCAGGGATTCGGCAAGAAATGACACACAGACACCAGAAGGCTTGAGTCTTAGTGCGCTTTACTTTTTCATAAGCATTAGTTTTATACAGAAAAAGTTGGCAAGAAGATTACGTTGTTTATTCATGCTATTAGCAAGATTATACAGAACTCTTGAAATCAATCATTTTGAAAGTGATAGAACTATTCATAGGAAATCAAAGATTTATGTCGCTTTTGTGCCCTGATGCGAAACTGTGGTTACCAAGTTTTGCAATGTACTTTCTTGGCTAGCTTTTTGTCTTTTTTTTTTTTTTTTTAGATATGAGTACGGTTTCTTTTTAACTTATAAGAGTCCTTTTCTTTTGATTAATTTCTTTTTAACCTGGTCCTAACATTTCCTCCTTGTTTGAAACAATGATTGTGTTTAACAGCCCAGAGCCCCTTGGAGAGTAATGGGCTCCTTAGGAGTGAGAAGCACTGCTACAGGGCTGGGAAAGTTCACCCTGACCTCAGGTAGCTCTGGAAACTAATAACTTAAGGTGGGAGGGAGTAGCTATGGAAACCAGACCTGTTTCAACTAGAGAGTTGCTCCTGGACGGTTAACTGTTTCCTTTCTTCCACATATCGTGGTCTTCATAATACTACCCTAACCAATATTCTAAAGTCTGCCTAGAAATAGATGGTGTCAATTTCAGTTAATTCTCTGTAATTTAAGGGGCATCTAAAGTCTATTTCCTATAATGAAACCTGGACCGTTCTTAGTCATAATTGTGGGCTGGATTTTCCCAGGGACCGTTTTATTAACTAATTTAAGAAACTCCTTAACTTTATTTGGATTATAAGGTACGAATAACTTGTGTTGTTGTTGCAGTTGGTCCCATGGGTTTATATTTTTGTAGGATTTTTCTGGTACTTTAATCGAAGCTTGGAGGAAGGTGGAAAGTTCGTGGGAGGCACCTTCCCTGGAAACTCATCCATGTCCAATTTACAACTCGGATTTCCTGGAACTGCAAAGGACTTAGAGAGACCATGTCTCAGGACTCTGATACCAGAGCACATGATAATAATCACAAAGTACAACCAAGACCTAAAAAAAGGCTAGGAGCACACTCCGCCCCAGGAGGCAAACTTCCTTGAATCCTGCGCCTCCATCTGGTGAACGAGTCATGCAGACTCCACTGGGGACGGCGTGGCAATCTCCAAAACAAACATCCAGCCTGTAAATTGGAGAAATTTAAATGAGGGACAGGGGACCATTAAGCCATTAATTGGTCTTCTTAATTTATTGGGTAAGAACTTCCTTAATACTTCAGGGGCTATCCTAACCACAGAGGACAGAGTCTCATGTGATCCCGCAATACACTCCACAGTCCAAGACCAAAGCTAGCTGCACCCCCAATTTTAAGGGCCACTGTTCTGCCACCCCCTATTAAATTGGAGTGGATGTCTTTGAGCACTGTATGGGCAGAGCAGTAGATGCTTCCTGCACTAATACTTACTGCTTTGGAGTCCCTATTAGCTGAGCAACTAGAAGGAGGACATTTTGAGCCCTCTATAAGCCCTTGGAATACTTCTGTTTTTGTAATTCAAAAGAAACAGCAAGGAAAGTTCATCCTGCTTCACATTCTCAGGGCTATCAATGCCACAATGAAAAATGTGCATGCCCCAGCCTGGGCATCCTTGGTTGTCAGCTATATCAATGGCAAACACATTGCTATCCTTGATATTAAAGATTGTTTCTTTTCTGTTCCCTTACACTCAGAAAACAGGCCTCATTTTGCATTCACTATTCCTTGTAGAAACCCCCCCCAAACACACACACACACACACACACACACACACACACACTGAGATATCAACGGAAGTTCCTGTCTCAAGGTATGAAAAATAGCCCAATGATCTATCAGATTTTCATTAACCATGTTTTAAAAGATTTTTTTCAAAATCACAGGGCTTGGTGTTATCCATTACATTTATTTTTTTTTAATTTATTTTTATTGATGCTTTGTGTATTTCATATATCATTTTCCAATTCAGTTCAGGCATATATCCCCTTCCCTTTTTGTACAGGGTGAGAGGTAGGGGTTTAGTTTTGTTCTTCTACAAATGGTGATCCAGTTTTTCCACCACCGTTTGATGGAGATGCTATCCTTCCTCCATTGAGGTTCTTTTGCCCCTTTGTCAAATATGAGTTGGCTGAAATTGTATGAGCTCAAGTTTGGATCTTCAATTTTGTTTCATTGGTCAATGGGTCTGTATTTGTGCTAGTACCAGGCTGTCTTTATGACTATGGCCCTGTAATATAGTTTGAAGTCTGGTAGAGCAACCCCCCCCCCATATTGCATTTTTCACTCAGGGTTTCTTTAGCTATTTGGGGTCTTTTGTTTTTCCATATGAATTTAAGGATTTTTTTCCCAAGTCCGTGAAGAAGCTCATGGGGATTTTGATTAGGATTGTGTTGAATCTGTATATCAATTTGGGTAAAATGGACATTTTTCCTATAATAATTTTTCCAGTCCATGAGTATGGGAGGTCTTTCCATCTTTTGATGTCATTTTCAATCTCCTTCTTCAGGAGTTTAAATTTTTTGTTGTAGAGGTCTTTGGTTAGTTTTGTTCCCAGGTACTTTATCATTTTTGAGGCTATTGCGAGTGGAAAGGTCTTCTTGTATTCCTCTTCCACTTGTTTATTGTTGGTGTAAAGAAAGTATACTGGGCTAGAGAGATTGCCTAGCAGTTAAGAGCGCTGACTGCACTTGCAGTGGACCTGGGTTTGATTCCCAGAACCCACATGGCAGATCCCACATGGTCCAGTTCCAAGGGAATCCAACATCCTCTTCTGACCTGCACAGCATTGTAGGACACGGGTGTACAAACNTTTTTTTTTTTTTTTGGTCTTTTCGAGACAGGGTCTCCCTATAGCCCCAGCTGACCTGGAACTCACGAACTCACTCTGTAGACCAGGCTGGCCTTGAACTCACAAAGATCCGCCTGCCTCTGCCTCCTGAGTGCTAGGATTAAAGGCGTGTGCCACCACGCCCGACTTCAACTGCTCTTGCAGAGGACCCAAGTTGGATCCCCAGCACCCGCATGGCGGCTGAGAACCGTCTGAAACTCCAATTCCAGGAGAAACTCCAGTTCCAGGGGAATCTGAGACCCTCTTCTGACCTCCGCGGCATTGCACGACACAGGTGCACAAACCTACATGCAGACAGTACATTCATACACATACAAAAATAAATAAAAAAATTTAAAAAAGAAAGGCTACTGATTTTTCTAGGTTAATTATGTATTCTGCCACTTTACTGAAACTCTTAATCATTTCTAGGATTTTTCTGTTGGAGTTTTTAGCATCCCTTAGGTAAACTATTAAATCATGCTCAAAAAAGGGATAGCTTAACTTCTTATTTTCAGATTAGTACTCCTTTAATTTCCTTCTCTTGTATTATTGCCCTAGCGAGCATTTCAGGCACTATATTGAAGAGGAGTGGCAATAAGTGGCAGCCTTGCGGGGTTCACACCTTTAAGGTAAACGGTTCTGATTTTTCTCCATTTTAGGGTGATGTTGGCAGTGGGTTTAGTATATATGGCTTTGATCATGTTGAGGAATGTTCCATTCAGTCTGATTCCCTCTAGGACTTTAAACATGAAGGGATGCTGGATCTTGTCAAAGGCTTTTTTGCATCAATTAAGATGATCATGTAGTTTTTGTATTTCAGCTCATTTATGTATTTTATTATATTTATTGATTTATGTATGTTGAACCATCCCTGCATGTCTTGTATGAATCCAACTTGATCATGAGGGATGATCTTTTTTATGTGGGTCTGTATGTGATTTGTAAGTATTTTGTTAAGAATTTTACATATATGTTCATTAATGAGATGGGTCTATAGCTTTCATTTTTGCTTGTATAATTGCCTGGTTTTGGTATTAGGGTGATGCTGGCTTCATAGAAGGAATTTGGGAGAATTCCATCTGTTTGTATCCTTATGAACAGTTTGAGTAGTAATGGTTGTAGGACCTCTTTAAATGTTTTGTAGAATTCTGCTTTGAAGCCATCTGGTCCCAGGCTTTTTTTAGTTCAGAGGTTTTTTTATTGCATCTTCAATTTCCTTGAATATTATGGGTCTGTTTAAACTGTCAATCTCTTCCTAGTTAAACTTTGTTGGTTCCCAGGATTTCAGATATTCATTCATTTATCTTAGTTTTCAAATTTAGTAGAGTATAGGTTTTTGAAGTATTCCCATATGATTTTCTGGATCTTTTCTTTGTCTGTTGTGGTTTCCCTTTTCATCATGAATACTATTGATTTGGAGTTACTCTCTCTTTTCTTAAGTTAACTGGACTAGAGGTCTGTTTATTTTGTTTATCTTTTCAAAGAACTAGCTTGTGGATTCATTGATTCTATGTACTGCATTCTATATTTCTATGTCATTGATTTCTGCTCTGATTTTTGTTATTTCTCCCTGTCTGTTGGGTTTAGGTTTCATTTGTTGTTGTCTCTCAATGTTTTTAGATGCAGTGTTAGATCATTTATTTGTTCCCTTTTTGTTTTTTGTTTTTTATTTTTATTTTTTGATGTGGGCACTTAGGGCTATAAATTTCCCTCTTAAAATTGCTTTTAAAGTATCCCACACATTTTGTTGTGTTGTATTGTGTTTTTTTCAGTTCCATGAATACTTTTATTTCAGTCTTTATTTCTTCCCTGACACATTCATTATTTAGGATTGTGCTGTTTAGTATTCATGTGTTTTCATTGCTAGTTGGGCTTATTCTGGTCTTCTTTTTGAGCTTTATTGCACTGTGGTCTGATAAAATGCATGGAATAATTTCAGTCTTTTTGTGTTTGTTAAGATTTCTTTTGTGTCCCAGTATATTGTCCATTTTGGAGAATGTTTCATGAGGTGCTGTGTAGAAAGTATATTCTCTAGTGTTTGGGTGGAGTATACTGTAGATGTCTATGAGGTCCATTCTGTGTATTGTGTTGTTCAGTTCTGATGTCTCTCTGTTTATTTTTTGTCCTGTTGATTATCCAAGGGGCTCAGTGGGGTGCTGAAGTTCCCCACTATCAGTGCGGTAGGATTAACCTGTGTTTTGAGGTCCTGCCAAGTAGTGTTTATAAATTTAGGTGCACCGTAGTTTGGTGCATATACATTTAGGACTATGAAGTCTTCATGGTTAATTGTTCCTCTGACAAGATATAATAGGCCTCTTTGTCTCTTCTGATTAATTTTACTTTGAGATCTATTTTGTCTCATATTAGAATAGCCATTGTGGCTTGTTTCTTGGTACCATTCGCTTGGAATATTTTTTTTCATCCTTTCACTCTAAGGTGGTGTCTGTCCTTGAGGGTGAGATGGGTTTCTTGTAAACAGCATATAGAAGAATTCTGTTTCCTAACCTAGTCTCCCAGTATATTTCTTTGGACTGGGAAGTTTAGACCATTATTATTTAAGGTTATTATTGAGAGATGTGTGTTGTTTCCTTTCACCTTATTTTTTGTTTGCATTCTTGGTCTAGATTTATATTTATTCTGTTATGTTTTTGTTGCTTTCTCTCTTTAATTGCTTAGGGATAGTTGCTCCTTTCCTCTGTTCTTTGGATTGCTTTGAGGATTTTCTGAAGTTGGGTTTCTGAGACCTGTATTATTTCATCTTGTTCATGTTGTGAAAGATTTTTCTTTCTCCTTCAACTATAATTGACATTTTTGCTGGGTATAGTAGGCTGGGTTGGCATCTAAAGTCGTTTGGCACTGGGAATACTTTGTTCCACATTATTCTAGCTTTCATAGTTTGCTCTGAGAAGTCAGCTCTGATTCTGATGGGTTTCCCCTTATATGTAACTTGTCGTTTTCTCCTGCGGCTTTCAATATTTTGTCTTTGTTTTGAGCGTCTAGTGTTTTAACAATTATATGACATGGGGAATGTCTTTTATTAGTCCTATTTGGTGTTCTATGTGCTTCTTGTATTTGTATGGGATTGGTTTTTTTTCAGTTTGGGGAAATTTTCTTCTATTATCTTGTTGAAGATCTGGTCAATAATGTTGTCTTGGGATTCTTCTCCTTCCTCCATCCCTATGATGTGGATGTTTGGTCTTTTCGTAGTGTCCCACACTTCCTGGTTGTTCCACTCTTGTGTTCTTTTAATATTTCATAATCTTTACTTGAGAATTCTAGTTGCTCCATGTTACCCTGCAGGTCTGATATTCTTTTGTCTGCTTCTTCCATTCTGCTTCTGAGGCTTTTTCCCATCCATTCCAATTGATTGGATGAATATTCAATTTCCTTTTTCATTTCATCCTGTGAGTTCTTTAGTATTTCCACTTCCTTCTGGAGCCTGTCATTCTCATCTTGTAGCTACTTGGATTATTGGTCAGTTTCTTTTTTCATTTTGGCTTGGGATCTTTTCAAAGTTTCCACTTCCTTCAGGAGTTTGCCATTTTCTCCCTTTATTCTTTCCAACATTTGTCATTATCTCTCTCTAGGCCCTTCTTGAGTTTTTCATTCTCTCCTCTTAGTTCTCTGGTTTCTTTGTATATGTCTACAATTGTTCTTCTAAGGTCCGTTTCTTGGTTTCCTTCCAAGATCTCTTTAGGAATCTTCTGTAAGGTTGGTAGAGTTCAGTGTGGATTTATTATGAGCTTTTCCCATGTTGTTGGTTTTTTTTTTTTTTGTATGTCTTTGGCATGTGGATTTGTTTGTTTATTTGTTTCTTTGGATTCTGGTGCCTCACCCTTGGCTGCACAGACTATAATCACTAATACTGTGCCTGCTAGATCCTCTGCACCACAGCTCCACCAGGTTGTGTGTAGGGGTTGGGGTTGTGTTGCTACTTTTGCCAGTACCTTGTTGGCCAAGCCTCCACAGGGGAGGAGGGGTACACAAAGCACCAAGGCAAGTGGTGCTCACCTGAGTGCACGCTGATGTTCTACAGACTGCAGGTGTATGTCCACTCATGTCATGTGCTGGGTGCACATTGGTGTTGTGCTGTCTGCAAGTCTAACTCTGTCCATGCCACATGCTGGAACCTGACGTTTAGATGGTTCCCATTGATACCAAGCCTCCATGGGGGAATAGGGGTGTGCCAAGCTCTAAGGCAGGTGGGGTCCACCTGGGTACATGCTGGTGTTGTGTGGGCCATTGGTGTATGTCCACTCATGCCATGCACTGAGCACAGGCTGGTGTTGTGTTGTCTGTGCATATAACTCCGCCCACTCCGCATGCTGGAACCCAAAGATTGGACAGTTTCAGGTGATACCAAGCCGGGGAGGAGGGGTGCACAAAGCACCAAGGCAGGTGGGGCTCACCTGGGCACACCCTGGTATTTTGCAGGCTGTGGGCGTACATCCACTCATATCGCATGTGGGGTGCATGCTGGTGTTACTCTGTCTGCAAGTCTAGATCATAAAATCTTTAAAAACTTTATGTTTTTAAAACATAATATATTATTTTAAAACAAAATCTATTATTGGAGGAAAGCTTTGGTACTTGTAGTCTACTATTCTAACGAGGAGTTGTTGTCCATGGGGTTCAAACCCACCCCCCAAAAAAACAAAGCAACAAAAGCTATTAGCCTGTACTGTTGGGGTATGCGTAAAAAAAGAAGCAGTAAGATCCTATTGCTGAAGACATGGTGTGAACATAAAAAGGATATTCAGAGACCTTGCCTTGCAAGTGGACAGCTGGCCTTCATAATGTCAGAGAGGAAAGAAAAATGGTCTCCTGAGTCAAAACAAGACTCTTCAGCTACACTTCACCTGCCTGGAGATTTGTGCAGTCAGTGGCAGCCCAATATTTGTTTGCCCCAAAATTTAATAGGCTATTAGCCCAATCCTTGGGGGAATGGCACAGGACTGATACTATAAGCTTGCACCCTCTAGTTACTAAGAGACATTATAGGCCACAATAAAAACCTGTCATTATAATTAATGGTAGTTAAATGCCTGTACCTCTCACTATTTATGTTTTATTAGTAGAATTTAAAAAGGGACCCCTGGATAAACTGTCAGTCTGTTGAAAGGAAAGCCTGGAAAGACCCAAGAGTCTGAAGTGACACTTCAAAAGAAAATGAAATGTTTTGCTTCACAGTCACACTTGCCAGTTTCCCCAAAGCCTAGGGAACCACTTACAGAAGAGGAGGGCACATCAGAATGTAAGGGCTACGGAGATGGGAGTAAATTGTGAGATCACAGAAATAAAGACTGGACTCTTATTTGATCAATATGCTTGAACATACAAGCTTCTCCAATTGGACTATGAGGACCCTCTGTTGTACAAAATTTGGACATAGATCCTTGCTAATTGTATTCACATGAATGTCACTTATGTGTATTGCCTATGTTTAATAACTGGTTCAAGTTATGGTTTATTTGGGGATTAATTAGACTTAGCCTATAAAATAAAAAACCTCCAGTCTGCTTTTCCTACCCACCTCCCTCCTCCATTCTCAAAACAGGTTTGAGCAGCTGGCTATTCAAAGCCCATGTTCCTTTGTGATGCTAACCTTTCCCATGGGCTCACTTGCTTCCCAGACAAAATAAAATTAAAGGGTGGAATGTAGGCTAATGCAGGCTACTTGTGGCTGCTGACATTATCTTAATTACCCACCTTCATGTCAGTATCTGACTCCGTCCTGTGGGTGAAAGCAGCACACGAAGTACATAGCATGTGATTCAGGATGAGAGCAGCAGTACATGATGTATAAAGCACATGATGCAGGGGGTGTGGGATTGGCTGCTAAGAGATGATGTCATTCTGCCTATCTAAGTGATTTTCTGCATATAATAAACAGATTCTTCATTACCTTTAATATCTAACAAGTTCCCCAGTCCGTTATTTCTAACAAGATCCCCGGTTCGTTAATTGTAAGTCTATCAGATTTGCTTATTTGCTAGTGGGTGAGACTGGAGAATGGCACCTCTTCCCCCACTCTAAAATTCAACATTTGGGATTATCAACCCCCCCTGGTTTGTGGAGTTATTAAGTGATGAAAGGCAATAAGAGAAGATAATCAGCTCTCTGGCCTACATCTGAGGGGTAATCAGCTGCCCAGATTTGGCTACAAAGTAAGCATTTTCACATCCAGCTGGTACCTGTAAAAGGTACCAGTTCCCCAGGGAGAAGCCATGGGCAGTATTCTCCCTCAACAGGATTGACTGATATTTGATTGCAGAAGTGCCCAACAATGATGGATGATCTTTTTGATGTGTGTCTGTATGGAGTTTACAAGTATTTTTTTGACAATTGTTGCATCTATTTTTATTAATGATTGGCCTATAGTTTTCTTTTTGGTTTTATCTTTTCCTAGTTTTGGTATTAGAGTGATGTTGGCTTCCTAGAAGGAATGTGGGAGACTTCCCTCTGTTTCTATCCTTTTGAACAGTTTAAGTAATAAGAGTTCTAAGTCGTCTTTAAATGTTTTATAGAATTCTGCTGTAAATCCCTCATCCAACGAGTGGATAAAGAAAATGTGGTACATCTACACAATGGAATTCTATGCAGCGGTAAAGAAAGACGACATCATGAACTTTGCAGGTAAATGGATTGAACTAGAAACCATTATGCTAAGTGAAGTAACACAGTCCAAGAAAAACAAACCACATATGGTATCCCTCATTTGTGGATCCTAGCACCAAATTTCTAGCTGTAAGGCAAAGTGAATAATTCCTTTATTTTCTGTTATTCATCAACTTGCTTTGTAATGTAGGAATGTAAAGTAATATTTTTTTCTTTACTTGCATACGACTCTACTGTCAAAATGTGAATCCCTAAACATGTTTTGAAATTAACCTATAGTTTATTTTCAGACATCATAATTTTGGTTTATGTGTGGTGTGCATATATGAATGTTTTGACAAATTGAAAGGAGCAACAGCAACAAGAAGACTGGGTCAAAGAACTGACTGAAATAGTAAACTTCTGCTCAAAACAGTAAAATTCTGAAAACTGAAAAAATTAAAAAATAAAAGACAGAAAAAGATGAAAGACATGTATGGCAGAATAGATGCTCACTGGTGGGGTGGGAGGCAAGGAAGAGAAAATGGTTCTAAATTTGACTTAGAAAGTTTGTATGAAATGCACAAAACTTCAATGAAAAAACACTAGAAATTATGCAATTATTTCTTCAACATAAAAAGGCAATATAGATACATCACCTTCAGATTTTTATAAGACAAAAGTCCTTAGGGCTTGCACCAGATTTTAGAATGGCTTCCTTGACCAATAATTTTTAGGCAGTGTGGCCTGAGATTGGTTTCAGTCTTGTTCAGCTGTGCAAGGTGCTTTCTAAGGGGGATACCATACATGGCTTGCATTTGTAAGTGTGAATGAAATGGAACAAGTATTGTTGGAAAAGTTCATTTCAAGCTTGCATGTTTTTATCTGATGTGCCACACCTCTTGTTTTAGACATATTTCTGTTCTATCCAGACTTCCTTTATTAGTGATGTCTACTGAACAGAGAACTGAAGATCACAGAGCGTTCACATGAACAAGAAATTTGAGGTATGTTTGAAAACCAAGAAATTAACCTGAGCACATTGTGATCTGCATACATTAAAGCTGAACTTCAACATCCATTTGCATCTGTATTCCTCAATGGCTTCATTTTGGTCAGGCCCAGATATCTACCAGTTCTCTTTATTCAAGTCTATTGTCAGTCCAGTTTCTCTGACTGATTCACTGAAATAGTATTAAAATAATTATCTTTTTCAAAACTTTTTATTGAGAATTTATTACACGCATATTTTTAATCAAGTCCATCTCCCTTTTCTCTCCACTCCAATGCCTCTCCTATCCCACACTTTTTCCTCTGAACTTCACATGTGCTTTCTCTTTTTTTATTCATTCATTTTTATTTTATGTGTTTGAGTGTTTTGCTTGCATGTATGTTGGTGCACCTGTGTTGTACAACGCCCATAGTGGCTAGAAAAGGATGTCAGATCTCATGAAACTGGGATTAGCTACTATTAATTGTCACAATGTGGGTATCAGGAATAGAACTCAGGTTCTCTGCAAGAGAAACAAGTATTCTTAACCTATGAAGCATCTTTCTAACCCTTGGTCTCATTTTCAAACAAACCTAGTCCAATTAGTGATGCCTGTATGTGCATGAGTGTAGGCCCATCTATAGGAGAATGGTTGCCATTCAGGGATCACATCCTTGAAGAATACTTACTCTCCTCCACCAGCCATCTATTGGTAATAGCTTCTTGGCTACGGGTAGATCTTCATGAGTCCCTCTCCCATACATGCTGGTACTTTGGTTGGCTTGATCTTTTGCAGGTCTTGTGCATGGAGCTCTAGCCACTGTGAGTTCATGTGTGCAAAGGCTCTGTCATATCCAGCAAATAATATTTAATACCAGAAGTCAATACCTCTGGCTCTCAGTCTCTCATTATTTACACCCCTCTTCCATGATGATCCCTAAGCCTTGGAGAAAAGGATGTGATTCATACCTCCCATTCAGAGTTGAGCACTACATAGTCCCTTATTTTCTGCATGTTGACCAGGTGTGGTTCTCTGTATTAATCACCATCTACTGCAAAACAAGCTTCTCTGAGCTTCCCAGGAGATATGTTCACTGTGGTGCCCAAAGCTAGCATGAACCAGCAGCCTCGATCCCATATATTTTCTTGGCTAAGGAAAAGTGGGAAGCTGTCCCAGAAAGTTAATGAGCTCTGTTATAAAGTGAATAAGCCACTGCTCCCTGGGGTGTGGAAGTGTCATTGACCATGGTATTTATTTCACAGCTGCATGCAGATTTGGAATACTTTCAAATGTTTCCTCAGTCTTGAAAGAGTAGAGAGAGATGCCAGACTGAGGACGCCTCCCTTTGAATGGTTGGTGAGAGTGATCCAAGAGACTCTCAAAATAATGCAGGATTTCACCAAACTTACTGATTATCTACAGAGATAGAAAATAAGACCCTACTGCTCAGGACCAGACATGCTTCAGGGATAAGACTTAGAGTAATGGAGCAGGAACTATCCTGGAAGCCTTCTTTCAACCTACTAGATAGTATGCACACTGCTAAGTGAGAAAAATCAATCAGTGGTACAACCCAACCCTAAAGCCTAGTAACCATAGTGAGCTGCACAACAAACTACCTCTACTTGTTAACTAGTGGCACTTTTGTCTGGGGGATGATCTATTTGGACTTGGAACTCTCTCAGTGGGAATAAACTCATGAGAGCCACTGTAAACTCAGCCAAATACACAGGGCTGGAGACGACAAAGAACCTAAAGAAAAATTTTAGTGGCGTCATATCTCTAATCAAATGAAATTTCTTATCATACGCTAAATATGGAATCTTATATTTACAGACGAGCATACTGTACGCCACTCATCAAAGAAGCTTCTCTATGCAACAGATGGAGGCTACTGCAGAATCCCACAACTGGTCAAACACAGAAAATATACATCTGAAAGATGCCCAATCCTAGGAGACACATCTACAGTTGAACATCTACATGCAGAATTAGCTGCAGAGAGAAAACAAGTACATCCCTCAATTCTCATCATTAAAGCTTCCTTACACAATAGAGTGTGATGCAAAGAAAAGGTCACAGCTAGACAAGACTCGAAGAATGGGAGCCTCCAGAATGCATATCCCTAGATAGGACCCCTATATTAAATCTCTCCCACCCATGGCTCAGGTATCATTTTGGAAGGAGGGGGTGGGAAAGATTGTAAGAGCCAGGACTGGTGCATGAACATAGAGAAGCAGTGGCTTACAGTCGACTGTAAGCTTTCATATGTGTACTTGTGGCAATGTCAGCATCAAACATGGGACCCATGCCCTCTCAGACAAGGTCTCAGAGTGGAGCAAGAGAAATGGGTGGGGGACTGGCCCTGGACTGAGAACTACAAGAGACTGATTGCTGCTGGGTGAGGAAGAATATGCCTTACCTAGGATTTCTAGATGTGCTGACTAGATTTCAGCAGATCTATTTGCACAGAAGAGCGTCTGGCTTCAGGAGCTTGAATTGATAGGGTTTAGCTTGGATGTTGTAATGAATGAGTTCTGATGGGGGGCTGGGGCATGGAGAACTGGGTTTGATTGGGAACTACTGTATGAGATATACAAATGCTCAATAAAAATACTATTTTTTAATAAAAGAGGAGAGAGAGAGAGAGAGAGAGAGAGAGAGAGAGAGAGAGAGAGGATGGTTAGGGTCTTCTGACACCCCCTATGATGCCTATGCTGATGGCTGCTTCCACAGTCAACTGTCCATAGGGAGAGTGTTTCCTGTAGCAATATGGCCTTCTTCTATTCTTCCTCATCCTCTTTCTCTTCCTCATTCCATTACTGCTGCTGTTGCTGCCTCTGGCGGGGCCTGGGCTCATGCGGGAGGTCTGGATAGTAATTTTCCCATATCTCCTCTATAATCACCAAGGTCTCATAGTGGAGGTTGTATTTGAAAAAGGAGAAAGAGAGAGAGAGAGAGAGAGAGAGAGAGAGAGAGAGAGAGAGAGAGAGAGATTGAGATTGGAAGCATGGATGCATGGGGAGGAAGAATCCAGAGGCTGGAATCTCAGTGTCGCACCAAAAAGGAGCTTGGTGAGGCACCTGTCACCATCCTTGCCATGTACACAAAGTTCTCTACTGACCTGCTTAACTCCCAGGCTGCTACATTTGGTGAAATCAGTCATTTCACTTGGGCTGAGACTCCATGAACTGAATGTGGTTTTGGAACAGTGTGCCTCAGCAGACTGTGGACTGTGATCCAGTGACCATCCCTCTGGACTGGAGGTATGTTGTGTGACACTATTGCTGTGGAAACATGAACAGACATCTAGTCATCCCAGACAGGGAAATATCTACAGACCAAATTAATGATAGCATACTAGTACAACTTAGTAAATCAATGGCTTTACTGGGATTACTTATAGAAATATGTGTGAGATGTTGTTCATAGCAACAGAAACAACTGAAAGTTAGTTATACCACACATTCCACCATAGGAGACAGCAAACAGAACTTTGAAACCTGTAGTTCACTGTACAAGCAGTAGGGAGCTCAACAGGTTTGAGAATCTCTGTCTCAGGAAATTCAGTCTGAATCACTTCCTGGCAGATGCCATGAGATTGGACTAGCATGGGATAAGTCCAATGGACACCAGGACACAAATATTTTTTAAACTCTTTTTTAAAGATATTTATTTATTTATTTATTTATTTATTTATTTATTTATTTATTTATTATTTTTATGTGTATGAGTGTACTGTCTACATGTAGGTTGGTGCACCCATGTCATGCAATGCTGCGGAGGTCAGAAGAGCGTGTTGGATTCCCCTGGAACTGGAGTTAAAGACAGTTCTCAGCTGCCATGTGGGTGCTGGGGATCGAACTCAGGTCCTCTGCAAGATCAGTCGTTGCTCTTAACAGCTGAGCCATCTCTCCAGCTCCAGGACACAAATATTATAATACAATCTAGTTTTATTAGTTCCCATGCAGGCTATTTCTCTAATTCGCATTCTGTACTGTCCTAGACAATCTCCCTCACTGCTCACCTATACTGCCCTCTCTTAGCCTCTTGGAAGCAGTGGAAAGGATCCCTGATAGGGAGTTTCAATAAGATGTCTGATTGGCTGGAGCTGATATTTCTCAGTCTGGGCACTGGGGTAGCTTCCAGGCAAACTGGTCTGGGTAGTGTCAGTGGCCAGCAGGGTCAACGTGCACTTCAGGCAAACCAGTGTCATGGGAACACCGTGTCTGCATATCTCAGGTGAGAGGTTCACAGACTTATCTCATCAAATCCCCCAAGGGGGAGTGAGAGCAAAATCATTCTGCACTTTGCAGCTTAAGTAGCTGGTAGCCATACAGGAGGAGTGAACTGGGTCCCAGATGTTAATTTCAGGCTCGTCCTTCGGGGGTCACCGTTTATGGCCAGGTGGTCACCTGCCGTCTGAGTTCATGCCCAGATTCTGGGCGGGCGGGGTGTGCCTTCTGGATCTTCTCTTGCCACTTAAGCAGTTGTGCATGTTCAGCTTGGGCTCTCCTGGAGCCCCTTCCCTTTCTGGGTTCAGGTCCCCTGCTGGTGCTCTGGGCTGGTTATCTGAACAACCTTGTGTTTATGCAGTTTCTGACTCAGCTAAATTAACTTTCCTATTCTCTAAATTTATAGCATTTCAAATCCACACATTTACTAATATTATTATGCTCCTTACATCAGGTCAGCTGAGAATGCCTCACAGCAGTCTTTCCTGCTTACATGATGAGAAACAAGCACCCACCTAATTGACCTGACTAGTTTTAGGGACTTCTTTAAACTATTCATTTGTTTACTTCCTTTGTGTTGATGAGCTTTCCTATAGGATAGAATGTCCCATTCGTTTTAGAATAACCTGTGTCTTTGGGGCTGGAGAGATAGTGCAGTGGTTAAGAGCACTGGCTGGTCTTGCAGAAGATATGGGTTTGAGTCCTAGCACCCACAATGGCAACTATCAACTGTCTGTTACTCCAATTCCAGGGGATCCGATCCTTTCTTCTGACCTCCGTGGGCACTGCAGAACAGGTGTGCACTTATATACATGCAGGCAATACATTCATACACAGAATTTTAAAAAAATAAAATATTTTAAAGAATATACTATGTCTTAATGAACTTCCCCCTAAGATGGAATGTCCTTATTTAGGGGGAAACTGCTACACAAGCAGATGTGGCCAGCAACACGGACAGATCCCCCTGAGATGCTGCTCTAGGTGACTGCCCATCTGCTTCAGATTCTGATTTTCCTTTCTGTTTATTACATAACGCATTACTTTTCTGTAGCTCAGGGTGTTGTGCAAGGGACAAGTTTGAGTGTGCCTATGCAAAGAAAAATTCATAAAATAGTGACCGACCTGGGGGCAGTCAAAGACAGAGATTGTGGATCTGACTTAGTGGAATTTGTTTGAAGAAATCAGTTTTACTTGAATTTTAGGAAGATCAGAGGCTTTCTACTATCCATTGAGGACACTTTGCAAATATCCCTTCATCCACTTAACCACAGCCCATAATGAGTAATTCAGCTCTGCGTTACGTAGAACCAATAATATGTTTACAGAGGCTTCCTTTGTGTAGTTTACTGCGGTCAAAGAGCTCAGCACTCTCAGTGGGGTTAGAAATCTTATCCTAGTGCTAGGTTTGTCATGCAGTTAAAGAATATTCTACTTCCAGATAGCACTCTGAGCATACCTCTATCCAGCAGAAACTTCTGTCCTTCTAGCAATTTCTCTTAAGATGTTTCAGCCAGAAATAGCACATGCACCATATCTCCCATCAATAAAAAGACATTTCCTTAAAAAATGCCCTGAGTTGAAGGGTGTAGTGGTGCAAACTTTTTATACATCTCAATCAAAGGCAGAAGCAATTGGATCTCTGTGAGATAAAGGCCCAGCCTGGTCTACGTAGTAAGTTCCAGGCCAACTGGGGCTACAAGGAGACTGTCTCACTAAAACAAAACAAAACAAAAATCAAAAAGTTCTGTTAATTGGGTAATAAATATGACTATTTGACAAGACGCTTTCTTCTTCTGGTCACTAGGGCACACATTTCTAGGTTGAGACATTTCATGAGATTATTTTTAGACTGTTTTCTGTTGAGCTATTCTGCAGCTCTGTGATGCAGATTAAACTTCTTGAGCTAATGTGAAATTTACACCTAACTAAGTAATTAATAAGATCCACGCATTTAAGTGGAGGCATGTTAATCTTAGCACTTCAGACACAGAAGCAGAAAAAGGAAGAAGAGGGAAAGGAAGAAAAATGGACAAGAGAGGAGGGGAAGAAAGGGAGAAGGGATGGGATAGTAAGGAAGAGGAATGGAGGAGAGGAATGGAGGGGAAGAAAGTGAGAGCCTGGAGAGAAGGAAAGAAAGAAAAAGGGAGAAAAGGGAGAAAAGAAAAGCTAAAGAATCAGCCTGATCCGAAGGCTATAATCCTGGTTCTCATGAGACAAAAGCCAGTTGATAAGCAGTGAAGGTCATTATTGGATACACATTGAATTTGAGGTCAATATGGATTACATGAGACTATCTCAAATAACGAAAGAAACAAATCCAAGAAAAAAGACAGCGATTTTTCTGTTTCAGGTTCTGTTAACACACCCCACCCCAGCACACTGAAATAAAAGCTATTTGAGAGGATTACTCCTTGAAAACAAATGGGTACAAAGTTCTCCTTTCTTTTTTGTTTCTTCAGTGTGTATAGGGGATACCCTGGCCCAAGTATAATTTATTCTAAATCACAATTTTGAGTGGTTTATCAGAACTACAACACAAGAAGGCAAGACCCCATGTAGTATGAGCATTTTCAGGTGTGATAAGCACTGGGCAGAACATTATACAAGGACTCAGATGCAGAATTATTACCAAAATCTTTTCAGTGGTGTCACTAGTTTTCCTTGTAGTGTCTTCTTAACACGAGTGCTGTGTAAATCTAGTGCCAAGATGCTGCAGAAATGCCTGGAGGGACGTGACCTATGCTTTCACTGTTTTTGAAGAAACTTACATTGAGCATACACTGAGCCCACAATGTCCATTCCATTTTCATGTCATGTAATATACAGAGAGCTGGATATGGAGGCTGAACTACTGAAAATTTCTCCATTCACCCAGCGATATTGTGCTCAGTGAGTTTTCTCCCTCTTTCCCACTCTCTAAACTGAAATCAACTTGTGATCTCCAACCCCTCCTTCAATGTCTTCTGTGGGATCCAGGGGGCTGTTCAGTGTGGCCGTTTCCTGCGGGTTTCCAAAAGGTTGAATGCTACCTTCTCCAGCACCTTTCTTCTCCCACTATCCTCATCCTTTTGGACTTGCTCCATCTTCGGCGATAGGCAGCACTCAGAGAACCAATAGCAGTTGTGAAAGAGGAGGAATCCAATATCATTGGTGGAAGGCAAGCCGGGGCAGGGCCCTCGGGCAAGTCAGCTACCAAGTACTGCATCACTTGTGGAGGCCTCCAGGCTTCTGAGAAGCTGCAATCCTGGCTGAGGAAGACGATTACGATGACCCTGAATATTATAGCTTGGGGGACTATGAAGGCAGTGACTCTGACTCTGAGCACAGGGCTACAGCGGTACCAGAAGGTAGCCACTTCCTTGACGGTGTTCAAAGCCTCGAAGACAATGTGAGTCACCAAGGAAATGAGGACCACCAGAATCAGAGGGGGCAGTTGTGCCCTGAGAACAGCTTGGATCATACAGGTGACCACAGCGACCAGGAGCCCAGGAATCCAGACCAGGAGGAGCCAGAACACGTGGATGCTGTGGTCCAGAGGCCACAGCGCAGGAGGCGACAACTCCACTTCCACTTCACACAGTGGCAGGTGCAAGAAATGGAAACCATTTTCCAAGAAACCCAGTACCCGGATGTGCTCACAAGGTACGTGCTTTGAACAATGAGCTACGCTGACCTCCAGGGGCTCAGGTTCATGTTGAGGTGCCCTTTCCTACTTACAAATCCTGCCTTCCCCATTGGCTTCCAAACCATAGGCACCTTCTCCTATCTTCGAGCTGAGTTAGGGGGGATACCTTGTGTGTCAACACAGTATTTTCCTGGCGTGCTGACATGAGGCAATTGTGCATACTGGTTGGTGTCACTGATTTTTATGTCAATTATGAAATGTGGTACAACCCAGAGAATTGAGAAAAATGTACTGTAACAAACTATGTTGATTGTTTAGAGTTTGCTAGTGTTAGGTATTTTCATGATGAGAGTGATGCAAATCTAGACGCTATTTCATCTTGACAAACTAAATGCATACCCATCAAAAAATTCTTTTATTTCCATCCTCTAGGCCCTCATAACTTCCTTTTTCCTTTTTGAACTGGAAATTCCTCATGTGATTGAACTCATTTGTCTGAACTGCTTTATTTCATTTAATGTCCTCAGGGTTTATACCCATGGCTTCTGTTATTACTGAGTTATTTTCAAGTCAGAATAACATCCTATTATATGGCTATGCCCTGTAGTGTTTTAGTATTCTTCTGTGTTGGAGGTCTGTGTTCTTTTTTCTTGTGGTTCTTGTGAATAAGGCTGCTGTGAACAAGGGTAGGCCAATATTTCTCTTCAGCTCTGTGTTCTCTGGTGTTTTGTGTGTATACCCTGAAATAGAATTTCTGAATCAAATATTTTCAAATTCAAATCAGTAGTTTGATTAACCACTGGTCTCTTTTCCATTAGTGGATTTATGAACGGACACACAGGACATTACGTTTCCAACTTTTGTACTACCTCACCAACACTTCACTCACCAACACTTTTTATTTTCTCTTTTATCTTTTGTAACCACCTTACTGAGTATGATATTATAGCAATGTGATTGGCATTTTTTTCAATTCTGTGCTTGCCTTTGTCACAGTTTTCTTTCTTTTGTCTTTCCAGTACTGGAGGTAAGCCTATGGCTTTGTGTAGACTGCACAGTTTACCAATAAGCTGAGGCCTCAGTTCTCTTTTTTCTTTGTTGGTTTTTGAAGGATTGACTTTTTCTTTTAATGGTCTATGTAGTCTTCCCTGGCTAATGTGTAACATTGAATGTAGACCAGGCTAATCAGTAACTTGAGGCTATCCTCCTTCTTCTGCTTGTTTTAATTTTTATTGTTTGAGATATATTCTTCCTATGTTACTTATGCTGGTCTTGAACATTCTCTTGAGCCCAGGATGGCTTCATAATGTGAAGAAACTCTAATGGAAACTCTGAAGAGGTTATTCCATTCCCCAAGAGGGAATTGGAGCACTGACTGCTCTGACTTCTTCCATACTAAAAAGGGGCACAGGGTGTGGCAATTGGGGTAACCCCCACTCAGTGGGTCTATCTAAAGGACCCCCAAAAGCACAGCTATAAAGAGAACAAAGTCCTTGACTGGTACCTGTGAAGGAGAAGTGAAGACAAGAACAGTTAGGTTCATGTTCTAGGCAGGGAACAAGGAGAAGTAAGAAACTCCCTGAGTTTCCCAAGATGTTGAGATTACAGGACTAAATCCGAAGTTCTGAGTATATTTTCTTGACCTTGTGCTTTGCTGCACAGTAGTTTTTATTTTTGATACACACTAATTTATCTCAGCCCTCCTCCATGCCCTACTGCTTCCCTGCTTTTGTAAATAAAATTTTACTGGAACTGGGGTTAGCGTATTAAATCCTGTCATGATAAAAATTTTCACATATTTCCAATATGATTTCTATGTTTGAAATTTTCATAACCTATTCACAGAGCCTTGCACATGTTTTTATTTTGAAAATACTATATTAGGGGTTAGAGAGCTGATTTAGTGGTTAGGAATACTGGCTGCTCTTCCAGAAGACCCAGGTTTGGTTCTCAGCATCCACATGTTGGCTAACAACTGTCTGTAACTCCACTTCCAGGGGGGATCCAACTCCTTCTGTTCTCCATGGGCACTGCACAACAGGAATGCACTTACATACCTTCAGGCATAACATTGAGGCACATAAAAGAAAAAAAATCAAAAGTATTATATTAAAATTATTTGTGTATATTTAAAAAGTTAAAGAAAAACCTTCTCTTGACTATCAAGTTACAAAACACCACCTTACATTTTGGGACGAGTTGAAACCATTTGTAAATGACACTGGTTCTGGGAGTTACCATGAAGTATTCTTGAAAGTGGAACAGGGACATGATTAACTTTGAATGGAGCACAGAATGTGCATAGGACACTGCATTTTCTCCATACCATTTTCACCATAACTTTGGTGTCTTTTTCTACATAGGATGGTGCTTGCAAGAGGCATGAATGTGTCTGAAGCCAGAGTGCAGGTTAGTAAATCTGAAAATGAATGCAGCTGGGCATCCTATTATGGGATAGAAATGGAGAGACCATTCACTGGACCATGTGGGATTTAAATAAAGTTTAATTAAAATACAACACTGGGTCTGACACTCAGCTCAGGAAGAGTCAAGCCCTGAGGAGCGAGATACACAGCTTTTTATAAGTACAACAGCCAAACTTTAAGAAGATAGTTAAGGTCACCAAACAAGGGGTAGCACACAAAGCAAGCAAGCCAGTCACAGAAGCAGGTCAGAAGTTAGAGCAATCGCCCAGGAACACTCAGTCACTTCCTATAATGACTCAGGGAACATGAAACTTACAAAAATGCCATCTGAGAGCACTGTCCCTGAGTTCTTAAAATCCTATATCTCGTTTGCCCCTATTGTTGTGAGATCTTCAAACCCTTGAAGGAAGTTCATAAGCATTGACCCCAGTTCGTCTCTCTGAGGAGAAGTACTCTCCACTAGGGAGGAAGGTATATTGGTCCTTAATACCATGAGTTTAATATAATTTACCCACTGATCAATAAATCAGACAAATGAGCTAAGGATCCATGGGTCACAAGTAAGAGCAACCAGAAGGATAATTTTACTGGCAGATCTAAGAAGTCTTCAGCTCGTAGCTGAGAATGAGACTGACATTTGGGGGAGGGATCTTGACCCTAAACTGCCAGCCAATTTCTAGCTCTTATTTTTATCAATTTACCCTCTGAAGAGGTTATTCCATTCCCCAAGAGGGAATTGGGGCACTGACTGCTCTGACTTCTTCCATACTAAAAAGGAGCACAGGGTGTGGCAATTGGGGTAACCCTTACTCAATGGGTCCATCTAAAGGACCGTCAAAAGCACAGCTATAAAGAGAACAAAGTCCTTGACTGGTACCTGTGAAGGTGAAGTGAAGGCAAGAATAGTTAGGTTCCTGTTCTAGGCAGGAGACCAACAGAAGTAAGAACAGGGTGAATTAAATGTCCAACTTAAAAGTCCATTAGCATTTCTTGAGCAGGGGTTCCAATGCACCCATTTATTGGATTTCTCCTTTTGTTTATCTGGCCATGGTGTCTAAACTCAGGATCTGCTATTCAGGTACTTTTTTATAGTCACAGTGTGAGTTTTCTCTTGAGTAATTTCTAAACAGAAAGAGGAAATGCTATTCTTTAATATCATTTGCTAATGATAGTGGACTTGTCCTTTTTGGCTGCAGGTCGCACTGCATTGTTGAGCAAGGTCAAGTTCTAAAGTTCTATACCTGTTAAACAGTATCTCATATGAATTTAGGTCTAATGTCTGTCTGGAAAGCACAATCTCTCAGTCTTTAAAGGAAATATACTGATTATTTATCTTTTGGTTATACTTTCCTTTTGGATGTTTAACCCAGATTAATCAAGCTTTGTTTTCTCAAGGTCCATTGAAGATCTGGTCCTCAGAGAACACTTGGGTTTTGGGGTGGGGGAGTCCCTCACTCCTTCTGGCCTTTCTTTACCATTTCCATCTACCAAGGACAAAGTCAGGCATGCTGGACCAGGCTTTCCTTTGAAGCATGAGGAGATTTTCCTCTGTGTTGACTTTCCTCTTTACAGACTGGACACTGGTTAGAGTCTGTTAAGTGAATCTCCAAGTCCTCCCTGCACAGGAAGACTGGTGACTCACAGTCACAGGACATTTCAAGGGATGTCCCCATCTCTGGTCCCCTGAGACTTATTTGACCTCAAAGGTCAAGGAACAAAATTTCCCCTTAGATCCCTTGGCCGAATTGGTCAGGGCACTAAGTATGGCTGTTAACCATCCAGAAAGGCTAAGTTCTACCAGCCTGATACTTTTAATTGCTGTGTCATATTTAGATAGGGCTTGAATAAATGACTAAGCAACTTTGCATAAATTGACTGGAAAGGAAATTTAATACCATAGGTTAAGCAGGCAAAGCCCATGAGAGAGATTTAAAGAATTTGAGGCTTATCTTAAATGTAAACTGTTTACTACCAGCAGAAGCAGTCTATTTTTTTCTCAGAACCTATATCCTGGGCCATAGTTTTACAATAGCAAGAAACATACCTACTGACAAGAAATAAGCTGATAAAGTTTACCAAGTCCAACCAAACTGTCTCCTGGACTGCATAGCACTGGTTCAGGGAAGTAAACCTAGCTTTTCTTGAGTCAAATTATCTTGTAATGGGTAAAAGAAATATCAAAAGTAATACTTGCATAACACACAGAAAAACAAAGAAAACCTTTCAGTACCCAGAGATAACCCACTACTTGACTATGTTCATTTAATCCAAATATGTAACTGGGAGTCCAGTAAAAGCCAGGAGTGGATTGGAAACTAACAACTCTGTATATTTATAATGCTGTTTAGGCCATTAGTAAGCTAGCTTAAGTGTTTATACTATTTTATTTTGGAAATATTTAGCCAATTTAATTTAATGCAGGTATCTTATTCTTTTATTAGACTTTAACACCTTTATTTTTTATAACATGAGACATATTAACATTTATAAACAGATTTACATTTAGGTGTGAAGATTTACTAAACATTTAGTATTTATTCCCATGTATATAGATGGAGCAGTTGTCTCAAGTACACTATTATACAGTATAAACTTTGAGATGTCCTTGCACACCTTGGAGCAGGTTCTAAACAACCAATTCTCTCCAAATGTTCAGAGGTGTTATACTTGTGCTTGGCAAAGCCATGGACCTCAACAAACCAGGCAAACTAGTCACTCCAAAGAGGCCCAATCTAGTGGTCAAATATTTCTAAACAAATTGCACCCTGGAGTAGAAGTAATCATCCCTTAAAATTAACTAATATCCTTAATGACCAGAAACCATATTATACTTTAACAGTTAGCTTATATGTCAACATACTTAAACTATTTTGATACCAGTTAAATCATTACTAATCTTAATAATTGGTTTCTTAAAATTAAGCATGATATATAAATAATTAATTACCACTCAAAAATTGTGAATCATTTCATAGACTTAGAGATAATAAATTTAAAGATTTTTGCCATATCAAAATTTGTGGTCTCTGAATATATATATATATATATATATATATATATATATAAAATGTAATGTTTACATTTAAAGTTTGCCCATGTCCATTTAATTTGGCAAGCCAAAACAAAACTAATAATTCTGTGCACATAAAGAATGGAAAGAAACTTGAAGTGCCCATTTTGTTTGACAGAACTAATATGAGACAATTATGACTGAATTACAAACACACAAGAAAAGTTAGACACATGACAGACATGGCTACATGAATCTTTGACACATGGAAAAAGTTACCATAAACACAAGACATAGTTGCCTCCTTTAATTCTGGAAGGGGGGATCCCATTTCTTCTTCTGTAGCCTACAGTCCTGGGTCCAGCAGCTCATGTGGTTTCAGGTGGGGTGGGAACTGAGGAGAGTCTCTAAACTGCCAGCAGAATAGGGGTCAGGTTAAGTGGCTGAAGACCCCTGAGCCAAAGTGGAGTTTGTGTCAAGAGACCCTGCCAAGTTACAATATAAGGAAGCTGGTCAGGATGGTGCCTTTCACAGATCAGCCCGACCACTACCACCTAGTGGGAGAGCCCCTCAGGGGCCGCCTCCCCCCCACCCCAGAGAAGACCCACCATTCCAGTTTGCATAAACTCCTGAGATGACCAGGCTTCACTTTCACTTTTGCTTTAAACTCTGAAAAATGAGAGAGCATTAGATCCAACAGAGTAGTAGTAGTTTGGGAAACTCCTTTGCCCCACATTTCCAGCAGCAGAACACTTAAGGAAAAGTAGCAGATTGGTTCTGCACAAGGGATGCTTGTACTCACGGATTATCACTTATAGCTAAAAAAATGAAAAAAAAAAACTGAGAGAAAGATGCAGGACAGTTACGGCAGAATGCATGATCTGGGGTGGGGGGGGGGGGGGGGGGGAAGGGGAAATAAGCCTGAACTGAATTGGAAAAAGTGTATGAAATGCACAAAGCATCAATAAAAATTAAATTTAAAAAAATAAATAAATAAAAAATAAAATAAAGGAAAAAAAAAAGAAAATGAAGGAGATAAGAATAAACAAACAAAACACAAAAATGGACATGTTGGACCACGCAGACTCAGACACCAGATACATATAGGAATAGATCCTCATTCACACATGCACACACCAGTTAACCAAAAAAACACAGCCAAGCTGAGATGAATGTCTCCATTCAGCATCCCAAAGGGTTCAGGCTATGGCTGGCTCCCTGAACTGGGACTTAATCTGATTAGAGCTCTGTTCCGGAAATGGACCTGTACAGACAAGAGCACACTCAGAATGCTTGGGGCTGGGCCAAGTCTCCCAGAGCACTTCCCCTAGCCACTCACCTACCAGCTAGCGAAGGTCTGTGCTGTTCTTGTAGGGTGACAAAATTGAAGCACTGAAGGGAAAATGGTCAAGCTGGGGGACATCTCCTAGACCACTCCCCTTAGTGATTACCCCCTTGGGGTCACATCAAAATCTTGGTGGGACCTCCAACTATTACAAGATTGCAAAGGAAAGACCACTAACTGGACCACGTAGGGTTTAAATAAAGTTTAATTAAATTACAATGCTGGGCCTGACCCTCAGCTCAGGAGGAGTAAGGCCCTGAGGAATGGGTTACACAGCTTTTATATTTATAACAGCCAATCAGAGTTTAACACAATAGTTAAAGTTACCAATCAAGGGGTAGCATGTGAAGCAAGCAAGCCACTAGGATTTCTCAGGAAAAATTAAACTTAAGAAAATGTAAAAATAAATGGCATCTGAGAGCACTGCCCCGGGGTTCTTATAATACTTTATCTCACATCCCAATTCAGTTCTTGGAATGTGTTTGTTGTTCTAGGTAATTTTTAACTGGCAGGTGTTCCCTCAATGTTTTATGATGGCAAACACTGGAGTTCATGATTAGAATAAGAAATAACTAGTGATTCTTTCCCATTACTGGAGGGAACATAATTTCAGAAGGGAAAAAGAACATCAAAGCAAAAAAAATATTTCTCTTATTCTGTATGCAAAATAAACATGTTTATATGGCATAGATTTTATAATTATATAGAACATATTTATGTGTGTGCATTGTTACTGATCGAGTAATGCATATTAAACTCTTTCTGACACTATTGTCCTTTACAGGAAATTTCTGTGTAGAGGAGTCATGTTGGGGCTGAGAATGATGTTGTGGACAAGCATATTGATGCAGAAAGCAACAGGGTCATAAAAGTGTTTAAGTGTACTAAATTACTAAAATTAAATCATATACAGTTAACTAATTGAATGAATTAATTACTGGGACAAAAGATTAATTTGCCCATAGAACCCACTCTAGTAGTAACCAGTGTACGCTCAGTTAAGGTGATACTGATGTGGGAAAGTGCTTAAAAGTCCAAGTGTGTGGTCCTCCTCTTTTCCTTTATAAATGTTTATGAGCTCACACATACGGTGGCAGCATTCAATTTTCAGTTATATATGTTTTCAGGTAAGATGATGTGTCCACCTGAATACCTAGCTAAAACTGACGCATTGGCAGTGGGAGAGAGCAAGGATTAATAGCTTTGAAAACTTGTCTAAGGACTGAAACGATAAAAAAGAATTTCTGATGCCCTAATAAGGGTGATAATATTAGCATACACCTTGGAGATTACATTAAGTGTAGAACTATGACTTTTGTTGAGTCTGTGCCAGCACTTGGCACATTGCTCCCTGGTCACTATGGGTGATCTGAAGGATGGAGCATAGTGTCACTTTGCATAAAGTAGCTATAGCTGCTGTTGTTCTCAGTCCTATGTACATGGCACAGAGAGGGGCATAGAGTCTAGCCACAAGCTCCAACACTGCAAACTCTGCATTTAAGGTATTTGAATATTTTGATTATAGCTACTGATTGTGTAGTTTAGAATGTCAGTTGCATATATACTTATGTTCATGGTGTGTTTTTTCCAACATGACCTGAAGAGTCGAGCATGCTGAGACATTGCCAGTTTTCCTCTGTTTCAGGTGTGGTTTAACAACAGGAGAGCCAAAGAAAGGATCAACGAGAGGAAAGCAATGCTCAGAAGTGCACCACCTGGGAGCCAAGAGCACATTTGCATAATGGAAGCAGAGGAGCCCTAGGGTGTCATCCTTGCCTAGGAGCCAGATGGAAATGGGTTATTTGGTGTCACCAACAACTTGGTCACTTACACAGGAATGCTGGGCTTAGCACCTCAGCACTTCCATTACATAACAACAAAGGTGACTTGTAAATACATATTTTTGTTCTGGCTTTGTAAGATATGGATCTAAATTGTTCCCAAAGTAAAATTCAAACAGAATGAAAAAGACATCTCCTTTCCTGAAGTGTTATGCTTCTGTTACTTCAATAAGCCCTGAATGTCACAGATGCTTCCTTGTTCCCGTGATGAATTGCACTAAGCACACATTTCTTTCTGTCACAGACAACCCATACAGTCTGCATCCTTATCTTGATCATGTAGTAACAGAAATATGTGCAAGAAAGGGCATGGAATGTGTACAGTAAGTGATCAGTGTTTTCAGAAGGCACTGCCTGTTGCCCACATTCATGAGCAGTACAGCCCTGGGCCTGAAATGTCCTAAGAAGCTACTCAGAGAATTCATGGGAGCAGACAAGTTAACATACATCTAGGCATTTCCACTTTCAGCTCACTGCCCTCCTTTTCTGTGGATCACATAAGGCTGTAGATAGAAACTGCTCTGGCCATCAGTCCTATTGTTTCAAAAGAAATACAAGAAACCTTCTTATCCATATTAGGAGGATTATCTCTCTTGTGTCCCAATCCGGAACCCAGGTGGTATATTGTCCTACCTGCCCCAAATCATAAGCTGACTTCTGTTGTCTTTTTAAAGTATATGGTTCCAGTATTTTCAGAAATTAATCAATATATAAAACCTTTTTCAATCTTGCAACCTCGTAAACAATTACTCATTTAATTAGACACAATGTTAATAATTCAACGCATATTGCTGTGTGCAACCTTTTAGCTCTGTGTGGCTTCCATGTACCTTTCCCTTGTGGTCACAGGTGTAGCACAGAAGTACAGTGAACAGAAACTGATATCACTCCCCTAATGCCCATAGCTCCCCAAATAATTTAACTGTTGACATACAAATAACTGCATATGCCTCCTTCAGGGGAGGTGGAATTCCTTATGAACCAACGTGTTAGACCAGAACTCATTGCTAAATATGTAGAAATAGTTAATGGTTGCTTGGAATGGGAACGCTTCCTTAAATTGTATATATGCCTTTTTCATTTACCCATGATGCTGAGCCTAAACCCTTACCAGTGCTCCTCTTATAATAAAATTAAACTCATTGCTTCACTAACCTAGACTGGTGTGGAATAATGTCTTTGTTCTGTCATTGGTGTCCTATCTGTTGTATACAGACATTTGTTCATCTTCCCTGAAGACGTTAACATGGCAATAGCCACCATTTCACTGATATCCCAGAATTAACTTCATCTTTCTGTAGACACATTCATGGCTTTGGACAATACATCTTCCAGCTTAGAACCCCAAACTTTCCAACTGAACCCTTCTATTGAAATTTTGAAACAAGCCCATGATTCCTAATTGAAATGAGGTGTGTCTAGTAGAGGGCTGAGTGCCTCCCAAGAACAGCCTGGAAAATACCAGGACTCAACCTGTTGTCACGCATTTCTGGGCTTTCTAAAAAGTGAATTTGAGTTTACTTACTGGTGAAAGAATTTGAGTCAATTTTCTCTGAATTTACAGAAGGGTGTGTGTGTGGTGTGTGTGTGTGTGTGTGTGTGTGTGTGTGTATGTGTGTGCCTAAAGTTCAATACTTTTGAAATGGGGTTTCACTGAACCTGGAGTTTACTAATTCTGCTAGACTGGCTGAGCAGCAAGCTCTGTTTTTCTCCCTCCCAGTGCCAGGATTACAAGTGCACACTTTGTTCCTGGCCCATATTTTTAAGCTATATGCTATGGTAAAGATCTGGACCCAGGTCCTCATGCTTGCATGCCATTTTCTTCAACACAGAAATCTCTCCAGTACCCCCAAAACTCTGATTGTACCTTTGTTGACTGTTCAAGTCCTCAAAGTTGGTGTCTCCTTATTTGTAATATTCAGAAGAAACAAACAACGACCTGCTAGGAGCTGAATTGTGTGTGTGTGTGTGTGTGTGTGTGTGTGTGTGTGTGTGTGTGTAGGTCAGAGGTCAACCTCTACTGTCAGTCCTTACCTTGCACCTTGATATAGGGTTTCCTGTTTGTGGTTTGCACCTGAGTGTGCCAGGCCAGCTGGCATATCAGTTTCTGGGGACTTTTCTATCTTTGTTCCCCACCTCTCTGTAGGAACATTGTCATTACAGACCCATGTTACTGTGCTTAGCTTTACCTGGGCTTTTGGGATTCAAATTCGGGTGCTCATGCTTATGTACTCACTGAGCAATGTCTCCAACTTAGAACTGAACTTTGAGGAGTGGAAGCAAAAGTTTTGTGAGGAGGAAGTGCCCCAGATGATCAATTCCAAACTGTATACCATGTTCAGTGTCCATGTATGGGCCCTGGGAATTCCTTGCATTACCCCTCAATACCTGGAACTTGGGCTCCTCTGGCAGAAAGGGCACAGAGCTCAGGGATGCCAAGCTCAGCTGCTTATCTAAGGAGCTCCCCTGCTCTGCTGGCAGGCATGAAGCAAGGTTTGCTCCCGTGTCTTGAAACAGTACTGAAAAAAAGACCTCTTTGTTCAAACTGGTGTAGCTTATACTTATAATTGAACACTTAGGAGACAGAGACAGGAGTTTCGTGAGCTTGAGGCTGGCCTGGCCTGTATAATAAGGAGCTTCAGAACGGCCTGAGTTCTATAGCGATGTCCTATCTTCAAACGACAAGAATAACCAACTTTTCTGAGCCCAGATTTGTGGGAGAAAGGGGATCTAATTCAGGGTATTATGCATGCTAAGCAAGAGCTCTACCAATTAAAGAACATTCTCAGCCAAGAAATTGATGTCTTTACAGTCTTTTCCAAACTGGAGAGAAAAAAATTGTCAGCCTTTTCCCACCATAGAAATAGTACTGTGGAGTTTTATAGCAAAGATGAAACCAAGGCCGCAAAAGAAGCAACAGATTTAGTTGGGAAGTAGTTATCAGAATTGTGGAGAAAATCTTTCGCTGGGAGTAGAGTTTCTGCTTTGGCATCAGTATATTCACACAAAAAACATAGTATTACCTTTAAAAATTCTAAATTTTTAGGACCCCTGTTGTACACAGAGTCCCAAACAACCTGGTGCCATGAACGCAAGAATATGGGGCAGGCTACGGAGTGCCCACCTGAAGACTTGGCTTAGATTCCCAGAATTTGTATAAAAAGTCCAGGCCTGGTGGTACTTCCAACACTGGTAGGGCTCATGCAGGTCGATACTTGGGACTTGCCTACCAACACTAATCTAACCTAATTTGTGACCTCCAGGCCAATGAGAGACTATCTGAAAGAGATGGGCCTAGTTCCTGAGAATGTACCCACATACACATGTGCATACATATGAACACACACACACACACACACACACACACACACACACTTTAAAAATACCAGCTATAGGTGGGCATGGTGGTGCATGCCTTTAATCCTAGCACTTGGGAGGCAGAGGCAGGCAGATCTCTGTGACTTCAAGACCAGCCTGGTCTACAGAGTGAGCTCCAGGCCAGCTGGGACTAAAGGGAGACCCTGTCTCAAAAATATAAAAAAATACCAAAACAAAGCAAAACGAAACAAAAATACCATGAATATATAGGATGACTCTTGATGCTTTTACTATTCACAGAGAACAGTATTAATGTTTTTACTCTCAGGACTTAAGAAAATCTCAGCACACAACAGATAATTCCAATGGGCTTTACACAGTATATAGAAATGCTGAACAGTGTACACTCATGCCTCAGTGTCTAAGGAACAGGTGGGTTCTTGTCATATACCTGAGCATCCAATAGGACACCCTTTCAAGACCCTAAAACTGGAGAGGCTGGAAGCATGCCAGGCTCTAACTTCAAGCTCTGAAAGTTCAAAGGTAGTCTCCAAGATAATCATATTAACTTTATTTCTGTCATACACCAGCTACCAGATTTACAATGCTAGAGCAAATGGTATTCACCCATATTTCTTCCCAGCCTCTAAAGCTACAGGGAGATATTTTTTCTGACCCCACAAACCAGTCTGCACAGTTCAGCACAACTTCTCTGGGAAGATACTTCTCCAAGGCCCTTGCATCTTGGAAGCCCTATTCTACATGCCACAGGCCTACCTGCAGTGCCCTTCTTGCAAACAAACCCTGCTCACTGCAGCTCCAACTGGTATCACTCATTGTACTCAGAAGTACAGCCCACAGTAAACTGGCATTGAGCAGGAGACCAGGACAGTGTATCTATGGCTGGATACATTGTAACCTGTACTAGGCCAGAAAAGAACTCTTCTAGGTCATGGGTCACAGCTCCAATTCTGCTCCAAAAACTTCAGCTCAGAACCTGCAGAAGCATAAGTATCTTCCCAGTCATCGACAGCATTCAGGGTATGGACCCTCGGGCCTTCACCTACTCACTTCGCCTAGAAGAGGACAGTGAAGAATGGAATAGTCAGTGCCTATATGGGACTCAGATGGGACTGGTGTTCTAGGGATCTCCTTTTCTGCAGAGGAAAGCAGACAGACATTGGTCATTGTCAACTCAGTATGCAACCCTTCTCCATGCCTTAACCACTCACTCTGGACTCGTTGAAATGCCCTGTTTATTCTCTTGTTTCCTCCTTTCCAGGAGAGAGCTCATGGACAGTCTTTCAGGGTGTAAAGGAAAGACAGGAGAGGAAGGGGGTGAACAGGGCTTCCCTGTTTTGGAAAGGAGAAGAAGAAGAAGAAGAAGAAGAAGAAGAAGAAGAAGAAGAAGAAGAAGAAGAAGAAGAAGAAGAAGAAGAAGTTGGAGGAGGAGGAGGAGAATGTAGGTAGAAAGAGGTTACCTGTGGCTACATTGTGCTAAAGATAGAGGTATGCTTGAATGTTTACACTGAAAACAGTGGTGTCAGCAGCAGTGGCCAGAACAACAAGCAGGAAAAAGAATAGATCCCTGAGGGCAAAGAGGGCAGCAGCCTCACTCCTGCCAAAGGTTCACACAGTTGCAACTGGAGGAACTGGAGCACATCTTCGAATGCTATAACTACCCAAGTGTTAAAGCAAAGTAAGCAGATTGCCAGGCTAGGGCTGGGAGAACCTGGTGGTACAGGGCAGCTTTTAGATGTCTCTCAGGTTCCCCTTTCTCCACTTGAAACAAAACCCACCTGCAGACTCCAGGCTACCAGACCTCAGTTTCCTGCAGTTGAGATTCATGGTGAGGGGAGGGCAAACAGGATGGATGTTTTTATGCAGTATTGAAGTGAATCAAAGTTAGGTTCTTTTAGAACATAAGTGAGAAGTGTGTGGTTGGGAAAGACATGGTGGCCTTTGTTTAAAATTTTGTTAAATCTGTGTGTGCACCATGTAGTTTTGTATTAAATATTATATTAAATGCTGTAGAGTATTTCTCTGTATCACCACTGCTTTTATTGTTATTGTCATTTTTAGTTTCTTTTCCTCCCCTTAAAATGTCTACCTAAGAAAAAAAATCCCAAGTGCTAGGATTAAAGGCGTGTGCCAACCACGCCCCGGCGAGAGGTTTTTTTGCTTTCTAAAGGTGAA